>CM026202.1:1887815-2150315 GCA_014839995.1 Xenentodon cancila
GGGCCGAGGAGACTGGAGCCAGGCCTCAGCTGGGACGGTACACCAATCGTTTTCATGTGAAAAGAGAAGGAAACGTCATCGTATTTCAAAATTTAAAAAGAAATTTAACAGCAGCTATTGAGGAAATAACATTTATGTATGAACATGTACAGAAAACTCTTTTGTTGATTTCAGTGTTGTTGATCATGTAAAGATTTCAGACATTTTTGTTCACGCATTTTTACTGTCAAAGTATTCAACCTCTTAATGGAGGGGGAGGAGTGTCCGGTAATCTGTGATCTGTTCAGTCACTGCCGTATACAGATACATACATAACATTTACATACATACATACATTTATACAGACATAAACAGGTTCTTTTCTCAGAGTTTAAATGTCAGTGTCAAGTATTTTTGACTCTACAAAGGGTTCGAGGTGAAATACGAGAACACCCGTCTGAAGAACTGTTAAACTGGTGGCTGAATGTCTCTGCAGATACATATATACAGCGGGAAGAAAATAAAGTTAGAAATGAAACTGCTCTTCTGCCTCAACTTGCTATGAAATGTTATCAAATTGTTATCTAAATTACAATAATAGACCAACACAATGTGCTTTATTGAAAACAAGCATTATATGTTGCTTCATCTGTATTGAACAAATCCATAAAACATTTACAGTGTTGGTGGCAAAAGCAAGTGACCCCCCGACTAAGGACTCTGGAAGAACTGAACACCTGGAGTCTCACTGATGAAGAGATGTTGTGGTCCACAACTACTTGTATTGATAAAAGACAGTCAAACATTTTTAATTAGTTGTTCATAAGGGAGATCTTCTGAGGTGAACCTTGCCTTGCAACACAAGCAGATGAGAGCAGATGACCTGCATGAAAAGGTCATCCCACAATGTTCTCCTGTGTTGCTATCCCAGACTTCCAGACCTGCACTTCCGGACGGGCCAGCAAGCCCGTACGGTGGCGTCTTTCCTTGCACGTTGCCTTTGATACCAGTATTCCCCACTATTCGCCACCAGACAGCCTACAAATGCGTCTGAACTGAAGCAGCTCCGTCAGGAGGAATGGTCGGATCAGGTCTGATCCAGAGTTAGTGAAAGCCCATCCATGAAGTCGCAGCTCTCACTGGAGGATCCACCAGCTATTAATGCCAAAGGTTCACCTACTTTTCCCTCCAGCGTTGTGAACGTTTGATGCCAAAGTTCAATCAAACACCAGAAATTATACTTGTTTGCATTTGTCTCTTATTGGGCCTAAGAGGAAGACCAGAACACGTTTAATGGCAATTTAATGCAGAACACCACTTTATTCCAAGACGCTTCAAAGTTTTTTTGCCACTTTATGTCTACTTTTGCTCATTTGTGTACAGAATAACCTCTCCTGAGTTTTGATTTTGAAAGAGTAGGCTACCTATCCTTCTCTTAGTGTTTTCTCCTTTCATCTGTCGTGGTTGCTGTGGTTACGTTGGAGCCGGTCAGCAGTGAGGAGCTCAGCATACATGTCCAGACGCCGGCTACAGTCCCTCCAACCACCTTTTTGTCATTTATTGTCCCTATTATCAAGTCCTTCGGTGAGCTTTCACCTCTCCCTTTGCATGCCAACCAGAAATCCGCCACACCCCGTCGCTCCTACAGAGCCGGTCTTTTGGCCCACCGTGGAAGCCGATACACCCTCCTTTGTCTCCGCCGGCTCAATCTGCACCTCCCGTCAGCATGTCAGGCCTGTTAGTTTCTAAGTGCGCGTCCTCTAACATCACTAGACTCCGTTGTAGAGTTACGTCCCTCGAAGGTGAAACTACCGTTTGAATATTAGTTGATCATTGTTCTGATACCTGTAGATTACGATGTATGACGTGTGCTGGTGCATCTTGTTTTCTTCCCTCACGTCATCCCCCTGGACGGTTATAGGCCCCTTTTCTTTACGCAATCTGGAAAATTCACCTCACAGACACTCAAGTCTCTACTTTCTTTTAAGTTTTTCTCTTCTTACGGGTCGTCACAGCAGATTATCGAGCCGAGTATACAGGTTGAGCATAAGTTTTACTGCATACAACCCTGGTCACTATTGTGGCCTGCGACCAGAGCTGTCAGAACTGTGTTGTAGTAATCAGAGTATCTGGGAAGGTAAAAGGCAGGCAGACTCAGCTGACATTTGGACCTCTAGTTGTGATCATTTATTATCACCGCTTCTGGGACACGGATACGCGTCACAGTCACGTGTTCTGATGGCAGCATTTTAAGTGTCTTTTCAGTCCCTGGAGCCCAGAACCAAACGATTTTAAACAAGAATTCAAGCACATCAAATTAGATTCAGCTCTACCTCCGCAATAGTTTAACAAAACAATTCAGATATACACTCTTATACAAAATAGCTTGAAATAAGCCATTATCCTTACACCATAGTATGTTTTACTCAAAGTAAAAAAAAAAAAAAAAAAAAAAAAAGGACAAAGGACAAAGGTTTTTACAGAAAACAAAGACCCTCTGCTGTCAGTGACATCACCAATACCATCAAATACTATCATGAAAAAGCACAAATCTATTACAAATATTTAAACCTGCAACTCCATAAATATAATTTAGGCAACCACTTGGCTGTTTATCTGCTTAAAATCTCATAAATGCTTTGATGTAAATGATAAACTGGGCTGGTAAGTGAACCAATGTTACAGTAGAAATTATAAATGAAATCAGATAAACAGATGCAACCGCCCATGTAATGTTTAGCTTATTGATATTAGGATTAGATCATGTGACTGATTGGATCAGGACTCTCCCACAGTGGGAGGATCATGTGACGGGCCGGGGCTCGCCCTGGATACCCGCCGGCTGACATGCAACCAGCTTCACCCACAACGTCACAGCTGCAACTTTTGTTCTTGCATCCTCGACCCTGTTCAAGGTCGGATATTTTAACTCTGCAGAAACATTCCACTAAAGAGTAAACTCAGCATGTTCTCAGCATGTTCTCACTCTGTCATTAATCCTTTGTGACAAATGTATGTTCTTTCACAAATGAAATGCGTTCCTTGTAACGACCCATCTGACTGTCCACATGGTCAAATCCAGCAGTGCCGTTCACTCTCTGTTCTGCCCAGTCAAATCCACCTCCACCTGGTTCCCTGTGACATCATCAATGTTTTCAAACCTTCTCTTATTATCCACATGTGACTGGATTATCTCTGACTTGGTTGGCTGATATCGTACCATGTACCACCGCTATATTGATGTCTTCACTGATGTTATATTGATGTCAGATCCAACCAGAACTTAGTAAAAGGTGTGCAGTTGTGCTTCTCAACGTCGCGCTGCATTTCTCCGACTTCCTGCACATCTTCACGTGGCAAAAATGGCCCGGATCGGTATTTTTGGAAGTGCCAAGCTGATTTCAGGACGTCTCTGGAGGTCTCTTTTTTCACAGTCACAATAACACAATATTTAATATAACAAACAAAGTGTGGTTATGCCTGTCTTTTTATTGAACGCTACAATGAAACATGGCAGCAATATTGATTGTAAAATGTATTTACTTACACAAATACTACAGAGTTTTATTTTATTGGTTCCAGCAGGTCATTTGTACAACATTTTTGTAGTCTTGCTAATTACTAGAGCATTACTAGAGCATTACTAGAGCATTTTGAAATAAGGCCGCTGTCTCTAATGAACAGACAAATGTATGCTTAGATTTTTTTAATTTCATAGCTGTCCTGCTATTCAGACACAAGGACACATGTGAACCAAATCAGGCATCAGACCGCCGGATGAGCAGAGAAGTGGACTTCAGGAATGGTCAGATATGTTGGATTTGAACGTCTCTATTCTTCTGTCCTATGTCGTTGTGAAGCCTGTATTACACTTTACTTGACACATTGTGCTCCCCAGTTTCTTTGATGTCAAACAATGGACTAAGGCAGTAAATTATATGGCCTTCGGGGCCATATGAGCACATCAAATCCGCCGACCTTGTGAATCTGCATGAATGGGAGAGCAATAAAAACTTGTGATATTCAATAACTTGCTCACCAAACACTGTTTTGTTACGACACAATGAGATGTGATAGTTCTACAAGCTTTTCCATTCAGAGCTGTCAGATAACACCTGCTTCAGGCCCTGAGACAGCAGCACCTGTTGTCCAGGAAAGCCCTTCTCTCTGTGAGAACTCACCTGAAATTCTCCGTCTACTGCTGTGGGTTAATTCACCAAGATTCCCCCGCTTACTTCACTGATTTATGCCAGCGGCATCCCAAATCAAAACGACCTTTCATCACCACATTCAAATCAGTTTGATTGTCAGTTTTATATGTTCCAAGGTTAATAACTGTCACACTTGTTCTTGTCCACATTTCGTAATGCCTGTTCTCATCATTCAGATGTTTGATATGGAAATATTGGTGGCACAACTGTTTCAGGTTAAAACAATGACAAGTAAACTCTGAGAAGTCACAGAAATGAAACGTAGGATTTATTTTTCGCTACTTGAAATATATTTGAGGGAATCGTTCACATGGATTTCAAGTATTTTATAGCGCTATATGTATGTAGATAAGGTAATCCACATTGTGCACTTTAATAGCTGTGATTTGAATACAGTTTGTGCAGCCATTAGCGTTGCTGGAGATTAACCACCCAAAGTAACTGCAGACACTTGGCGTGTTTGAGTCATTTAAACCAAGATTTCAGAGAATGAAACAGTCGCAGGAAGACAGACGTCAGAAATGGAAAGTACATCTACTCTACAAGGGCTAGTGTGTTTAAACTAACATTTTTCATTCACTTTTTGAATATTTTGTTTACTGGACACAAACCTTTCCACATTACCTTCTGGAAAACTAAATGAAAAAAACTGAGCACGATGTTGTTAAAATTGCACAAATTGCTTTACACTTAAAATAAACGAGTCACAAGTCAAGTCAAATGAAATTCAGTCCAACACAAACTGACTGTAATCAAATCCCTAATAGCCTCAATCAGTTATCTAAACCCGGTTATTCCTGTGCAGGGTCACGGGCTCTGCTGAAGCTGACGCCAGCTCACTTCAGGTGAAAGGCAGGTGCACCTGGACGGGCCGCCTGTCCGTCACGGGGCCACATGCAGGCAAACACGCTCACTCCTCTGGGGCAATTTTGAATCACCGGTTAACCTAACCCATGTTTTTGGACTGTTGGAGAAACCGGAGAACCTGGAGAAAACCCACAGAAGCGCGAGGAGAACTCGGAAACTCCGAACGGAAAAACCCACCTGGCGCTCACACCAAGAAGGTCCAGTTCATTATCATCCAAATAAATGAAATATATTTCAGGCCATTTAATTTGCCTTCTGTCACATTTATTCCAGTCCCTTCATAGTTGCAAAAGGTCACAATAAATGTGTTTAATTCCAGAAGGCCTTATCAGCATGTTCTCAGAATCCTAAAACCCATTATTGTTAAGTTAGCTGGATTTTAATATGCAAATGAGGAGCCCAGAAATTCCCACAGGCTTCTGAGTGAGGTTGTAAGGGGGGAGAGTAATGCCACATGACTGCACTGCTGGTTCCTCGGGTGAGCGTCTCCATGTTTCAGACTGGTTTTAGAAGAATCAAGTGTTTGTGATCTAAACATGAATGTAGGCTGCATATGTCGTCCTTTCTGACCCTTTACAACGTCCCAGGCAGTCTTGGTGAATTAGTGGAGCTCATCACTTCTAAATTCTGTGTGCTGCTGCCCTTAAAAAACCAAATCAAAACAAAACAAACAAACAAAATTTAATTCAGTGCATCTAAAACCAAAATATGTCATGTCAAGACAACGGAGCTGTGATTATTGGCACTGTGCTAAAATCCCTGTTCAGTGCATTCAGACAGAATAAACACAGTACCGACTGTACCGACTGTACCGACTGTAACGACTGTAACGACTGTAACGAGTGTACCGACTGTACCGACTGTAACGACTGTACCGACTGTACCAACTCTAACGACTGTAACGACTGTAACGACTTGTAACGAGTGTACCGACTGTAACGACTGTACCGACTGTAACGACTGTAACGACTGTACCAACTGTACCAACTGTAACGACTGTACCAACTGTAACGACTGTAACGAGTGTACCGACTGTACCAACTCTAACGACTGTAACGACTGTACCAACTGTAACGACTGTAACGACTGTACCAACTGTAACGACTGTAACGAGTGTACCAACTGTAACGACTGTAACGACTGTAACGAGTGTACCAACTGTAACGACTGTAACGACTGTAACGAGTGTACCGACTGTAACGACTGTACCGACTGTAACGACTGTAACGACTGTAACATCACGAAGAAGAAGCACATACTCCCAGCTCTACAACCTATCTTCCTGGGGGTGACAAACCCAATATTAAAAAAGTGAATCCATGGAAAAAATAAAACGCATGTTTCAGATCTCCTCACAGCGGCTCAAAACTCCCCCCTCACGTACACGACACCTCAGGTCCTCAGGGGGACCATCGCTCTGGTGGCAGTTGGGCTGACCAAGTTATCTCAGTAAAGCAGAGCGCGTTGAGACCACGACCTTATGAGCAAAACTGCATAATCTTACATTAAACAGAGCCAGCAAGTTCTCACAACCTACTGTTACTGAGCCGTGGAAAATCCCATCTCAAGTGCATTCGTAAAAAGCTCCGGGTTTAACACACACACACCTGAATAATCACTATAGCAGTATAGTTTAAGGTACGAACATGGTCCGTCTTAAAGATCAAATCCCCACTTGAAGAAGAAGAATGTTTCAGAGATAACACAGAAATACCTGTAACATCATCAGGTAATGAACTAATTTTTCCTTCTTGATGAAGGATGAAATGCTTTGAAACGTACATGGTTTCCATTTGAAAATCTGAGGTCAGTTCTGTCCTTGATCAGCTCCGGTTTTCTTAGATCCAGTGCAGGAGCAGATATGAAGCCATAAATGTCCTCACTCACCTGGCTCCTAAACATCTGGAAAGTCCCCGAGCCTACACGATCCTGTGTCCATCCACAGAGGAAATATGGGATGGAATATGGAATATGGAATATGGAATATGGAATATGGGGAAAGCGCAGTGCAACATGTGCTGCTGGTTCAGTAGTAAGTTGTTGTTGTATGTGTTTATTCTTTTAAACTTTTGTATCTTCGCTCAAGGCAGTTTTGTAAGATTTCAGCTGACTACATATATCAAACCAAGAATCAGGCCGCACACTGAAGCTGAGATCCAGCCAAGTGTCACCTCCACCGGCTCCATGACAACACCAAAGTCTTCAGAGCTTTTAGTCAGCCTCCCGCTTTCTGAGGAACAAACAACTCCATCGCGAGCTGCTCGAGGTGAATCCGAGCCTCGTTTGCATCAACCGTTTTTGGTAAATCTAGGCCACGTGAACGTGTGAGAGATATACTGTAGATACTGTGACTGCAAAAAAATAAAAAAATAAAAAATAATGAAAATATTCTTAGTAAATTTTAATATGTTCAAAAGTGAACTTAATAAAGGTACATACAGTACAAGTATTGAGCCATTTTTAAAAATTCAATTGCCTTTTTATGCAATTTTGTAAAAAAAAAAGCGCCTTCTAATATTTTGTTTGAATTTTATAGTGCCTGTTTTTTTTTATTTAAATTTGATCTTCTCTTGTATGTACCTCTGTCGGCGTTCTCAAATATGTCCTTTTTTGTATTTACCACTTTATATCATTTAGTGGCTCAGCATAGCTCAAACATGTCTTTATATTGAATTATAAGAATGAACATTTTCAAAATAAATGTTAAAAATTTAAAGTAAAGAGGTTGCAGCTACGTTGACTGAACATAACAGACTCAGAAGATCTCAGACGACAAGCTGGATATCCATTTATGTCATCGGGTGACTGAACAATGACGTCAGAAAGGCAGCAGCGCGATATTCAACAAGGCAGAGGTAAACTCTTCCATCCTCTGCCATATTTATATCTCTGTTTTATGTTTTTCCAGCTGATTTGCATTGCTTAAGTTAAGACTTTATCTGAATAGAGTCCACTGGACTCGGACAGGGAAGGCGTCCCGACTCAGCCGGTGCAGGTTGCTGCAGCACAGCTGGATGCACAGCTTTCAAGATTGCTTTTTTTAAATAATACATTTAGCCAGTTTTATAAAGGTTCACCGCCCACTCTTGTACCACAGATCACAAAGTTACAGAGGATGAGAGGATTGTAAAATCATTTGATGCTATTGAACCAGTGTCGTTTTAGTCAGGTATAAAAGGAGATAACGCTGCTGCTGTCATTATTCAGACGTGGAACTGATTTTTCCTGGATCACCTTGATTATCACCAAATCCTGAATTTCGGTAGTTTAATGGAGATTAATGCCAAAATACTGGTTTCTGTACTATAGTTTAAAATGTTAAGAGTTTAGAACAGAAACCGTCCAAATCTAAATCAGGTGACATTTCCAAAGCCGTTCCTCTCTATGATGGAACTGAGGATGTCATGAACTTTCTTTCTAACAGGAGTAATCTTATTTTTGAAAGAGCTTAATTTCTTTTCTTATTTTTCTTATTTATTTTTTTGTTTAGTTAAATAAATTTAAATTATGTTCTGGGTCTCAGGAGAGTGCCTAGGCTGAAAACAAGTACAATCCTTATTCCGCCTGGCTACAGTGCTGAAAAGAAATCGGATTACCTCTGTTAATTGCAATTAATTAATAAGCTACTCTTGCTTTGCAAAATCTTGTTATTGTTTTGTATCTTATTGGCCTTATTATTATCTCCCCAGACTAGATCAGATTCAGCTGAGTATAGTAGAGCAGCACTTTATTTCTAGATTAATTGAATAAAACGAGGGAGCCAGTCTTCGCTCACTGAATAAACTTCTGTTTCAGAGATGCAACATGTTCAAATATTGTGTATTTTAGGGTATTAATTTTACGTGGTACTCACAGTTGCTGATGATCAGTTACTCAAGTGCGTCTAATTAGCAGCACCTTTCTGAAAATTACCCTCTTCATTGCTTAATTAGTTTTTTCTCAAACTGCTTCTGTATTTTGCCTGAATTCTTTTTAAATAATGAGATGGTATAAAATGTTCTGTGTTGTTTACATAGTCCACATTTTAACAGCTGGCAAAGGTCATATGACTTTTGATGAAGTATTTTAAAACTTAGAACTAAAAGAAGGTGTACTTTCACTATCACTTGACGGTATAAATTATTATTGCTGGATAAACTTGGTCTCCATAATTTTTCTCAATATAGAAATGACAAAGATATAATCATTCGGCATCTTAGTGTATTTTACAGACCTATGATGTTTTAGGGATGAAGCGATTGACTTTTACAGACCTGAAAGGTTCACAAAGGTGTTTCATAACTGTTCTTTTTTTACATAGAACTTCCACCTTATTATCTTCATGAGTCACTAATGCTTCTTGGAGTTGTTCGGTCTTGGAAACTTTGGGCAGGTCTTCCTGGCCTCAGGTCCTGTGTGTGTTTCTGTGGGTGTAAAGAGCAGCTGCTTGTCAGAGATGCTGGCCCCTGGGCAACGTAACACACACTCGTTTCATGGTCAGGTGGCTCTGCTGGAAACAGGATCTCGGCCCCATAAACCACAAGAGGTTTGAATTAGGACAAGATAGTTGCAAGGGAACAGAAATTAGACAGTGCATCCTGTATCCTGATACACTGTAAAAAGAGAATGCGCCTCATGCAAGAATAAAAATGTACCCCTCCCCTTCACCCCAAAGCCTCCTCTTCCTTTTTAAAACTAGTGAAGCGGTCTTATTCTCCATACGCTTGTGGCCTGACTGCTGAGTCTGGCCAATGTCTGCTGCAGCTGATCATCTGTCACTCATTGGCACTATCAGTCTGATAGTGTTCCTGACTGTACGTGGAGGCTGGAGGATGGCTGCTGCGAAAGAAAGGGTCTTAATAAACATGTTTGTAAAAGGTAACGTGCTGAGTAAAAAAACGGCAATGTTTCCTTATTTTAATCTGTCTGCATATATTTTAATGGTTAGTATCATGTTTTGGTAAAAACTTTTATTCATGACATATACATATGCATTATATTTTTCAGCAGATGTTAGTTTTCTTTAAGTACATGAATGTGTTAGAGTGTGTGTGTGTGTCTTTCAACGGTCCTCTTCGACAGTCTAGTTTAACATATTTTATTAACATTTGGATTCCATGTTCTGACAGACACGACTAAAATCACCAAAGTGAAACACGAAAGGACAAGACTGCTAGAAAGATGAGACAGTGATGGTTGCAGTGTGTGCAGAGTGGTGGCGGCTGTAATGTTTGTGTGGTGTGTCTTAGCGGTGAAAAGTGAAATGTGTGACATGCCAACATACAACAAACAGACACAAAAAAACAAAGTGAGTGAGTGAGTGAGTGAGCGAGCGAGTGAGTGAGCGAGCGAGCGAGCGAGGGAGCGAGCGAGCGAGGGAGGGGGCGAGTGAGGGTGGGGGTGAGTGAGGGAGGGGGTGAGCGAGTGAGAGAAAGAGAAGGATGTAGGTGTATAAGGTCTGCAAGTATTTTTGATTGTCTGTTACATGCAAACATGTATGATTATACGGAGTTTGCATGTTCTCCCCGTGCTTGCATGGGTTCCCTCCGGGTACTCCGGCTTCCTCCCACAGTCCAGAAACATGCATATTAGGTTAATTGATCATTCTAAATTGCCCGTAGGTGTGAATGTGAGTGTGCATGTTTGTCTGTCTTTCTATGTGGCCCTGCGATGGACTGGCGACCTGTCCAGGTGGACCCCTGCCTTCTGCCTACTATGCGTCGGGATAGGCTCCGACAGACCCCCGTGACGCGGAAACGGATTAACTGGGTATCGATAATGGATGGATGGATAAATACGAAAACACTTCCTATTTTTAACACATTATAATCGTGTTCTTACATGAATACGCAGTGTCACTTTAGTTTCTTCAGTGTGTTCCCTCAAACATTTCCAAAAAGCAAAACTATTGACCCAGGTCCGTTTGTCAGTAAAACGGTAACATGCAGGGCAGCATGGTGGTGTGAACTGGGCCCGGGTCTTCATGTGAGGAGTTGGAATGTTTCTGGATGTTTCGTACTCCGGGTTCATCTCATTGTCCAGAAATGTGCGCGTTGGATTCATTGGTGATTAAGTTGATCCTTCATTGTTTTTTATCTCTGTGTGGCTCTGCAACGGACATGTTACCTGTCCAAGTGTAACCAGCTCTCACCTGATGAGAGATTACGCTCATCTTCCCCCTGAACAAAGTGGTGGAGTTAATATTAATATTAATATATTAATATTACATCATGTCAAATTTATTTATTTATTTTGGGTCAAAATAACAAATCTTAAAATAAAAAACAATTGTTTTGTTTACCAACTGAAACTCAAATGTAAGTGTTTCCCGCGGTTGACGGTTAACACTTTTAACATATGAGTAGGTTATTTTAGTATCTGTATATTATTAAACCTCACAACCAACATTTCCCTTTTAGCTGTAGATTCTTCAATTATAAATATTTCAGTAAGTTGTAACTGTTTAAAAACAGCTACCAGTATTTTATGTGAAATTAACTTTTTCTAGATAAATCTCATAGATTCTTTGTTCACCAGTCCATTTTCCTGTCGTGTACAAAAAAGAGTAAACTCCGTCCTCGGACATATTTCTTTTGTTTTCATTCATATTTATTTCATATATATATATATATATATATATATATATATATATATATATATATATATATATATATATGTATATATATATATATATATGTATATATATATATATATATATATATATATATATATATATATATATATATATATATATATATATATATATATATATATATATTATATTCTGTGGGATTTCATCAGTCTCTCACGTAGCAAGTATTTTGGCCCACAGTGGCCATATATTACTGTTAATATTGTTATTATTATTATTATTATTATTATTATTATTATTATTATTAGTAGTAGTAGTAGTAGTAGTAGTAGTAGTAGTAGTAGTATCGTTATTATTATTATTATTATTATTATTATTTTTATTGTTGTTTTTATTGTTATTATTATTATTTGTTGTTATTGTTGTTGTTGTTATGTGTATTTAAAACTAAGAATAGGTTTGTTTATAATTAAAATAGTGGTTTCCAGCGCTAAACTAAAAGTTCCACAGACCAACAGGGTTCTCTTATTCCCAAACTAGAGTGGTGCTCGCATCAGAACCGAACTGAAATTCTAGAAGTTGAAAAGTTTTAAATCGTCTTAAATGTTGCTACAAAAAGTAAAACGTTCACCCCCTGCCACACAAGTATATGAACAAATAAATAAAGCCTTACCTTCTCTCCAAAATGGTATGTTTGTTTGCTGAGATGATGGAGATGCACGAGGTCCTCCCTGTAGGTGGTTACCCAGAAACTTCAGGAGGAAGCAACAACACCATCACGGCAGTCAGGAGACTCCCTAACCTCTTTAAAACAGATAAATAAATAAAAATCAAAGAATCTTCATAAACACTGTAAGGACAAATCGGCCACCTGCTTGATGTTTCCCCTCCCACATCCCTTCCATTTTTCCAGCCAACTGGCCAGGACAAAGCCAAAGATGCACCTCTAAGGTGTACTCTCGGTGGAGAGGTTTCCTTTTTTATTTCAGACAGGCAAGCCCTTCTCTCCCCTCACACCACATGCAATGTAGTGGGGCCCAGCTTTATTTCCCTCCGTGGGGGAAAAACCTGAGCAGGGGAGAACAGAAAGTGGTTTTATAATACAGGTCTTAAAGAGGGCAGCTGTAGTCTGAATGAGACTCGATTTGCCTTTGTGTTTTAAATGAGCACTGTCAGTCCCGGCCTCAGATGATTCTGGGGCAGCCAGGGTGGGGACTCGTTCGATTCAAGAAAGAAACAAAAAGACACACAACAAAAGGGCTTACAAGGAATGTCATTGTTTTCATCACGCCACTAATAATTATAAAACACTACCAGTTAATTCATTAATAACCAAAGCTGAAACATTAACACTCCCATGAGCCTTTGCGCCACAAACTCAAAACTTTTTTTTTCTGCAGGTTTACATAACAGCCGACAGTAAAACTGCAGCTTTTTCCCCTAAAAATCCGAACAATTCAGAGAGAACTGCTCTTTACACACGTCAAAGAAGGACTGAAACAGCGAGGTACGTAACGCTGCTGCAGATACCTGATAGTGTCAAGGATCTTAACATATCCAGGAACTGTGGCTGGCGATGTCGGCGTGTCTCCACGCCAGACAGACGTGAAACCTGACTAACTGAACCAGCTGATGGACAACATGACTATATATAACGGTGCATCGAGCACACCTTTATTTCTAAATATTTCTTTCTTTCTTTCTTTCTTTCTTTCTTTCTTTCTTTCTTTCTTTCTTTCTTTCTTTCTTTCTTTCTTTCTTTCTTTCTTTCTTTCTTTCTTTCTTTCTTTCTTTCTTTCTTTCTTTCTTTCTTTCTTTCACCAAACTTAAACAAACAGACAAACGTAGCTCTAAGGAACGATAGTGAGGCCCGGAAGAGTCCGGTCACTTCTGGGAACGTCTAACGTCACTCCGACAGAAGACCCTCATCCACACTCACCGCCCACTTTACCAGCTGTACCAGCTGTTCCTGATAAAGTGGATGGTGAGTGTAAATGAGTGATCAAAATGATTAAATACTCTCAACTAATTACTCAGAAAAGAAGAAAAGAATATGATCAAAAGATTTTTGAATAAACGTCGACTCCGACTCAGTACTGCAACTATAATTGTTATGCAGTGTATGATTCGTAGGCAGATGAGTAAAGCCTCTTGGCCCAATAACTGGAACGTTTATGTTGTAAAAACACTCACATGGAACAACTGACACAGACGCCGTTATTCCATGTTATTATTCCATATTATTATTCCATGTTATTCCATGGATTCATTCACCTGCGAAGTTTGAACTGAAAGACTTGATTAGGCTGCAGAATGAATAAAGTTAAATATTACAAAATAATAACAAAGTCCTAATTTACTGAACATTGACTAATGAAAATTAAACTTTCATTTTGAATTATGTTTTAAAAAATGTTTAGATGAATTAACGGAAACCTAAAGCCTGTATTTGTCCCAAAGTGGGTAAACTGCATTTTATTGTTACAACATCAAAGTACGATAGCAGCAATGGTAGAATAAGTATGCAGGAACATCTAAGTTAAACACAAAACAAAAATATTAAATCATAAACACATGCATCCTAATATTCAAATATATGTTTGACTATGGATGTGCACCGTACATGACATCAATAAATATCCAGTAAAGTAACGACAGTGTATTGTCACTGTGATGATTCACATTATAACGCAGGAGAGCACGTGACTGCAGCAGATGGCTGATGGACGTGTGTACAGTACTAACAGAGTATATGTGTATTTGTGTACAGTACTAACAGAGTATATGTGTACATGTGTACAGTAGCGAGAGTGGGTCGGCGTGTCACTGAAGCTGCGCTGCACAGCAGACAGGCGTGCTGCAGGGTGTGACCCCTGGTCCAGCCTGGACATCCGTCCAGACCGGACCCTTCTGTCACCCTGCTCTCACCTCCCACCAGGGCTGGACTTCCTGATCATCTTGTCCAGCTTGAATAAAACCGATAAAACGAAACTTTAAAGAAACTGACCTGAGCGTTTAATTGGTGCCCCTAGAAAACACAGAGAGTAATGTGACCATGGCAACATGTTAGAATAAAGCGTGTGCTGTAATTAACATCACAGGTGTCTTAAAATTCAGTCCGTCAGTCTGAAATTTAAAGAGATAAAAGTCGTCTCTCTGCTGTTTGGTATCGCGGTGTTCACCACACTGAACATGGACCGGAGAGCACAAAGCAGAGAGAGGTGATACTAGTGTTTTTATTGTGTGTTTTTTTTTTTTTTAACATACACCGCAGTCAACGGTCGTAGCGATTGAGATTAAAAGAAACCTGCCGCCGGACCTCCACATTGGTGTAATATGCCATCACGGCCTGAACAAACTCAGTGGCTTTGGTCCACCTATCTTTTTTTTTTTTAATCTCCAACTTCATCAAATGTACTCGTTGAAATGTTTCTGGTCCAAATGCTTAAATTAATTTTTGTTCCCGTGAGAGTGCTAAACGTTATTTAATAGTCATGATTAGCTGAGACCCTGCCAAGAGGATCCCGTTGACCAAACGCAGTACTTCTTCTACTACAGGGACATTTTTTGCCCCATAAAGGTTCCTAAAGACCACTTTTACAAGGCCATATGGTAATGGAGAAACACGCACAAGGCCCAGCCAAAATAAAAACATACCTGGAACTCCTGCTAGTGGAAACATGCCTAAAACTTCTGGGAGAACGACGCTTGGACAGGTTTTTCAAGCCAGATCAACTCTCTGTACACAGATGACAGAAGGAAGCCGTCCAGAAAAGACTGCAGCCGTTTATGAAAAGATGGAGGAGGCTCGCTGATGTTCTGGGGCTGCTCACTGCATCTGGTCCAGGGTGTCTTGAATCTGTGAAGATACAATGACGTCTCAAGACACTCTGGAGACAAATGTGCTGCTCAGTGTGACAAAGTTGGTCTTGCGTCCTCCAACAGGAAAAAGACCCCAAAGCAAACAACTGAAAACATCCAAGAATGACTAAGATCAAAACACTGGACTATTCTGAAGTGACCCAGCAGTCCTGATCTAAATCTTATTAAACATCTGTGGAAAGAGCTGAAACATGCAGTCTGGAGAAGAAACCCTTCAAACCTGAGACACTGGAGCAGTTTGTTGATGAGTGGACAAAAATACCTGTACAGGTGCAAAAGTCTCAATGAGAGTTGGACATTACTTGAATGCAGTGACTGACTCAACTCCATCATTAGTTGGACCCCTTCATGTTTTTCCAGGTCAGTTTCATACGTTTGTTTTCCTGAATGATTCTGTTGAACCACAAAATGCATGGGTGCCTAAGATTTTTGCTGAGAACTGCACACATACATAATTAAATGTTCCTTTCATCGTGGCCTTCTGCGTTCGCCGTATTACCCGGTGTCCCTGAAAACATAATGAGGTTTTCAAGTGCATTGCCACCTGGTGTATCCACTTCCTCCTTTGCACCCCATCCCCATTCCAGACTGTCTTTGCTACACGATCAATGGAAAAGTGTTGGGTTTTTTTGTCCCTAATTAAAGATGCACTTGACTAGCTCTGAAACAGGAATTAGACAGGATTCATAAAGTGGAAGAGAGAAACAAAGGGGACGGATGCAGCCACCACTGGCTGAGTCATTAGTTAAGGGTAATTGTGGGTGGTGGTCTCACGAATTGTCTTTAAAAATCTGCACATATCCTGCTCACCCTAATGAATTTTGAATTAAAACGGGTTTGGAATAAATCCGTTATAAATGCTAGAACATCAGAATATTCAGCCAACGGTACAACCAAAACCACAAGAAATGATCCGTAACATCTGGCGACCTACCATCTCAGGACAGTTATGTTCTGGTGGCATATTCAAAGAAAAGATTTAAGATTTAGGAGAGCTATTCTGCCTTTTGTATTTTGCCTAACCAAAATGTGATTTGTTCTTCTTGGTCTTCACCAAGCTACTTGCTTGGTGATATTAGGCACAGGCTGTGGCAGGTAGATTATTCCAAGCATCTTGGAAAACCAACCACTTTTTTGTAGATTTAACTTGTATCAGTGTCATATCCCAGATAATCCAACATTTGCTATTTAATCACAATACAAAAGCCAAATAGAATATTAGAATAATAGAGAAAATGAAGATGGGAATTGTAATATTATTATTTAAAGCAACACCAAGTTCGTTTCATGTTAAAACATCAGTTTTATTTTTCGGTCGGAGTGATACTTGATTATTTTTTGGAGGTATTGATTAGTGTCCTGTCATCAATAACCAGCCAGAGTAATTCTGTACAGCGGTCCCAGTTGATCCGGGGAAGGGGTGGGGGGCTCGTCCGGACCCTCTGCATGACTCAGTGATTGACATTTGGCAAACACGCCCCCTGGATGTGATTGAAGGGGCTGCAATGGGAGCGGTGGAAACTTGTAAACTGCATTGCGAGCTGGACGTGGTTTCAAAAGATCGGATTTTTTTCTCAAACTATCTAATTTATGTAATATTATCAGAAAACAGTGGCAAATTTTAGCAAACATGACAAACGTAAAATAACTAACTAAAACTGTAATTGCAGCTTAGTTATATTATAATTATAACCCAGTTTTATTAAAACTACATCGCCTTCATTCCAATCCAGTGATGGTCAGCTTGTGCAACAGTCCACACATTACATTCAAAACACTGTTATTTTAATATTTTAGGGGCACCAGAGATCTAGACCTCCTCATCTACATGAAACACATATCTGGGCGCTGAGCAGAAACTCTTGAACCTACAGGAACGAGACACACGATCCTCCACTTTTGGAGATCTTTGTTCACCCATGTAACAGTAAATTATCATCATAACCGTCTTAATACCATGTTTTGTTGATAGCCCACAGTTGTTATTTATGTATGTATGTATGTATGTATGTATTTATTTATTTATTTGTTTACATAATTTATTTATTTATTTATTTGTTTAAATAATTTATTTTATTTCATTTTATTCCATTTTATTTATTTTATTTTTAATTTTTTATGGTCAGGGCTAATTTTTGCACACAGGTTTTTCTGTTGCGTGTGGTTGGGAACATGAAAAGCAAGCAGGGAAGTATATCAACAGAGCCTTTGTCTTCCAGGCCTGAGGGGAACTATGAGCAGACCTCCAGAGTCAATCCCTGTGCTGCTGCCAATCGTGACCTCCCCTGGCTGCTATTGAAAGATGCCTTGGACTTTTGTCACCAGCAGGTTATTGTATTTCTAGTCGAGCCAGGTTAATCTCTCCAGCTTTGTGCCATTTGCAAAGTGATATGGGTGCACCATCATGGCAAAAGGAAAGCTGCTGGACGCTCCTGAGAATTATTGTTTTAAAGGAAGCCGCCACAAACACTAACACAGACAATCCATAACTGAAAAATGTACACAGTTTAATCAATAAATCTGATATAATATGAGGTTACAGTCATAAACAAGCAGTTCAATATGTACAAAAGTAACGAATATGATTCAAAAATGGAAAACACTTAAGACAGTTCCCAAAGTTCCCAGACATATACCAAAGATCAGACTGTGTGATGTTCAGACACATACACAGAAAACCCAGCACAACACGGACGTACCAGTGAGATTCACAAAACTGAAGAAAGAAGAAAAGTATGAAGACACCACACGACTGTCTCAGAGGTGTTTGGGCTTCATGCCCAGCAGCTATTAGATGAATAAACAGTATGTCAGGAGAAACAAGTCGTTACTGCAAACAGATGATGAGTTTACACATAAATCTGCTGCTGGACCTCTTGCTCTTTAAGGACGTGTACTACCTGGAGGATATGACTCCATGAAGATATTTCATCCAGTGCGACCTGAAAAAGAGCTACTGTTAAAAAAATATTTAAAAAAAAAGAAGTTCTCCCCTAAAAAAACACTTCAGTCTTCTCGCTGGCAAAACACAGAGGCTGTTTTCATATTTATTATGCGGCTGGGCGTGTCGCGTACCCTTACAAATTCTGAGCCTGACCTCCTCATCCTGCACAACTGAGATACTTTTATAGTGCCAAACGTTTGGGGACTTCTTTCTTCACTCTGATCCAGTTTCACGGGAGAATAAAGAGTCTCAACGTGTTTGTCAGTGAAAGTGGAAAGTGAATCTAGTCGCTGTGGGTCGCTGTGGACAGAGTCCAGCAATACTGTACATTCAAATCAGTTCACTTCAGTTTTATTTAGACAGCGTCTATTACAACACTAGTTGTCTCCAGGATCTTTCCAGAGACCAGAACATGACCCCCGATCATTTATTACATAAACAACGGCAGGTAAAAACTCCCCTTTAAGAGGGAAGAAACCTGGATCAGGACCAGGATCATAAGGGGGAAGAAACCTGGATCAGGACCAGGATCATAAGGGGGAAGAAACCTGGATCAGGACCTGGATCATAAAGGGGGACCCTCCTGCTGAAGACCAGCCGGGTAAAGCAGGAGAGAGAGAAGAGACACAGACACACCGTCAAAGGTACCAAAGACCAGATCCATCAGTATAATTATCCGTCAGCAGCAGAACTAAGACTTCCATGTACATCAGACTGGTACCTGGTTAGTTGGTGGACTACAGAGACCACTATCTAAACATGTGTAGACAGCAGACACTGAGGTGGTCAGAGGTGGGACTGCAGGTCAGTGGGTCATGTTGGGGTCCCCCTGCAGCAGGTCTACAGCAGCAGATCCAGGATGAAGCTGTGTTGAAGACCAGCTGCTCCAGTCTGGTCCTGCAGCTGCAGCTGTGACTACTGGTCCTGACACACTAAAGTTTACACCAACTAGATGTTTTACTAAACACAAATGTTTGAAGTTAGAACAATACAAAAAAATACATGAATTTGAAGGATGGTACTTTTTCACCAAATCAAAAAAAGATTTTAAAAATTGTATTTTCAGTTTCACTTGTCCTAATGCGACAATATGGACCCAAGCGCTCTCATGTTTTTATATGAAAACACTTAAAGGTGTGGTGGCATTGAGGATGTCAAGAGATGAAGACGTTCGGGTGTTATTTCTTCCCTTTTCTCCTGCAAACAATCTGAAGTCTGACCCTTAGTGTCCGTTATAGACTGCATGATTATGGGCTATCACAGATGGAAGCAGTCCAGCGTGAAGAAACGCGCAACCAGAAAACATTATGTTGAGTGTGTGTGTGTGTGTGTGTGGGGGGGGGGGGGGGTAGTCGACCTGGGCATTTCTGGATCTCACCCCAAAAATTGAAGAGAAGAACAAAAGTTGACATGACTCAATGCAATAAAAGAGGGAGTTAAATGACATTGAACAGATAACGGGGTTATTGACTTGTCAGTGTATGTTCCCATATGGAGTCGGGGATGCCGGAAACCTTAACTAAGCCACCATCAGTGGAGTGTGTTTGCCGTTAAAACGACATATGCACATCTTCATGGCCTTCCCCGGCTCCAGAAGAATCCACTGCATCCAGGAAGGACTCGAGCACGTCGCAGGTAACATGAATTAGACTACACAGCAAAACAGAAACTACAGAACGGGCTGGATTCCCTAATGTTGCTGGTGCACTGGACTGCACACGTGTCAGAATAAAACGCCCCTCCGGTGCACATGAAGGTTAACCAGCGACTATCACAACGTAGGTCACATAATTAGAACTAAGGTTATGACCTTCCTGACACTGTAAAAAGTTTTACTCGCCGGAGATGTAACATTACACTAGGTGTCCTCAGGTGACCTGTCTGGTGTGGTGCTGGGAGGGTCATGCCTGTCAGATGCTTTTACTCGCTCCATCTGCAGACCTCCACACAGCAGCACTGCACTCGTGTCATCTTGTCCATGCAAGAACAAGGAGAGAAGCGGCATAGAAACGGCATTAGGCCTCCTTTAGCCCCGTTTTCAGTGCCTTCGCCACCTGAGGGTCACCCCAGACCGGGCCTGTGGCATAATTGTTGCTGTCCTTCACAACGATGTCAATGGGTCACTACCCAGAGGGCCGCAGGTTAACCACTCCAGCTGATATGGTGTTTTATGTAGTTTTTGGTGTATTCAACAGAGGGGAGGATGCCACAATGTGATTCGTTTCCTTTATTGTAATATGATCACTTTACTTTCTGCTGAGTTAGGGTATTCGTAGGGTATTTGGTATTTGCCGGGTATTTGTCCCCCTGATGCCGAGGGCCTGTTACAGTCGCTAATATCTACCATTACTCTTACTTTACTGTTGTATGAATGTTGCTGAAAATAAAGTTGCTGTGGATAAAACATCTGCCAACTGAGTAAACGTAAATGTTGAAGTGAGCCTATGTTCCCAGACCGGACCGTCTGGGTCCTGTTATAAATGATATTTTCTACGAGCGTCACATCAGTGACTTCTTTTTTCTCTTTATGGATTAAATTTAGGGCAGAACGGTGGCTTAGTGGTTAGCACTGTTGCCTCACAGCAAGAAGGTTCCTGGTTCGATTCCTGGCCCGGTGGGTCTTTCTGTGTGGAGTTTGTATGTTCTCCCCGTGCTTGCGTGGGTTCCCTCCGGGTACTCCGGCTTCCTCCCACAGTCCAAAAACATGCAGAGTAGGTTAATTGATCATTCTAAATTGCCCGTAGGTGTGAGCGTGATTGATTGTCTGTCTTTCTATGTGGCCCTGCGATGGACTGGCGACCTGTCCAGGGTGTCCCCCTGCCTTTCGCCTACTATGTGTCGGGATAGGCTCCAACAGACCCCTGTGACCCGGAGACGGATTAAGCGGGTATAGATAATGGATGGATGGATGGATGGATGGATTAAATTTAATTATTTCCCCAAGAGTGACATGACACCTCCAGCATTCTTGACTCCACAGTCTCCTCCTCTTCTGCAGCAGAAGTTCCTTCACCCTGCTACATTGATTTTTTTTAATTGATAATTTATTTCAGTCCTTGCACCATTAACCATATTAATTAATTAAGTGTGGACAGGTGACAATAGTCTTTATGCCTGAGAATAATACTGACTGGATGAATGTTGGCCTCTGGGAGCTCCACAGGAGATGATGCGTTTCCAGACATCAGTCAGTCCATATCCTACTACAGAAACGTGTGGCTCGGTTGCATATTCAGTAGTGAAATGATGAACCTCTACGTCTATGACGTTTCTATGTGTGGGACAGAGTCCAGTGTCCCTCCGGATCGTTTCTAAAACAGCCAGAGGACGAGCTCTTCTGCTGGCCTGAACTCTGGGGATGGTGGGCCGACCCCTGCACCTGACACATGAGCCTTTTTCTAAACACAAAATAAATATGGGGAGGAAATATGTGAGCAGGCACCTTCAACAGGTCATTTGTACATTTTTCCAGATAATTACCAGTCTGCAAAATGTTCTTATATTGAATCTTGACCTGTTGCCTCTTCGGTCCAGTCGTGTTCGTACAGAATAAATAAATACTGATAAGATGTGTAACAAAGAAGAGAAACTTGAATTAATCCAAACCAGATTCACACGTTACATTGTAGACTTCCACTGTTCATTTACAAGATTAAAGTTGTTCATTTCAGCAAATGTCAGGGAATCTTTAAATGATATGCTTATAATGTTTTCCGTTAAGAGTAGTGGTTAAACAATGTGTATTTTAGGCTCATTACGTATTCAGGTGATCCGCCACGCCCTTTGTCGCGTTTCCTGTCTTCGTTTCTTCATAAGCCTCCATCAGAAGATGCTGCTCATTTGGTGAGAAGCATGGCGCACGCATTGATCCATTATAGATCAGTGAATCTGTCACTTATCTCTTTGTCCTTTAAGTAAAGCCGTGGACGGGCATTTACCTGGATTACCTGGCTCGACAAAGCCACGCCTCCTGAGCCTGGTTTGACCTTTGTGAAACAGATAAAGCCAGGATGATCCGAAGGTTCTACGTCAAGCCTGGGTTCATCTCCTGTCCTGGACTTGTGAATCCTGCTTTTGTGAAACAACCCTCACATTATATATAACATCACCGTGATTATTATTGTTTAATTAGCTTAAAAAAAATCCGTCCTCCGTCTTTTGTCCTCCGTCGTCCATCCTCCGCCCCCATCCTCTGTCTTTCGTCCTCTCCGCCCTTCACCTTCCAGCCTTCGCCCTCCGTCCTCCGTCCTCTCCGTCTTTCGTCCTCCGTCGTCCATCCTCTGTCTTTCGTCCTCTCCGCCCTTCGCCCTCTGCCCTCCGTCCTCTCCGTCTTTCGTCCTCTCCGCCCTTCACCTTCCAGCCTTCGCCCTCCGTCCTCCGTCCTCTCCGTCTTTCGTCCTCCGTCGTCCATCCTCTGTCTTTCGTCCTCTCCGCCCTTCACCCTCTGCCCTCCGTCCTCTCCGTGTTTCGTCCTCTCCGCCCTTCACCTTCCAGCCTTCGCCCTCCGCCCTCTGTCTTTCGTCCTCCGTCGTCCATCCTCTGTCTTTCGTCCTCTCCGCCCTTCGCCCTCTGCCCTCCGTCCTCTGTCCGCCGCCCTCCGTCCTCTCCGTCTTTCATCCTCTGTCGCCCGTCCTCTGTCTTGCGTCTTCCAGCCTCCGCCCTCTGTCCTCCGCCCTCTCCGTCTTTCGTCCTCTGTCGTCCATCCTCTGTCTTTCGTCCTCTCCGCCCTTCACCCTCCGTCCTCCGCCCTCCGCCCTCCATCCTCTCTGTCTTTTGTCCTCCGTCATCCATGCTCTGTCTTTCGTCCTCTCCGCCCTTCGCCCTCTGTCCTCTGTCTTTCGTCCTCTCCGCCCTTCGCCCTCCGCCCTCTGTCCTCTGTCTTGCGTCCTCTAGCCTCCGCTCTCTGTCCTCCGCCGTCCGTCCTCTCCGTCTCTCGTCCTCTGTCGTCCATCCTCTGTCTTTCGTCCTCTCTGCCCTTCGCCCTCCGTCCTCCGCCCTCCATCCTCTCTGTCTTTCGTCCTCCGTCATCCATGCTCTGTCTTTCGTCCTCTCCGCCCTTCGCCCTCCGCCCTCCGCCCTCCGTCCTCTGTCCTCCGCCCTCCAGCCTCCGCCCTCTGTCCTCCGTCCTCTCCGTCTTTCGTCCTCTGTCGTCCATCCTCTGTCTTTCGTCCTCTCCACCCTTCGCCCTCCGTCCTCTGTCCTCCGCCCTCCAGCCTCCGCCCTCTGTCCTCCGCCCTCCGTCCTCACCGTCTTTCATCCTACGTCGTCCATCCTCTGTCTTTCGTCCTCTCCGCCCTTCGCCCTCTGCTCTCTCCGTCCTCTGTCCTCCGCCCTCCAGCCTCCGCCCTCTGTCCTCCGCCCTCCGTCCTCTCCGTCTTTCGTCCTCTGTCGTCCATCCTCTGTCTTTTGTCCTCTCCGCCCTTCGCCCTCCGTCCTCTGTCCTCCGCCCTCTGTCCTCCGCCCTCTGTCCTCACCGTCTTTCATCCTCTGTCGTCCATCCTCTGTCTTTCGTCCTCTCCACCCTTCGCCCTCTGCTCTCGCCGTCCTCTGTCCTCCGCCCTCCAGCCTCCGCCCTCTGTCCTCCACCCTCCGTCCTCTCCGTCTTTCGTCCTCTGTCGTCCATCCTCTGTCTTTCGTCCTCTCCGCCCTTCGCCCTCTGCTCTCTCCGTCCTCTGTCCTCCGCCCTCCAGCCTCTCCGTCTTTCGTCCTCTGTCGTCCATCCTCTGTCTTTCGTCCTCTCCACCCTTCGCCCTCCGTCCTCTGTCCTCCGCCCTCCAGCCTCCGCCCTCTGTCCTCCGCCCTCCGTCCTCACCGTCTTTCATCCTCTGTCGTCCATCCTCTGTCTTTCGTCCTCTCCACCCTTCGCCCTCTGCTCTCTCCGTCCTCTGTCCTCCGCCCTCCAGCCTCCGCCGTCCATCCTCCTGCCCTCCGTCCTCCACCCTCCGTCCTCTGTCCTTAGTATCAGTAAAAAGCAGCCAAAGTAACCCCTGACTCCTGTTTGGGTTGTCTCTTTTATTATATATATATATATTTATTGAGTCACCTACGAGTGACGGTGGCCATGGACATCATGGCAGTGGTGATTAGGAGACTCAAGAACGTGATAATGGAAGAACCAAAAGTAATCCTGGACAGCATCGTAAAAACAACTAAACCTGGGTGCGTGTAGGACGCCCCCTGAACTAATGACAAAAGTTGACCCGTGCTGCTTTAAGTGCACCAGATGATTCAGCAACTTATAAAACCTACTTCAGCAGCAGTCACTTGAGTTTATATTTTTTGTATGACATTTTACTTTTGTTCTTAAAAACACCTGCTCTGTTTTCTTATTGTATGAATCTAATGTTTGTGGATTATGGCTGACGAGGTCTGAGGCTCAAAACACTGACTGAAAGCATTGATGAGCTGTGTTTAAGGATCTTTACGCCGTTTTACACAAGTTGTGGAGAAAACAAACTGGATTAGTGGTGCCAGCCCCAAATTAGGAAAATAAGGCCAAAGTAATTGAACAGTGTAAAATCGCAAACATCTTTGGGGGCTCACTGCCTGTGTGCTCATTTTTATATTTGTAATCTGTATTTTAATGTGATCGTATAATTTTTTTTATTTTTTTATTTTCTTTTGTTCATTTGTCTCTCAGGTTATGGAAACATTTGAAACGTTTTTTATCACGTCACCACAGTTCATTGAAGTCGTTTCTCTCTCTTAGGTTCCTGAGCACATACTTTCAGTCAGGGTCAGGTTTGGGACACCGACCAGACCATTCCAGAGTCTCGATACTGTCATTTTTCAGCCATTCAGATGTAGAACTTCGGGTCTGCCTGGGACCGTTGTCATATTGCCTGACCCAATTTCAAACAGGATTAATGTGTCAGACAGATGGTCTCACACATGTTTGTAGAATAATCCCGCATACAGAGAAGTTCATGGTTAACTCTGTGACTGCCAGTCAGTAAAACAAGGCGGTTTTCATCACCTATGGCTGTCATCACCTCTATGGCTCCACGGTTGGTGGGAGGACATGTGCTGTGTTTAGCTTTTTTAAATATGACTCAGCTCCACTTTGAAGATAAACTTCCATCTATCAAGAGAAAGTTGTTTTTTTTTTTTTTCTAAAGTATATAAATATACATTTTTTAGAAGCAGCATTACAAAAATTCTTGTGGTGATCAGATTGATGGTTAACAACAAATGACTCTTTCATCTTTCCTCCTTGGCATTGCATTAGCACAGACTTGAATGCTTCAAACCATAAAACTGCAGAGAAAGAGAGGCACTAAAATACATCCAGTGGATACCGTGCTGTCACTGTATTTACGTGCATGGATACATGAAATAATTGAAATGCCTACTGAGCCAGAAAGCAATCGTGCATGGCAGTTCCAGCCCACTGGCTTACTAAAAATGATTAAACTGTACCCCTGTTTAAATTTTAATATGAGCTATCTGCTTTGGACATCAGCCAACAGGGTCTAAAAAGGAATTAGGTGTTTCTGAAGCATTTCAAATCAATAAGCTGTGCAGTTGATAGATTTCTGTACAGAGGACAGGGAGACCCAGGTTGACACACTACTTTCACACAAATTATGGTTTGAGCCAACTAAGAGACCGTTAAATTGAGTTCTCATTTTCAGTTCTTCAGTTTAATATACATATCATTCTGGAGGCAGCAAAAAATAAAATTAATTCTTTTTTAATGACATATGATGAATATATAAATAAACAGTTTGAGTTGAATTTTTTCTTTTGATGCTCTATAACAAAAAACATATGAATACAAAAGTATGCCAAGATTGAAACAATTTTTATAAGTAAAATATTTGTTTAAATAATAAAAACAGTATTGCCAATGTTAATACATCCGTTAGTAACTAAACCTTTAACCTATGTAAAATAAGAGTCAGTTTAACCAAATTAAATTTGTGGAAGTTCTTTGTCCTTTAAAATAACTCTTTTAAGCTCCAAAGGTTTGACACGTGTCCTTTAAGAACCCAACCGTGTCACTCTCCTATTGCCAATCAATATTTCCTTTTACCAGAATAACATCATAAATGTGACACAAATGTGCACAGACCGGTCGAAGGTTTGGACACATTTGGAAATTTAAAAATGTGATTTTTGTTGCAACATTTGATAATTTCTCTATATATTAAAATATGATTTTTAAAGATTTGTACCTATTTAAATAAATTATTTTATTAAAATATTCCCTTTAATTTGATTTAACATTTATACCAAAGTTTTAAGTAATGGTTTTGTAGAGGCCAACTATATAAGAGGTCGACTATAATATTATTTCTTATTGTTTATGACATTATTTTCATTACTTTTGGTGATATTGAATTTTGGAAAGACAAAAACAAGAGCAGGATTGTATTTTTATTATTATTAGGGCTGTCAAATTTCATGCATAAATAATCATCCATACATTATCTATACCCGCTTAATTTGTCTCTGGGTCACGGGGGTCTGTTGGAGCCCATCCCGACGTATAGCAAGCGAAAGGCAGGGACCTGGACAGGTCACCAGTTCGTCACAGGGCCACATACAGAGTCAGACAAACATGCACACTCACATTCACACATACGGGCAATTTAGTTTGATCAATTAACTTACATGCATGTTTTTGGACTGTGGGATGAAGCCGGAGTACCCGGAGGGAACCCACACAAGCCCAGGGAGAGCATGCGAACTCCACACAGAAAGTCCCACCGGTAGTCGAACCAGGAACCTTCTTGCTGTGAGGTAACAGTGCTGCCCACATTACTAACACATTAACGCAAATTGTGTTTCACATCACTATATTTTTTAACCCGAAATACCCTAATAAATTCACCCCCATCAGAGTTGTCATGGATGTAAAGTCAAACGATTGAGACCAAAAAGGATTTTTGAATCAGGCTGTAAATATGTTTATTTGTGCTCTGTAGTAGACTTACTCACTTCCGGAGCCAGCCCCCAGAGGCCAGTCAAGGAACTGCAACGAATCTTAGTTCCACTGGAATTCAACATGTTATTTAGATGGCTGTTTGGCGTTTGGGGTAAGAAGGAGCATGCAGCTTTGATAGACTGTAGAACTAAATCCCCTAAGCATTGGTTGACTTTTTAAGTCACTTTTTCTACATAGATATTAAATAAATTAAAAAATAAATTTAAAGTGGCTACAGTTGTGGGCTTGGGCAGTGGAGGACCCAGGTTCAAGCCCAGGGCTGGCCACAATGGTAAATCACTGGGGGCCCCTGAGCAAGGCCCTTAAATCCCAATTGCTTTTAAAAAGGTTTTGTTTTCATTTGGTTTTTCAGTTTGTTTGGTTAGTTACTTTAACAAGCACAGTTTTAGTTTAGTTTCAGTTTCTTTTTAAACTTAGTTTTAATTTTAGATGTACCTATTTACAGATAAACAGATTCAACAGTGCCACATGGTACAATATTCCTTTATTCTTTATTTTGAGTAATTAGAATTAAAAAAAAAATAATTAATTAGAGAATTAAGATGCAAACATCAAGAAAACAAGGCTTAAATGAAAACAAAAACAAAGTGAATTTTACCTGCATTTTTTTTGTTTCAGTTAGTTTTGCATTGTTGATTTTAGTTTTAGTTAAGTTTTAATTTTATAAAAATCTTTAAAAAATTTTTTTTATTTCATTTAACATAATTTTTTTTTACATGTTTAAACTGTAACTGTAACTCTGGCTACCAGCTCCTCCAACCGACCTAAGACGGAGGAGCTGCACAGCTGCCAACCGATGTTTACAGCAGAATATTCTGCTTCACGTGTCGGTGGTGAAATCAAAAATGGCTACTGATGCTGCCGACGCTGCCGACGCTGCCGACGCTGCCGACGCTGCCGACGCTGCCGACGCTGCCGACGCTGCCGACGCTGCCGACGCTGGGTTAGTATAAAGTGCTTGTTACAAAGTGATGACCATTAGCTGTCCTGACTGCCAATGAAAACAACACATACCATTATCAATAAATGTATTTGTCTGTATAAATTAATCTAATGGGGTTCAATAAAATTAGCCTCCCTCTCACTTGTTACGGATTTGACATTAAACAATGCAAAACAAAGCAGGTTTTGGAACTAGTCTGTAAATAAGTTTGTTAAAAGCTGCTTAAAAGCAGAGGATGTTAATTTGTACATCATTCGGTGATATAATTACTCTGAGCAACATCGGTTGTTGCTCAGTGGACCAAAGTTTGTCCTCTCTAGACTTTCATGACATGTGTTTGACATATTTGTTTAAAGCAAGGATAAGTGAATGCTCCTGTATTATTTCAATGTGAAAATTAACCTTTTAAGGTTAAGAGTACATTGAAAAAACAAATATTTGTGCCATTAATTGCAAGTACAACCAGTGAACTGTAGAAAGGGGTTTGGCTGGACACTGCTGTCCTGGGAGGTTTTGGAAGCACCAGATTCGTGGGAGGCAGTGCATGTGTGAAAACAGCTTTAGTTTCTTGCTCATCTCCCAGACCAGTTCAGTGTGGTCGCTTGTAGAGGCTGGCAGTTGTTTTCTACAGCTTGCCCAAGGTACAGGGCTCCTTTTGTTCCATCGTTCCATCAGCTCTGAGTACAGTCCCGGAGCTGGAAAGACCTGTAGGATTTGTTATCAGCACTCTTTGTCCTGGCTCTTGGCTTTCCCTTCCCACATCTCCAAGTATACAATAGAGGAGAGGCACCACTGCAGGCTTAAAGTCTGTCTCTGTAGAGGCTCAACAGCTCAGCTAATACAGCATGTACATTAAAAGCTGTGCTGGCTGGTAAAACCCTGACTTCCCAGGACATCCATACCCTAGTCTGCATACATTCTCCCTGCTCTCTGATCACGGTTTTCAGTGCAGGTATCAAGAAGTGTATTTGAAGTGTATCTCTTTACTGACGCAAAACAATCTTCTTTAAGATTTCTGAATGCCAATTTCTGCAGGTATTGCTTTCTTTTCATTTTATTCTGCGATAATGGTTGTACGTTTGACTGCTTAAGATAACGCAGGTAACCTGGAAGCGGGAGAAAACAAGAATGGAAGATGATGGGTGGACGCGCCCTGGAAGAACAGCGCCGCACAGAAATACAGCCGCCAGTTTTCAGCTGCACACTGACCTACTACTAAGTCCCGCCCCCTTAGTTAGTGTTACTCAGATAATCTGTTGGCAGCTTTTACAGTGTTACAATGAAAACCTTGTCCCAAGATGTTTCACATAAATCTGTCAAGGAGCATTCAAATGGGACTTAAATGTTCATGCACTGTGGGCTAACAGTAATTTGCTTTAATTAGTGAAATTTGCAGTATATCTGTTATAGTGTTATATATAACAGTATAACTTCAGATCTACTGCACTACAGATCTGAAGTTACAGCAGTGCATAACTTCAAATCTGCTATTAACAACGTGTTACTAGAAGCGGAGTTATGAAGATATGATCCTGCTTACTACCCAACACTCCATTATCTGAGGTGAACTCGAGACACTGGCATGCCACTAAACACAGCAGGAAGCACGCTGGCTTAGTGGTTAACGCTCTTGCCTCACAGCAAGAAGGGTCCAAGTTAGATTCCCGGGCCCAGTGGGAGGTGTGCTGTGTGGAGTTTGCGTGTTCTCCCCATGCTTGATTGATTAGTCTAAATTGTTTATAGGTTGTTTGTCAATATATGTGGTCCTGTGATAGACTGGCAGCCTGTCCATGGCGTACCCCTGCCTCTTGCCTGTAATGAGCTGGGGTAAGCTCCGGCAGACCCCTGTGACCCTGTGCAGGATTAAAACGGGTATTGTTGCATGAGTTAGATACCGTATCTGTTCTTACTTTGGGTTTTTTAACAGCTTCTGAATCCAGTGGTGAAGTCATTTATTATGTACTTTTTATATACTTTTGTTATAGTCAACCAAAACATCACATTTTATATTATGTACATGAGCAAACATTGGATTGGTTGATTCAACATTTTTATAGCTGCGTCTTGCAACAAATCTATTTGGATTATGTGACGTATGGGACGATGACAGAACGGTACGATACACAGAGTGACATTTGATTTAGAACATATCTAATCTACATTAAATTGCTCTACTTTTACATATTTTTACTGTAATGTTTTTAAGGCATCTTCCAACTTTATGATCGTTACACCCAAACATTTGTTTTTATATACCCTTCCGATTTCAGCATCATCTATCATTTTAACTTTGTTATTAGTTTGACAATTAATGAATATTTTAAACTTTGTTTTACTTCATCTGAGTGATAACTTATAAATATTGAACCTTTAGATTAAGAGCCTATCCACTGTTTTCATAAGCTGATCCAAAGATTTTCCAAAACCAATATAAATTTGTATCATATGCAAATGAAACAAAATTGAAGATACTTTACAAATGTCAATGAGATAATGTCAGGTTTGAACGACCTAAACATTTATTAAACACACAATAAGGAAGAAAAACAAAGTCAGTCAGTTTTCATTCATCAGGACGGAGGACGGACAGAGAACTCAGCCACATTTCCGCACCCCCCCCCCCTCTGCCGTCCTGCTTTTGTTTTTATTGAAAATAAGGTCACCAATCACATGAAGATAAGCAACAAGTACAAGATATATTCTGACGTGTACAATTATCAGTATACAGAGCGTAAAATAACAATGAGATAAAACAAAGAGTGTGTTAAAGTTTAACTCTATCACATAATATAAAAATTTGGGACCGATGTCTGAACCTTGAGGCATTCCACAAATGATTATCATTAACTGTGGTTTAGTTTCCTTTATTTTGACATAATGGTATCGACCTTTAAGTTAACTACTTACCCGTGACAATGCTTTTCCTTTGATGCTATATGGCTCCAGTTTCTGTAATTATAAGCAGCAGAATTGTCTTCAACTACTTTCATGACTGTCATTGTGGTGGATCTGTTATTTCTGAAACCACACTGATTATCACTTAACAGAACAAGTTTTTCAATGATGGATCAAGTCTATTTAGAAAAAGGTTTTCTATCATTTTTGAGAGCTGAGGAAGCAGAGACATAGACCTGCGGTTGGTAAAAATGTGCCTGTCACCATTGTAAACATTGTTCTAATATTTGCTGTTTTTATTAACATGGTCATTTACCTGTCAGAAATGACTGACTGAATATGTTTGTCAAGGGTTAAACTACATATACAGTAATATTTTTTAACTAACATATCAAAGAGAGGTAGAGTGGACCACTGATCCTTTTTTGTCCTTTTTGTTAGTTGTAAATAATTCGTGTCCTTCTAGTTTTATACTTCAAATGTTTTATTAGTGGCAAGCCAAGTTTCTGACACAGTAATTACAATAAACTTTTTAAAAATATTTTTAGATCATTTTTGTGACATTTTAATGAAGGCTTCTAAAGTTGAAGTGGGTTCTTGAGAAAGCAGCACCTTCCTTTTCCACGTTGCTGTTGAACGGCTCGTCAGTGTGGCAATCGCATGTTTGGTTTTCTGGGTTTGGTTCTCTGGGTTTGGTTCTCTGGGTTTGGTTTTCTGGGTTTGGTTTTCTGAGTTTGGTTCTCTGGGTTTGGTTCTCTGGGTTTGGTTTTTTTGGGTTTGGATTTCTGGGTTTGGTTCTCTGGGTTTGGTTCTCTGGGTGTTTTCTGGGTTTGGTTATCTGGGTTTAGTTCTCTGGGTTTGGATTTCTGGGTTTTGTTCTCTGGATTTGGTTTTCTGGGTTTGGCTTTCTGGGTTTGGTTCTCTGGGTTTGGTTCTCTGGGTTTGGTTTTCTGAGTTGGGTTTTCTGGGTTTGGTTCTCTGGGTTTGGTTTTCTGGGTTTAGTTTTTTGGGCTTGGTTTTCTGGGTTTGGTTTTCTGGGTTTGGTTTTTTGGGTTTGGTTTTCTGGGTTTGGTTCTCTGGGTTTGGTTTTCTGGGTTTGGATTTCTGGGTTTGGTTCTCTGGGTTTGGTTTTCTGAGTTTGGATTTCTGGGTTTGGTTTTCTGAGTTTGGTTCTCTGGGTTTGGTTCTCTGGGTTTGGTTTTTTGGGTTTGGATTTCTGGGTTTGGTTCTCTGGGTTTGGTTCTCTGGGTGTTTTCTGGGTTTGGTTATCTGGGTTTGGTTCTCTGGGTTTGGATTTCTGGGTTTTGTTCTCTGGATTTGGTTTTCTGGGTTTGGCTTTCTGGGTTTGGTTCTCTGGGTTTGGTTCTCTGGGTTTGGTTTTCTGAGTTGGGTTTTCTGGGTTTGGTTCTCTGGGTTTGGTTTTCTGGGTTTAGTTTTTTGGGCTTGGTTTTCTGGGTTTGGTTTTTTGGGTTTGGTTTTCTGGGTTTGGTTCTCTGGGTTTGGTTTTCTGGGTTTGGATTTCTGGGTTTGGTTCTCTGGGTTTGGTTTTCTGAGTTTGGATTTCTGGGTTTGGTTTTTTGGGTTTGGTTTTCTGGGTTTGGATTTCTGGGTTTGGTTCTCTGGGTTTGGTTTTTTGGGTTTGGTTTTCTGGGTTGGGATTTCTGGGTTTGGTTCTCTGGGTTTGGTTTTCTGGGTTTGGATTTCTGGGTTTGGTTCTCTGGGTTTGGTTCTCTGGGTGTTTTCTGGGTTTGGTTTTCTGGGTTTGGTTCTCTGGGTTTGGATTTCTGGGTTTTGTTCTCTGGGTTTGGTTTTCTGGGTTTGGCTTTCTGGGTTTGGTTCTCTGGGTTTGGTTTTCTGAGTTTGGTTTTCTGGGTTTGGTTCTCTGGGTTTGGTTTTCTGGGTTTGGTTTTCTGGGTTTGGTTCTCTGGGTTTAGTTTTTTGGGCTTGGTTTTCTGGGTTTGGTTTTTTGAGTTTGGTTTTCTGGGTTTGGTTTTCTGGGTTTGGTTCTCTGGGTTTGGTTTTTTGGGTTTGGATTTCTGGGTTTGGTTCTCTGGGTTTGGTTTTCTGATTTTGGTTTTCTGGGTCAATATCATCCTCTAATCACGTGCAGTTTATACTTAGTGACTATGAAAGTGTGAAGGTTAAGACTTTCATAGTCACTACAAATGCTATGCATCTGATATCCAACAGTGTCCCTGTCAATTTCAATCATCTCCTGTCCCTACTCAGTTCCTCCAAAAGAGAACTATTGTACATCTGCATAGTTAATTTAAGACTGAAGGAAACATTAAACACACACATGTACATACACCTCTGTAGGATGATTAATTAGCCATCTGGAAATCGTAGTCTGTGGAAAGTTTGCTGCGGAGCAATGTTCACTATGTCTTGACATTATCAGGCCTTATGACTGCATCCATAAGGCTTTTTATTTTATCCAGGAATATTGTGCAGTGTAAAAGCAAATTTCAAAGTTCTTTTATCATGACAACTTTAGCATCCATCGGAGATCCATTCAGGCATATCATTACATTACAGTTTCTTGTCCAGGTAGCTTGAATTGTGTTTTGTTTTTTAAGGATCCGTGCCTGTTTGGCGATAGCTGCATTCTGCACATAAACTCTGCTTTGGCAACAATTACAACTGGCTTTGCTCTGCGAGATTCAAGGGACTTTAACATACTGAGTAGACGTGATGAATAGCACTGTGTGTCATCAGCATAGACGCAGTACAAGATCTTGTTATCCTTATTGATTAGTCCAAATGGGAACTTATACCGTTTGAATACAAATTACCCCAGGACTGACCCCTGGGATACACCACAGGTCAGTAAGGCAAGGCAAGTTTATTTATATACCATAATTCAACAACAAGGTTATTCAAAGTGCTTTACAGAGACATTAAAACAACACATAAAGAAAAAACATGATTTAAAATGTAAACAAAAGAAAGAAAAAAGAACAATAGATAAAATCAGGAGTTAAAATGTTATCAAGTTTTGAAACTTAAGCTTAAAAGTAAATAGTGTAGATTTTCATCTTTTTTTCAAATGCAGCTCAAACAGGTGGGTCTTCAACCTGGATTTAAATAAACTGTTTCAGCTGATCTGAGGATTTCTGGGAGTTTGTTCCAGACATGTGGAGCAGAGAAGCTGAAGGAAGCTTCTTCAGGTCTGGTTCTGACTCTGGGAACTGATAAAAAACCGGATCCAGATGACCTGAGGGGTCTGGAAGGTTCATACTGGGTCAGGAGGTCACGGATGTATTTTGGTCCTGGACCATTTAGACCTTTATAGACCAGCATCAAAACTTTAAAGTCTGTCCTCTGATGGACAGACAGCCAGTGTAAAGACCTCAGAGCTGGACTGATGTGGTCCAGTTTCTGGTCTTAGTGAGGACTGGAGCAGCAGAGTTCTGGATGAGCTGCAGTTGTCCAACTGATGTTTTAGGTGGACCTGTGAAGATGCTGGTACAATAATCAAACCTACTGAAGATGCATCCATGGACTAGTGTTTCCAGGTCCTGCTGAGACATCAGATGTATTCACGAGGTGATAGTAGGCTGACTTTGTTATTGCCCTAATGTGTTTTTCCAAATTTAGTCTGACTCCATCACTACACCCAGATTTCTGGCCTGGTTGTTGGTTTTTAGGTTTTTAGATTGAGGCTCTGTTGATCTGTGATTGTTTCTCTTTGGGTCCAAAGACAATCACCTCAGTTTTGTTTTTGTTCAGCTGGAGAAGATTGTGGCTCATCCAGTCATTAATCTCCTCAATGCATTCACCAAGAGCCTGTACAGGTCTCCTGGTAATGTATATCTGCGTGTCATCTGCATAGATGTGGTTATTTTGTTGTTCTTTATGATTTATGTCAGTAGGAGCATGTAGATGTTAAACAGAAAAGGGGAGTGGGGAGTGGTGGCCTAGTGGTTACAGTGGTGGGCTTCGGCGTGGAGGACCCAGGTTCAAGCCCAGGGGGCTTGAACCTGGTTCAAGCCAGGTTCAAGCCAGGTTCAGGTTCACATACCAAATCACTGGGGGCCCCTGAGCAAGGCCCTTAACTCCCAATTGCTCCCCGGGGCGCTGCCCTGCTAGCAGCCCCACTGCTCACTAGTGAAACTAGTTGATGGGTTAAAAGCAGAGTTTTTTCTAATTTCGGTGTACACATGTGTGTATGTACACATGTGCACAATGTCCACACTGACAATGAAAAGGAAAATAAAAAAAAAAAAGAGGTCCCAGGATGGAACCTTGGGGAACTCCACATGTGATCCTGGGCTGCTCCGATGTAAAGTTACCTATTGATACAAATATTTCTCTACGTAAGTTTTGAACCAGTTTAGTACAGATCTGTACCTGCCTATTTCTCCAGTTATTTAAGATTATTTATTATTTATTTTGGTCAACTGTATCAAATGCAGCACTGAGATCCATCAAAACTAAGATTGACATTTTTCCACCGTCCGTATTCAGGAATATGTCATTAAACACTTTGGTCAGAACCGTCTCAGTGCTGTGGTCGTCTAAAAGTCTAAAACCTGACTGGAAGGCATCATAGCAGTTAGTTTGTGCTAAAAATTAATTGAGCTGTTGAAAAACTGCTTTTTCTGTTATATTACCTAAAAGTGGGAGATTTGAGATCAGCCTGTTGTTTTTTTATTTGTATCTTGTCAAGATTGTCCTTTTCAGCAGAGTTTAATTACACCTGTTTTTAGTGGCTCTACAAATACACCTGGCAATAACAACAGTTTTCAGTACTATCAAAGAAGCTTATCTCAGGTAAATATTACCATTTTACAAGCATACCTGAGAATCTGACACATTTTCAAGTCTTTGTAGTATTATATCATGATCAACCATGTGAAAGACTGAGATCCAATAAAACCAAGAGCAATGTCTTTAGAGCATTACTGTTTAGACAGGACATTTTTATAGGGAGCTTTTGTTTTAAGTGTTTAAGTGTTTGCTGCAAGACGTTGCATATCTTCTATATGTCTGTGGTTGAGAGTGCAGTTTTATCTGCAGTCATCTGTAGAGGCCGTAGCATCAGACCTAGATACTCAAAGAAACAGAACAAACTTGTTCTGGGGACTATTCTGCTCATGTGGAGCTGATTGTGCAAAGAAAGATGTGGCACAAGTTTCAAAGCATAATGGATAATTCTGAACATCCTTTACACAACACAGTTACCAAATATAGAGCATCTGCAGCCAGCGATGCTGTAATACGTCCCTCTAAAGAGGCCATTATTCCCCACCACAACAGCCTTTCAGTGTCTCTCAAGAAGGAGGACTCCTCCTGTTAGTTGAAATGCCTAATGTTACCTTTCTTTTTTTCTCTTTTCTGTGAAACCCACAAGGCAACAACTTGTTTTCCAGGTTGAGTCCAATAAAAAGAAAAAATTAGAAAGCTGCAGTTCTTCCACTGACCAAGAGGGGCTTCGAAAGCGGCTCATTCTCCATTGAAATGTCTGGTTCTGGGACAGACGATACATTTTGTTTTGCAGTTATTTTAAACAACCGTCCACTGTGACTGGCTGTGGGTTGGTCTGGAAGGCTCCAAGATGATATTAACAATGAGTGGACCAAACACAGCAAACATTTCTGATGGGACTGCTAAAATGACATTTGAAATGGGTTGTCCTACTCTGTGGACCTGCTGGCAGTTCCACAGCTCCTCTGGCATCGGTTGGCTAAAGAAGCCAGGAGCTGGTGGATCGGTTCAGGAGCCTTTCGAGTAGACGTCTGCTGAGATCGGCAGTCAGTCATCCTTTGACTCGTGGCTGTTAGACTTGCTGGTAGACTTGCCCAACCCCCAGGACTGCAACATCTAACCTTGCGATCAGCAAGCTGAGTGGCAGATTGCAGCAGAGCCCAACTAGTCATTGGACGTGCACTGAGTGGCCATGAAACACCATGAGTGGAACACTCTTTTTAGGTCTGCAACACATTCCAAAAACTGGGACAGAAGCAACTTTGTAATGTTGCCATTTTTCACGCAACAATTCTGACACCGAGGAAGTGGAGTGATGAAGAGCTTCAGTTGTTATTTTCTCCCATTCTTTCTGCAAACAGTTCTTAACACATCATGCGTCTCTGTAATATAGTGCTTGACAAAGGTGTCCACAGTAATCCATTGTGGTTATGTCAGTTATTGATGAATGACTGTTCTAGATGCGGTGCCACGAGGATCAGAGATCACGGATGTTCGGCTTATAGGCCGGCATCCGTGGCCTCTGAAATCTGAATCTCTCCACATGGATGTGTTGACGATCTTGTACAACCTTGCAAACCCTGTCCAAGCTTTTAGAATCAACATTGTTTTTAATCATTTCAATGATTTTCACACACATTTGTTGACAAAGTGGATCTTCGGTCCGTCTTTGTTTCTCATGGTCTCCCCAAAGGCTTTTTACAGATACTGCGTCTGTACCAAATCAACACCACAATCACCTTTTGATATCACCTGCTTTAAATGACAACTTAATTTCTTTCACGTCCTTACTTGCACTAATTTTCCCTGTACTGACTTTTTTATGTGCTGCAGGCCTGAAATGCAGAAATTAATGCATACAAGAAAATGAAATGACAAAGCATGTCTTGAATTCATTGTGTCTGCAAAGAAATACAGGACCACCCCGATATTTTCTGAGTTACGGTTGCACAAGGATTTATTGCCTGAATTTCTTTGTTTTAAAACGGCTGATGTGGAGCCAAAAGGTGCAGACTAGAAGACAAAGATTTTTCTCTTTCCCCCCAGTTTTCATGATTAGTCAGCTGGTGGTGTTTTTTATAGGTGTTAATCTGTCATCGTCAGGCTGCTGTTGGGTGTGTACTTTCAGGTACCATGTGACCTCTCTGAGCCTTAAACCTCCTTAACAGCGAGCTCCTGGTTCGATGTCTGAATTTGTTGGACAATAACCTTTGGTGCTCATGTACGTTAGAACTGGTTCAAGATCATTTCCTGAATTTGCATAACGGATCAAAATTTCATTTTATGATTATAGTGAATAAATAAAGAAAATAATAAAAATGACCCGATCTTAGTGACTCTTTGTATAAAGCAAATATAACCTCAGATGAACAACAATGTATCACTTTTTCACTCTGCAATAACTAATTTAACACAATGAAGCCAAAGACAAAAAACGAGCCTTGAGGCGAGTCTCCTTTACTGCCGTCACAGTATTTAGGAGATTAAGTTGCAGTCAGATGCTGCTTATTATCAGCTTTTGATGAACTGACCGTCTGCAGGAGTGCCAACCTCCATCCAAAAACAAGATGTGGAAATGTCCTGCCTGGAGCTTTTTTCTGTGTTTACACAATACCAAGAGGGAAAGACATTAAAAATGATCTTAGAGAAGCAAATGTCGGTGTACATAATTCTGGGAAGGACTTTTAAAACCATTGCCAAACAATTCTGACCTCCAAAAGTGTCATAGATAATTCTGTTTCCAGTCTTCTAATGAGTGGACATCCAATCAAATGTATCCCAAGGTCACTGTGCAGTGCTCAATGACATGCAATAAATAGATAAATAAACTCACTAGCTGCATCTCAGAGTGTACACGTCTCCCTAAGCATGTTCAATGTTAAAATCCATGACTGCACAATTCAAAGAAGACTGAGCAACTATAGTTTGTTTGGAAGGGTTGCCAGGGTCACAGTTTTCGATTGAAACACGGTATTTCAGCAGAAACACCTCATAACCATCAAGTACGGTGGTGGAGGGATGGTGCAGCCACAGGACCCGTGCACCTTGCAATCACTGCACTGATGAGCTGCTCTGTATTTCTACAGACAAAGGTGCTGCAGCCTGACTAAATAAAGCTCGGTCAAAATAGTGTCAAACAACAAGAACATGACCTGAAGCACAGCTGCAAATCTACATCACAATAGGTGAAAAGTGAAGAGCTCAGTCAAAACCCAGACCTCCACCTGAAACGCTGCCAGCAGACCTTAGGAGTGTGTGTGTGTGTGTGTGTGTGTGTGTGTGTGTGTGTGTGTGTGTGTGTGTGTGTGTGTGTGTGTGTGTGTGTGTGTGTGTGTGTGTGTGTGTGTGTGCAGTGCAGCGCCGTGAAGAAGAATGGACCAAAATTCCTCCACATCCATGTGAGACACTGATAAAGCCAGACAGGAAACCACGACTTCAAGTTATTGTTTCTGAAGGTGGATCTACAAACGGATGAATCGTGGCTTTTTTTTCCTTGTTTGGGATAAATGTTTTTAATTAAATTAATACACAGTGAAAAAAAACTATATGTTGTTAATCTGAGGTTGAATTTGACTAATGCGTAAATCCACTTCAGTCTGATTATTCCTCTATTATTTTATGCACTCACAGACACACACACACACACACTCACACACAGACACACACACTTACAGACACACACACTCACTCACACACACACACACACTCACAGACACACACACACACACACTCACACACAGACACACACACTTACAGACACACACACTCACTCACACACACACACACACTCACACACACACACTCACAGACACACACACACACACACTCACACACACACACAGACACACACACTCACACACACTCACACACACACACACTCACACACACACACACACACGCACTCACACACACACACTCACACAGACACAGACTCACACACACACACACACACACACACACACACACACACACACACACACACTCACTCACAGACACACACACACTCACAAACACACACACTCACACAGACACAGACTCACACACACACACACACATACACATACACACACACACTCACAGACACACACACACTCACAAACACACACACTCACACACACACACACACCACACACACACACACACTCACACACACACACTCACAAACACACACACTCACACAGACACAGACTCACACACGCACACACACACACAAACACACACACGCACACACACACACACACACACACACACACACGCACACACACACACACACACACACACACACACACACACACTCACACATAAGAAAGCAGAAGACCAACAGGACAGTAAAAGAGGCTCTGGTGACTTCTGCACGGCCGTACGCCCGGACAGCGGTTCCTGAGGTCCTCCACCAAGACCAGGAGGTTGTCTTGGCGATTGTTTTCACAAAAGCCAGACTTTTCTTCCAGCCAAGACCAACTTTAAACAAGTACTTAACAACAAGCAACAAGGAGCCAGTGTGTATCCAATTAAAAGAAACATCAACTCAACACAAAAATGACAAATCTAAGTGAAGTGTCGCTGAAACAGTCTGCATCACTGGCGTCCAGCTCGGATCATCACGTCGGATCAAACACGGGCTTCCTCTTAAATTTGATGCAACAGCATATTTAACTAAATATGGGGCCAATGTGTTTATTTCTGCAGTTATTTTAGTAACAATTAAAAAAAGCTCTTTTTCAGTTGTTTTATTTTGCACTGTGCAGTTACTGAACAAATCGCTGCCTGTCCTCATTTAAAATGACGTGACACACCGAATCCACACGGCCTGAAAAACCTAATCATTTTAACCCAGTTTTAGAAACCTATATTTTACTCTCTAGTTGTATTTTCGTGCTTCAGTTTGTTTTTTGGTTGTTTTTTTTTTTTTGTCATGAAAGCTTTTCCTGCTGCTTTCTTCAAATACTTTACACAGATGCTGAAGTCCTGTGAAGGAACAAATTCTTTCAAAAACCCTGCTGATTTAGGTTTTTGTGTGTTGATCTTCAACATGCTGAGACAGTTTGATTTATCTGTGTTGATCTCAGAGCTTCAACCCTTATGTTGCGTTTGTTTTTAATATATACTTAATTTAAAAAATGTCCCATTACAGATTTGAATGAAAACGATAAACCTAATCATTTATGAATCTCCTTGGAAAAAGCTGAACGTGCAGGCAGGACGGTAAGACGTGGCTTTCTGGAGGTTGCTGACATGCTGCTCAGCAGGACGCTCACAGGAGCGGAGGTCTGAAGGGGTTCTGGACTTCGGCTGAGTAACAAACTGACGTAGCAACACCCCCCAGATCACATCTGCCGGAGCAGTCACACCAGAGCAACTGGGAGCATTAGTTGTTGTTTTCACCATCCGTGTTCAGACAGGACAGTACACCATCCAGCTCTGCTCCTGCTTTGTGTGTGTGCTGCTTTAATGTCACAACAGAATCACCAGAGATATTTGGTTTGCAACACTTCTGAACAGAGAATGAGGAGCTGAAACCAACCAAGGTGAAAAACAAAGATATGAGCATGAGAAAATGTTGGGATCAGGGATTTTGAACTGCAGCAAATCAAAGGAGATTCCCACCAGTGTGGCTCCCAGTCAGCCACCATCTGCTGCTCCAGTCTCACAGATTCTCACCCAAATATTCATTTAGGAAAAAAGTCACTCCGTGGATAGTCAGTACTCACTGTCCCATTTCTACATGATTATCGTTTAAAGATGAAAAGGAATGCTGACTGAAATCCACAGACCAAACTCCAATCTTTTAGTTTAGTTTTTTTTGTTTTGTTTTTTTTTTTTTTGTTGATTTTTTTTTACTTCATTTACGAAAGATACACAAAAGGTGGCAATTTAATCGGCAATAAATAATAAATAATTCTTCTGCACGGGAACAAACAATACAATTTCCTCCAGAACTAACTCATTAATTTACACGTCTTTGGAAAAAAAAAGAAGAAAAAAATTAGAGCCTATTGTTGGAAAGACGCAAACTCACAAATGTCCCACGATGCTTGTGGCAAAATAGAGGTATATTTTGTTGCAAATGCGTCAGTAGTATTTGGGTCATGAAGGTGGTTAAGGAAACGTGGAGAGTCGGCGCGGTTCTCCTCCAAACGCTGCCGTGATGAGCGGAGTTTTCCCGAATAAATAAAAAAAGTCAAAGAAAAGAAAAATCACAACTGAATTGTGTTCAAAGTTTGGGATTTAGACTTCTGTCGCACTCAGATCCCGTTTTTCCAGAAAGCAGGTTCTTCTCTTTTTGGCAACTGGAACCTGGCGCGTGCGTGGGCTCACGAAAACGCATCCACCTATCCGCGTTCATGGATGGTACAGGAGGACGCGTGGCCGTGGTAAAATCCCATGATTGTCTTCACAGTGTCAAAACACAACCAGTGGGGTTGTCTGGTGCTGTCAGGGGGTTTGGAGGGTGGGATGATGAGAGCCGCCTGGACGCGCCGCCAGTCCACGCCGCGCGGCCTCAGGCCTCGATGGGGCTGGACACCATGCTGTTCGGCGTGTCCGGAAGCTGCGACGACATGGACGCCACCTCGCTGCCGGTCGAGTTGGAGCCCGGTCCTCCCTCCGAGAAACTGACCTGCGGGGAGAAATCACGCGGGTTAGACGCGTGTGGAGACCCCGCAGCGGGGTTGCGTGAGGTGCAAAATCAAAGGTGTTGGAGGCAGATCAAAGACTGGCCTGCAGAGCCGCAACATCATCACTGCCGTCTTCAACTCACAGTCCCGTTTGAAAGTCTCCGGAGACTCTGGCCTCTTGTTTAATCAAAATGTAAAACACCACGCTGTTTTCACTCTCTTTATATAGGTACAAATAGAAAAATACAATTATAACATTTTAGGTAAACCACCTAGTAAGGTATTGCATATTTGACCATTTTAAAGCAGCACAATCAACCCTTTCCCTAAATATAGAATAAATAAATAAATAAGCTCAGAGGTTCCCCCTGTAGGCCTGCAGGTTGAGGCGCTTTTACAACCCTGTTCGAGCTTTACTATTGTTTGGTTTCTTGTTCTGTCACTTCATGTAGTTCTCCAGTCTCTTAGTTGCCATTATATCAGCTGTGCATCATTTCGCTGTCAGGTAATAGAGTTAGAAAGTTTTGACATTTATCCTAACCAAATATTACTTCAAATCAAGTTTCAACTTATATTTGAACATAAAAACGCGTATCTGCTGCATTTATAATATCATCACCCACAGAAAACCCAAACGAGTAGACCTGGTATAACCTGATCTGTAGTCTGCAAAAAAAACAGCAACGTTCAGAACAAAATGACTGTAAAAACGAAAGTCAGTATATTTAGTGTGACCTTCAGAGCCACGCACAGATTTAACTCCTATTAAAGTGATGTGTGATATGAATTTGCATCTATTCTGGTTAGGTATGAGACAACCATATTTATGTTTGTACCTTAAAGAGACTGGAAAATAAATGTGTATCATTACAACTTTGATGGAAGAGAAGAAAAAATGCTTTTATTTCGACTTTTGTGCACTATTGAGCCTAAATGTGAGAAATATATAACCAATTAAACATACATAACTAAAGTTTAACTAATTAAACAGAACATATCCCAAATCAACTTCACCTTTTAATAAAATATTCCTTTTTATTTGCAAGTTTATCTGAAACTTACCATCAGAATTTCCTTTTTACTCACTTCACAACATTTCACAATCGAGTTTTACACCATCGAGAGGCTGAATAGATGCCACATTTATATTATTGACATCAAATCACAAGCGCTCAAATCTGGATCCCAAAAGATGTTACATGAATTAGTAAATAAAGGTCATTGGTGGTCGAAATGATGGCTCATTCTCCTTGCTGCGCTCACAATAAATCAATGTGTTATGAAATAAAGAGACTCCTCAAAGCGAATGTCTCCTTTCCAGGTTTTCCACGTTAAATTTACCTGGAAAACCTGATTTACCAAAAGTCAGAGTTTAGAAAACCAGACTTCCTCTGCATGCAGAAGAAACCCGCTCCATAAAGTTGGCTTCATCTCTGCAGCGGGACGTTGTCTCCTAACGGCTCCATGAAATCAGCTCTTCGGCTGAAATGTTTGTTCGTTGGGGGAACGACAATAAAAACCTTCAAACTAGTGTAGTAATGAACGCGTTGTGGGTTTCTGAACGGACATTAAAGAAAAAAATCATAGCTTTGTTTTACTTTGTTTAGGACATTTAGGAGGAAAGGACGCACCAGTTGCTGGAAAGCCGGCTGGTCGATGTCGCTCTGGAGGGCGAAGTCGCTGAGGACCTTCCAGGGCGGCTGGTAGCTCTGCACCTCCACCGGGTTCGCCTGGATCCCGCCGTCGTGCCGCTCCGGACTCGCCGCCACCATCGGCGTGCCCGTCATCCCCTGGATGTTCTGCAGGGACACGGCGCCTCATTAAGCTCTATTTCTTCATCCATATGAACCGAGCCTCAGGTTTCAATACTGCTTTAAAAATCACTAAGAACTCGTTAAGTTTTTGGCCCTCTAGTGTACTTTTAGATTAAATTTACTCTGAGATAAGAACTGAAAATGAGCTTCCCGTTGTATTGGGGGTTATCTGAAATGTACAGAGGTTAAACATGTTGATTAATGACGTGAGAGCAGACAGGGACTCTCTTGGGTCGAACTTGATCCCGTGTGCGCTTGAGCACTTGAAAATGAGCCTGGCTTGGGGTCCTCACCGTCTTGTCGTTGGGCTGCTGCTGCTGCAGCTGCTTCATGAGCAGGCTCCTCTTCTTGTCCTTGCAGCGCTTGTTCTGGAACCAGACCCGGATGACCCGCGGACTCAGGCCGGTCATCTCCACCAGCTGCTCCTTCATGAGCGCGTCAGGCCGCGGGTTGGCATTGTAGCAGGTCCGCAGCGTGTGCAGCTGCTTCTCGTTCAGCACCGTCCGCACGCGCGTGGTCTTCTCCGGCTGTTTATGGACGTGGGGCCGCAGCGCGGGCTGGCGGGCCGAGATGGGCTCTGCTGTTGGTGGAGGACAGAGGAAAAAGGCCAAGTGTATTCATCAGTCCTGTTGAAACCCGGATAAACAGAGACCGCGTGGACGGATGCTTCCCTGTTTAGTCAGATCGCTTTTGAGTGACTGAGTCGGCGGTTATATGGATGATTGACCAAACAAACGTTGAGCTGAGGACTGACGGAGCTCAACTGGAAGCTGTATTCCTTTTTCTTTGAAAATAAAAAGAAAACAAAACAATCAATAACAATAATATATTTGATGGTTTCGGTGGCTCCAAGCTTCTTTTTCAACACTATATTTAATTAAAATGTGGGAAAAGCTTTGATGGACCAGTGACCTATGAAAGGGGAGAACCACATCCACATCCTCGCTTCAGAACAGTCCCTGGTGTGGCCCCGACGGCGACCCCAACCATTACAAAGAGGATACATACGAAGGATGAACGGATTGATGGCAGGCAAAAAAAAAAAAAAAAGGTACGAGAGAAGGCCATGAAAGCTCAGATGGATTAGGTCACAGTAATCCGTGGCGAAACAGCCGCTCAAACAGATCCCGGAGCCGCAGCCCAGTATAGAAGCCCAGTCCCCCCACAGCGGTGATAACTGGGTGTATTTCTGACTTTATCTAATCTGGGAAGCCTGACTGGTCTTGGACTGCAGACCAGAAGACGTGCAGAAAACGAAAAAGCCACCAGAAAACCTCATCAACTCAAATATGAGCTCAGAGCGCATCTACGTGTCTGTGGGTGACACATAACCCACCGCTCACACCTGGACACTGATCCTCCAGTCCTCATCATGGACAGCCTGAGCCTAAAATAATATCAAATCTCCTCAAGTGAACATGAAACGTCCTCCGTGTGTCCCGTGAGGATCCCCGACGCTCGGCCGATGGGTGTTACCTGCCATCTGCAGCGGCCGGGCGGGATGGAGCGGGCTGAGCGGGTCCCCGCTGCCGAGGCTGGCGCGCTCCACTACGTCGTGGTCGGCCCGGCAGAAGAGTCCGTCCTCCCGCAGCGCGAACTCGTCTCCCGGGATGAGCTGCCGGCTGCACGCCACGCAGCGGAAACACTCGATGTGGTAGACCTTGGAGCGAGCGCGCATCACGAAGTCGTTCTTGCTGAAGCCGATATTGCATTTGGCGCATTTGATCCCGTATAACCTACACGCACGCACACACACACACGCGCGCTTAGTTACGAAGACAAATCTTAAACTCATAAGTATTTACTGTTTTTACTAAAAATACCACCAATACTATCACTTCTACAAACAACAATAATATGTCAAAATAATATGAATAATATTATATTTAATAATATTACATTTAATAATATTATAATGTAGAATAATCATTAAAAAATAATTATTATAATTTCTGCTGGGTTGAAAGTAAGTTAGATTTGATTTATTGAAGACGGCTGATCAACCATAATCGTTTGTTTCCGTTTCATGTTTTTATTAGTCAATTTTTTTTAATTAAAAAAAAAAGAAAATAAATTGTAGCGTTTTGGGGTTGTTGGGCGTTGTTTTCCGGCGCGCACTAAACAATGTGTTTCTGGTTTCAGGATGTGGTTTATGTTGTGGTAACCGCTCTCCTCGTCGATGTCATTATTCACACAAGTTTAGATGTCTTTATTATTATTGTATTATTAGTATTTTATTTTATTCAGTTAACGGTGTTCGTGTAGGTCGCTGCCACCACGAGTGAGAGTGCGTGAAAGGTTAGTACGCTTCCTACAAAAGTTAGGAGAGTCAAGACACGTTAGATTAGGTAAAATATGAGTATTTTGGGAACAGGGGGTTCATTTGGATACAAGGAAATACATTAACTTGGACAATTAAGAGGAACCTTTGGACAACCGAAACGCGGTTAATAATGAAAGAACGTGCTTTTTTAACACGAGACTTTTTAAAGTGCTTCTGTCCTGAACGCCCGCTCCCAGCATTCACCCATAAACTGGAACAAATGACCAGTAAGCAGACAAGCTGACGTGTGACATGACATTTGTGTTCTTCCTGAAAATGCTCCAGTGACTGTTTATGAATATTGGTTCTAGGAGAAGCCGCCGTCCTTTTCTGGTTCCGTCTAAGACGCTTTTACCGGACTGCCGGAGCGGACTGTTGCGGGACCCTTCAGCTGTGCTCATCCCCTGATATTCCTCTGAAGGAAGCGCTTGGAATTTTACATGTATGTCCAGTCTGCTTAAACGGTCCAACGTGGGGAATTGTGTTTAAAAAATGAATGAATGTATAAATGTTGTTGTCGATTAAATAATCTGTTCTAACATAATGAATATAATTATAGATGTGCAGATAAATTGCGCGAGTCTGATCAAGCAATTGATTAGAAAGCATCATTCAGGCCTTATGTGCATTTTTACAGTTCCTTCAAATGCATCTTAATCAGAAGTTTTTTGGTGCAACTAACGAGACACTAAGAAGAGGCAGAACTCCGCAGGTGCGACCCCGCCGAACCCCCTCAGCCGGATCTGAGCCACCAAAACCACATCATAGCTCCGTGGGCCGCATCAGCTCCAGGGCCGTCCTACCTGATGTAGTCCCGTTTACAGTACGTCTTCCCGTCCCTGACGAAGCACGTGCACGACTCGTCCAGGTACTGGCTGCACTCTGCGCACTTCAGGCAAGCCGCGTGCCACTCCAGGTCCGGGGACACGCGTAGAATGTACTGGTCGTGGATCTGGTTTCCGCAGCCCACGCAGAGAGACACCAGCCGCTTCTCTGGGACAGCGGGGAGAGGAGGACACGTCACGCACGGGGCCAAAGCGAATCAATAATAATAATAATAATAATAATAATACCAGCTCATTAAATTACATTCTTATCTAAATCAAAGATTTAAACCTTTAGAAGCCTAACTTTCTGATATTGCTTTAATCTCATTGACGTTTAAAAGGCCCAGAACATCTGCTGGTTCTGCACACATGAGAGCAAAACAAACTGTGAACTGCGCTCAAAAAGAGACCAGAATCTGTCCTCAACACGGAACAAGTGTCTTACTTTTCGGCGGATCCCCCATGTCTCCCATGTCCACGAAGTAAGGCGCTGAAAGGTCCACGGTCACGCGGGCAGTGGCGCCTGGAACCCTGCTGTCTCGCTCCTCCTCCGCCGGGATCCGGGTTGCCGGGCTGCCGGGCTGCCGGGCCAGGAGCTGTGCTGTCCGGCTCGGGGAGGGAGTGTGTGTGCGTGTGTGTGTTTCACCGGAGCGTGTGGAGCTCTGATCCTGACGAGCCGCGGGGCTGACGTAGGACTCGAGGACGTCATATGCATGAGTAGCGGATTGGTTCTGCACACGCACGCATACCCGCGCGCGCACACACACAGACACACACTTAGGCCTACTGCTGCACATCATTTATCCTCCTTTGCCTTCCTTTTCTGATGTTTCTTAATCAAATTGATGGTGTTTCAGGAATAAACATTTGCTGCCATTCTTCAGGGGTTTTGGTCCGCTAACTAGTCCGACAGAAACTAGACTCAGACACGCACTTCAAACTCACGAACGAGCGCGTCGCCCCTCTAGAATCGGTTACTCCAAATTAAATTTCTTTGCCACCTTCAGCACCACAAGGCACTCTACATACATACATACATATATATATATATATATATATATATATATATATATATATATATATATATATATATATATATATATATATATATATATATATATATATATATGTATATATATATATATATATATATATATACATATATGTATGTATGTATGTATAGATAGATAGATAGATAGATAGATAGATAGATAGATAGATAGATAGATAGATAGATAGATAGATAGATAGATAGATAGATAGATAGATAGATAGATAGATAGATAGATAGATAGATAGATAGATAGATAGATAGATAGATAGATAGATAGATAGATAGATACATAGATAGATAGTCCCCCCCCCCAACAATCACACACACACACACACACACACACACACACACACACACACACACACACACACAGTATTTCAGCGTAACTGATATTTATCAGAGTGCGGGAGACCGAAAATGAAAACGAACATGTTTTGTGTAAAAAGCTTTGACCTGCACCGGCCCGGAGGTTTTATGCTGCAGACATCGGTTCTGTGTGGGCCAGTAGACAGACTGTCTAGTCGTGTGGTAACTCTGAATGGTAGCTTTCACCTTGACTTCTTGTTTTTTTTACTATAAGTAACCATTTATATATGTATTTATTCAGTAAACTGTGTTCTTTCACCTTTGTAATATGGTTAAGTTGGAGAACGACTTGTCTCAGACTCGTCCAGAAATAAATGCCCATGCATTCCTAACTGGTTGGATTGCAGTTCCTTAGTAGGATGTATTGAAATGAGTGTGAACAGCCTCCAGCTGGTCCAGAATGCTGCAGGGACAGTTTTAATGAGAATAAACAGGGATTTCTCCTATTTAATTTCTCTTCGTTGGCTCTCTAGACTAAATTTAAAATGCTCTTCCTCACAAATAAAGCCTTTAGGAATCAAACTCATTAAGACAGAATCATAATTCTGTGCACTCCCAACAGATCACTAGGGTCTTCTGCTGCAGGTGCACGTGTGGTTCCTAGAGAAGGTAGATCCTTCAGTGATCAAGTTCCACGGTTGTGGAGGCATTCAACTTTCAGTTTCTCTTCCCAGTCTTCTTAGCAGACATCCCTGGACTAATCCTTCTGTATTTGTTGGTGTCTCTTTCCTGTCATTTCAGTCGAGTTAGATGGCTGCAGTCCCTGAGTCCGGTTCTGCTCGAGGTTTCTTCCCGTTTGCACAGAGACGTTCCTCTAAACAACCTCCTCATGCTTGTTCGGGAAAGGAGATTTCCAAAGCTAAGGTTCAATGCAATCTGTCAAGTTCTCTGGCTACGTTGTTGGCTTAGTGGGAATGAACTGGATTATAAAGTGATTGCAACTATAATTATTTATTACACGTGCTCATTTCAGGACTGATCTCTTCTTTCTGTGCCTCATTTTGTTGAGAATTGATGCATTACAAATAAATGTAACTGGCTTTACTGGAGCTGAATTAAACATTTCATCTCTTGAAATGTCTTGTCTCTTACAATGTAGCTCTCTAAAGATGCCGATATATTTATGCATTTCGCTAGAAGCACCCAGATAACAATAAGCTGGCCAACTGCCAAAAAAAGCCTTTAAAAATGAGAGAAGAACATTTTGTGAAAGTAAACACATCATTTGTTTCTAACCAGCACATAGGCTGACAGTTTTCATAAAAATGTCACACAGTGTGTGCCAGAGCCTTGTGGTGCTGAAGGTGGCAAAGAAATTTAATTTGGAGTAACCGATTCTCTATAAATAACGCTCTGTCTGAGAGTGAAAGCCCACAAAAACCTTGTGTCAAGCTGCTGTTACACTTAAGGTCACCATGGAAACCCCCGCCTGCCAGCTAGACTGACACCTGATCAGCAGCGTCCCTCACACACTTTTATACGGTTTTCTCCATAAAGTTTTGATATAATATTTTTTACATCTTCTCATGAAACGATTAAAACTAAAACAGGAATGTTTCAGAAAACAAAATGATTCCATCTTCATGCACGGCAGTGAACATGTGCCTTAAACTTTGAAAGCAGCAATGCAGAAACTGATTAGTTCAAGTTGAAATCATTGAGCCTGAGTTGGTGCATGTGTCCATCAGAGCTGTCCACAAAAGCTCATGTCACACCTGGAACTTATCAGAACCTTACAAGACATTTTATAAACACGTTTAAGAGGATAAAAGAACCGTCGTGGAGCCTTCAATCTTCTAGCATTTGGTCAATAAACCCAACAAAAAACATCTCCAACGAATCGACTGTGGTGGCTGCTCAGCAGGAGGAAACCAACGAGAGGCCCGGACACGCAGGCGCGGCACCGAGACACGCGAACACGCCTATGGTGTTGGCGTATACACGCGGATCAAAGGACAGGCAGGCTGGAGTCTCCTCCACTCAATGACGCGGACAGCGACCCGACATCAGACGGGTGGAGCCACGCAGAGCCACGCAGCTGAGGCGTGACGTGAAACTTACAGCTCTTAAGAGTTTTAAACTAATCTGAGCTGACGTCATAACAACTAGCTGTTATTATTATTATCCACTGTTCTGACAGATTTTTCTAAATAAGTCCAAAAATTTCAGAACATTAAAAAAAATGACATATAGGCCTATACGCGCGCGGATACACGCACACAACAGCTCAACCATGATCGGCTCTGAGGTGACGTCAGCTGCCTGGGTCCGGGTATGTGATGAGGATGTTCATGGGCGGATCTGCAACCGTTCTGGTTCCTGAAGTGGTCCTGCAATGCACATCCACACCGACTCACAAAATCCGCTTCCAACAAATCCACCAGGGCCTGCTTTTGGCCTGCTTTTGGCCTGCTTTTGGCCTGCTTTTGTCGGGGCCCGAGCACCGAGGGTGCGAGGACCCCATTCAAATCGCGCTTATCATTGTTGTTATTATTCATTTAGTTGTTATTCTTCCTACAACGAGACTGGCTTTTTCCGGCACTTTGCCGTTCTCCCACATTCACCACATTTTCTACACCCATCTGGTCTGGCGGAAAATGTCATATTTTAAGTGCGTCTCAAATGGGCGTGAAACGTGGCTCAACAGCGCCACCTTAAAAACAAACAAACAAAAGAAATTGAGCCCCTCTTATGAGTTGGTATGTTTATGAAGATTGGTGCACAGAAAAGTCTCAAGGACCTATATTCTTCAATGTACAAGAGGTTCATGATTTTACATTGAATTTGTGATTTTGGGCTGATTTTTGTGATTTTTGGCTGATTTCTGTGATTTTGATACACATGCTCATATTTAGTGGCACTCACAGCAGAAAGTGACTCACTTGACGTTTCCATGTGCTGTTCTGACATGATGGTCAAAGAGACGTCAAACCTGGTCAAATCCATGCTTAAGAGGGTAATGAAGCTAATCATTAAATAAAAGTGATTTTTCACCAGAAGACCTTCCCATGATGAATTTTGATGCTTCGTCATGAGTGGAAAACTTGTTGTGACTTGTCCAATCTGAACCAAAATACATACGTCCAATGAGGCCTTCATTCAGAACAAGTGGTTACGACAATCTTCGATGAAGTCCATAGCGCCACCTTGTGATGAAAGGAAAAGGGCTTTTGTCACATTATGGCCTGTATTTACAGTATCCTTCATAAGAACAGCCTGAGTTTTGCTGTAAAAATAAACTCTAAGCTGTGGTCACTCAACACATCAAATGTCATGGCTGTACTACCGATGGCGCCTGAGTTATTCGCCGTGAAACAGGAAGTGGATGGTTTTGCCACACGTCACTGGGTGGGGAGATTCAGGGATCAGATCCCTTTCACAATGACAACATTTTCATACACTGCATCATGGGGTCGATAAAAAAAAAAAGTTCATCACTTACACATAAAAATAAATGAAATCATAACCAATGTTCATATTTCAGCCATACGTTGTCCACTCAACTTCAAACTCACCACAAACACTGTCAACCCTGAGTTAATTAAATCCTGTGAGTTTCATTGTGATTGGTCAAACGTGACATTTTTACATTTTGGACACTAAATATATTTTTTATAAGTTATATTTCAGTCAGTGTCAACAAACTTTGTAGAAATAATGCTGTATATCTCAAAATGATTCATGAATAGTTTCAGAATTATTCAATGAACGGTTGCCTTTTGATGACTTTCTTTATACAATGTGCAAGGATTTGCTGTTAAACAAATAATAGCGTTAAGCAGGGGCAGATATGATATTGTTGGGGCCCGGACCGGGCCAATGGCTGTAACTCAGCCATACATTGTTGAATCTGGCCCAATTTTAGCGTGTTTACCGTACAACTCTGAACACATCTGCAGCGCAGCAATCAGGAAAAGTTGTAGTGCCACCTGTTGGAAACAGGTGTGATGAAACAGGACGTGACAGTTCAAACCTTGATGAAGCAATATTGTTAATTATAATTTTTCTGCTTTCAATGTGGTGATGCTGGCACTCCTGTGAATAATGATCATTCACCATGACAACCCTTTTAGCAATATCTGTGGCATCCGTTGGCATTCGATGATGATGAAACTATCTCAAAATAATTGTTTCCCTTAAAATGTGATAATTGCATCTCTGTTTTGGTTTAAAACCTGACTGCAAAACAATTTGGTTCTCATTTGTTTTTTGTTTTTTTAACAAAATCACATTAAAAAAATGTCAAACCTATGACAATTACTCGTTTATTTACTAAAAGGTGAGGATGACAGGGTAGACCCAAAAGAGAAGTTATTTAGTTTAAAATAGAAAACTATTAATGACTGGAATAATCTCCATCTTTAGAACACTGGCAAAAGACATCATATCACTTATTTTTAAGAAAAAAGTAAAACAATTAAAAATACTTGAAAAAATCAGTAATTTCATTTTAATTTCATTTCAATGCCTGTTTTTCAAGTTCAGTTTGGGGGTGGACGCAGTTCTCTACATCACTGTAACTGTTCTTCAACGTAGTTTCAAACAGACACCTCAGTCTGTAGAGACGACCAGTTCGGGGCTTGTGGTTCTGACATCGTGGTACCAGCTGACGTCCTCCTGGGGACCTGACCAGAACAGCTCGATAATGGCAGCGTGGTGCAGACACTTTGACACTGCCCATCCACACCCATGATGACACCCGCTAACCTTCACTGTCATAACTGATAAAGCACCACCGCCCATTGTGCTTTAGCTCAGTGGTCACCTCTTGTTGTGTCTGTCTGGATCCTCGTCACCACATTCATCTCCTTGCGGTCTCTTCTCCACTTAGAACCACTCATTAGAAAATATAATTCAGACCATTTTCTTACAATCAGTTGTTATAATTGAGTAGAAAGCTTTAAGAGTTAGTTTGTAAAACATCAAATTATGAATATGATCAAAAGGTCAGCTGATATCAATAATATTAAAATAATTGTATTTAGGTATCAGTCCGGGTTTCCTGAGTTTTTTCCAGAGAGTATGGTCACATCTCGTCTGTACTTGCTTCCCTTCACCGGTTTCCTGGGAATTTGACAGTAGAATTTTCTTTTTCTTTTAATATTATTTCTCCTGCTGGTTTGACTTTTTATTGGTTTTAGATCTCCGCTGCTTTGGAACAGTGTATTTAAAAGTACTATAAAATATAGTTTATCATTATTATAACAGCCTAAAAAGTCAAATTTGCAAGCCTCTGCTACAGCTCAGTAAAGCATTTGCTGTCATATGTTATACATGTGTGAAACTCTTATAATATGTGTTAAGTCCTCTCTGTTATGTAAAGATTAGTGACAGGGTGAACTATGCCGTTAATGAGCACATGGTGGGTCTTCAGCTAGCACAGTGATTCAGTATTGAAGGTGGCTGTCTACTGTTTATCAACGTTGCTGAATTATATGGCACATTTACACCGTGCACACCCAAAACCCCCGTCAATGGTGATGCTCGGAGCTCATGAGCAGAGGACTCGTGAGCACAGGCTGTCCTCAGCCAAGGATTACAATCCCCGTCTTTCACTTAAAACTCTGAAACGCTCCTGAACAGATCAGCTCAGAATGATTCAAACCTCAAACATGCTTGTAAAGTGATCGTGAGAGGCCGCATGTCAGGTGCAAACCTTCCGTGTTCATACATTGTCACCCTGTCTTTTTTTTCTTTCTTTTTTTTTCTTTCTTGTCAGTGTGACATCGTGCACACTCTGTATGTACGATGCACACCGAAATTAGTCTCTGCTTTTAACCCATCAACTAGTTTCACTAGTGAGCAGTGGGGCTGCTAGCAGGACAGCACCCCGGGGCACCCGGTTCAAGCACCCCACTGTAACCACTAGGCCACGACTCCCTCCCCTCCTCCCTCACCACTCCCCTCCCTTTTAGTGGGACCTTCCTCGAAAGGAAGGTCTGGGTATTAGGTGTGTCTGGGGCACAAAAATTCATGTTTCCGTCTGTCCGTCCATCCATCGTCTTCTGCTTCATCCGAGGTCGGGTCACAGGGGCAGCAGCCTAAGCATGGCAGTCCAGACTTTCCTCTCCTCAGCCACTTCGTCCAGCTCATCAGGAGGGATCCTCAGTGATTCAGCAACAGTGTCTTCAGTCAGAGGTTCTTCAGATCCGCTGTAACACAGACGCTACAGGAGAGCCTTCCTGCCTACAGCAATAAACTTCTACAATGAATCTTTGAACAATTTGAAATCATGAGAACAGCTGCAACAATCAAATTTCCCTTTGGGGATTGTTAAAATATTTTTGAATTGATTATATCAAATTGAAAGTCACGTTTGTTTGGTTCAAAGGCAGTATCAGTGAAAAGCGGAGTCTTTGAGGATCAATGATGGATTAAGAAACGTCAATAAATGGCTAATGGATTTGCATACTTCCTCTCCTACAGTACAAAATTTCACTAAACCGTTGAAGGAATCTGAAGAAACTTTTGTGTGTTAAAGTTGAGCAGATAAGTCTAGGTTGATCACCTGTGATCTCTGATGCCTCAGGTGGCAAAGCTTCAAGAACCATCGTTTATAAATCGTTGATATACTCCCGTGGACAGTGGGCTGTGGTGGGAAACCTCTATCAAACACTCCAATGCAGAGGTACATTCACAGATGACACATAGACTTGCAGTGCAAAAATGAAGCCTTATGTTTATCTCATCCACAGGTGGCATCTCTACCTCTGGGCTCAAAGACATCTGAGACCATCACCCGGAGAAAACGTATGTGGTGGTCGGATGGATCCGTTTCATCTATGCATCTATGAAAAAAGAAAGAAATCTGAATTAATCAAAGTTATTTAAAAACAATTAAAAATGTTTGCATATCACCGGACTTGTTGCTTTATTCTGCTGAACAGACTATATGTGCAGAAGTTTTCTAATAGTCTAGAAGTCTTCTGAAGTTTTTCCGGACCAGTTGGATCCCCTCTTTGGCTGCAGACGTAAAAGCAGCCTCGAAGACGAACGTCCTCAGCTACTGCAGCAATGCTGATGCATTTTATGTCAACTACATGTGTGTCAATCGCTAAACCAAATAAGATGTGATTCATGAAGCTTTTTTTTTCTACATAGTTTAACAGGACATTTGTAATTCTTCTGATTAGGTCAATCAGGCAGAGCAACCGTTGGGTTCTTCGATTATGTTGTAGGTTTGGTTTACTTACCTTTATAAAAACATTGCAGTTTGCAGACTTACACACACGCACTCACACTGAACAACAGCAGTCCAGGGCAGCGTTGTTGAAGCACCCTCTGTTACTCTGGTCTCAAGTGGTCCTCGTCTCCAGAGATTATGGGAACTCTGGGTGCCTCAGGTGATCTGTGGACCAGCTCCCCCCTTTAAGGAGTCCAGGCCATCTAGCAGCTCTTGAAAGAACTTCTTTTAAGGTCCCATGACAGCATCATATCATTTTAATAAGCTTGAGGTCCGGACTTTCACTAGGCCTTTCTAAAACCTTGATTCTTTTATTTTTCAGACGTTCTGATCAAGATTTACTGCCGTATTTCAGATAATTGTCCTGTTGCATGACATAGTTTTGGCGAGACAAATTGTCTCATGTTAGACTCATACTTTTTCAGTGTAATGCATGAAAGAAAAATGTTATAAAAATAATGCAAACGCAGCAGAAAGACAACACATCCTCTATACAACGCAGTGATTCAGCAACAGTTTCTTCAGAGAACATTAGAGGTTCACTTTTATACAAACTGCTGCAGGAGACCAGCTGCACATAGCCATAACACTGCAATGATTTCTTGAAGTGAATAATATAACTGACCGACTTCTATACTACTGTAAAAATATTAAAAATATTTAATTGAACCCTAAACCATGAGCCCTCTGAGGCTTAACAGGTGGCATGTTTGTGCTGATACACTGTTTTTGTTTTTTGCACCAACTAACCCTAACCCACTAACCCACTAACCCACTAACCCCCTAACCAACTAACCCCCTAACCCTAACTCACTAACCCCCTAACCCACAAACGCACTAACCCACTAACCCTAACCCACTAACCCACTGACCCCCTAACCAACTAACCCCCTAACCTTAACCCACTAACCCCCTAACCCTAACTCACTAACCCCCTAACCCACAAACGCACTAACCCACTAACCCAAACACACTAACCCACTAACCCCCTAACCAACTAACCCCCTAACCCATGAACCCACTAACCCCATAACCCTAACCCACTAACCTCCTAACCCTAATTCAGTAACCCACTAACTTCCTAATCCACTAACCCCCTAACCCTAACCCACTAGCCCCCTAACCCTAACCCACTAACCCCTAACCCTAACCCTAACCCTAACTCACTAACCCCAATCGTAACCCAATAACCCTAACCCTAACTCACTAACCCCAACCGTAACCCAATAACCCTAACCCTAACCCACTAACCTCCTAATCCTAACTCAGTAACCCACTAACTTCCTAATCCACTAGCCCCCTAACCCTAACCCACTAACCCCTAACCCTAACTCTAACTCACTAACCCCAACTGTAACCCAATAGCCCCAACCCTAACTCACTAAACCACTAACTCACTAACCCCAACTGTAACCCAATAACCCTAACCCTAACTCACTAAACCACTAACTCACTAACCCCAACTGTAACCCAATAACCCTAACCCTAACTCACTAAACCACTAACCCTAACTCACTAACCCTAACCCTAAACCACTAACCCTAACCCACTAACCCTAAACCACTAACCCTAACTCACTAACCCTAACCCTAAACAACTAACCCTAAACCACTAACCCTAAACCACTAACATTAACCCTAACCCACTAGCCCAAACCCTAACCCAATAACCCTAACTCTAACTCCCTAACTCCCTAACTCTAACCCACTACCCCTAACCCTAACTCACTAACCCACTACCCCTAACCCTAACTCACTAACCCACTACCCCTAACCCTAACTCACTAACCCACTAACTCACTAACCCACTAACCCACTAACTCACTACCCCACTAACCCACTAACCCTAACCCTAACCCACTAACCCTAACCCACTAGCACAAACCCTAACCCAATAACCCTAACTCTAACTCCCTAACGCCCTAACTCTAACCCACTACCCCTAACCCTAACTCACTAACCCACTACCCCTAACCCTAACTCACTAACCCAACCCACTAACCCTAACCCACTAGCCCAAACCCTAACCCAATAACCCTAACTCTAACTCCCTAACTCCCTAACCCATAACCCCTAACCCTAACTCACTAACCCACTAACCCACTAACCCACTAACTCACTAACCCACTAACCCACTAACCCAAACCCTAACCCACTAACCCTAACCCACTAACCCTAACCCAATAACCCTAACTCTAACTCCCTAACTCCCTAACCCTAACCCACTACCCCTAACCCTAACTCACTAACCCACTAACCCACTAACTCACTAACCCACTAACCCAAACCCTAACCCACTAACCCTAACCCACTAACCCTAACCCAATGACCCTAACTCTAACTCCCTAACTCCCTAACCCTAACCCACTACCCCTAACCCTAACTCACTAACCCACTAACCCACTAACCCACTAACTCACTAACCCACTAACACACTAACCCACTAACTCTAACTGTGCATTGTGACCAAGCATCTCCATTTAGGTCTCATTCAGCCATAAGACTTGACTGCAGAAGTTTTCCACTTTCTTGCATCAGATGCAACTATGAAAGTGTGAGCTGTGATTCCAATTTTTATTTAATTTTTTTTTTTAAGAAAGCAAACAGGCTGTAATTGTGCTGTCTAGTATTTGAATATTTAGTATGCTAACCCAGGCCTGTAGAGTCAGAGATGTAGCTGTCAATCAGAATTGTCTTGAATCTTTTCCGCTTGCAAATAATCTTTTTCTTTGTTGAAAGATGAATTCAGTAGGATTTGGAAATTATTTTATATCCCTAAAAACCATATTGATGGGCAGAAACAATTGCTTTGCTATGATTATTCCTGATGTTTTTCCTTATTGGCACTGTGTTTTATTTTTAAAGTATGCTTTATTTCAATTTTCAATTAATTCCCACAATTTCAAATAAAATGATTGATTATTAACAGGCTGCCTTTGACCTGAAAGTCTTCTCTGTTCATGCTCCTCCTTGGTGTCTTTCTGAACTCCTGAGTGATGTCTGTCAAAGCCTTCATCTTCACGTCAGCTCTGGCTGGAACATTTCCTCAGACAGTTGCAAGCATACGTGTGGCTTCTGTGTGTCCTGTCCTGTGGCAGGGAGGGGGAGCTTCTCCCCTGGGTGTCCCCTCGTGCCCCACAGACCATATGGCATTGCCTGGCCCCTCTAGATGGGTGAGCTGGTCTACGGGCCACCTGAGGCAGCCGGAGCTCCCATAATCATTGGAGACAAGGGCCACTTGACACCAGGGTGACAGATGGTGCTCCAGCACTGCTGCCCTGGACTGCTGTTGTTCAGTGTGTGTGTGCGTGTGTGTGTGTGTGTGTCTTCAGATTTAGAGGCACAATAAGGGCAATGATGTGTCAGGGGTGGTTAAACATGATGGTGGCAGTCCGTCTTCTGGTGTCTCTCGGGCAGCTGTAGCCCCAGGCCATGACTGCAGGCAAATTTCATCACATGTAAGCAGCAGAGGGTAACAACAGACAAATTCAACAGCCATGTCCAACTCAGGTTTACTACGCCATAGTTGTCCTTCACCAGCTTAGAAGTCAGTACTACTTGAAAATAGCTGAGCAAATTCATACAGGTAGCCAATTTTGAAGTGAATGTGAACAATAGTACATCATCAAACTTCTCCACTTCTGTAGCACATAAACTTGCGTGGCCCGTGAACTGCACTCCTGCATACTGCACACACCAGCCTGTCACGGTCCTGGATTTTAGTTTTGGGGTTATTGATTATTCCTGTGTTCTCATGTTTTGTTAACTTTGGGTGCTTTTGAGTGATTCTTTTCATGCTCTTTCACTTCCTCTGTTGGTCCCCTGATTGTCAATGCCTGTACTTCATTACATACACGTACAGGGGATTGCCTCCTAATTCCCTGTATTTAGCTTCTCTGCCTCTGAACCTTGACAGTAACACATTTAACACAAGGATAAACAGATAAAAGATTATTAAAATACAATCATAATAATGCATAGACTAGTTTTTCCAGGTTCTGCTGAGATGTCAGATCTTTTAACCTTGATATAGTTTTGAGGTGATGGTAGGTAACTTTGTTATTGCCTTGATGTGTTTTCCCAAGTTTAGGTCTGAGTCCATCACTACACCCAGATTTCTGGACTTGTTGGTGGTTTTTAGGTGTTTAGACTGAAGCTCTGTGGCCACCTGTAATTGTTTCTCTTTGGCTTCAAAGACAATGACCTCAGATTTATTTTTGATTAACTGGAGAAAGTTGTGGTACATCCAGTCATTAATCTCCTCAATGCATTTACCAAGACCTTGTACAGGGACTTGATCTCCACGTGACATTGTAATATATATCTACACGTAATTTGCATATCTATGGTAATTTAATTTGTTGTTCTTTATAATGTGCCAATGGGAGCATGTAGATGTTAAACAGAAGAGGTTCCATGATGGAACCTTGGGGAACTCATCATGGGATTTTTGTCTACTAAGATGTAAAGCTACCTATTTACATAAAGTACTTCAGTTCTCTTAGCATGTTTTGAACCAGTTTAGTACAGTTTTGGAAAGACCCACCCAGTTCTTTTGTCATTTGAGTGATATATTGTGGTCAACTGTATTATATACAGCAGAAGTTCTAAAAAAAATGTATGCACATACCAATATTTTGGCATGTAAATTGCTGTTGAGGCGGCCCTTTTTATAGCCTTCTGTATTCACTACACAAGTTTTCTCAGGGTTAGTTGTAGGAAAACAAAAATGAAAAGACTTCAGCTGGTGCTTTAATGATGCATTCAGTGTTTGGGTTAGGGTACCAGGATGGACAAGCGCAAATTATATGTTTGTGATTCGTAATTTATCTACCTTTTATGTGGTGCTGTGGAATCTCATGTTCAGATTTAAGTAATGGATAACAAATTTGAAAAAAAGAAACAAAATCAACTTCTAATGGTTTTAAATTAACTGAAACAACATGCCCTAAGATATTCTTTTTGTTTCTGGAAGTTTTACGATAGATCTCTCGATGCATTTTAATTGTTGGTATTATAGGCTGTAATAAAAATGTTTCTGTGTTGTATTTTTTCTTATTTATTTATCTGAGACAGACCAAAGATTAAAATGTTAACTGACAGCCAATAACAGACAAACACAAACTTGGACTGTGACATACATCCTCCTCTTAAGGAGTGCATGACCTGAGTATGTCATTTAACAACTTATTTATTTTAATCCATCTATTATCTATCCCTGCTTATTCCTAGTAAGTACCACAGGGGTCTTCTGAAGCCCATCTCAGCTCTCTCTATATATATATTAATCACACAGACTTTTATGGGGAATTTAGAGCAACTAAATGACCTGACATACATGTTTTTGGACTATGGGAGAAAACCCACACAAACATAAGAAAAACATACAAATTCTACACAGGAAAACCCTTGCCAGGCCTCAAAGCAGGAACCTTCTTGTTGTAAAGCAATAGTGCTAACCACCATACCACTGTAACGCACCATATCTAACTTATTTGTCATTTTTATTATTTTCTTTTTTTAAACAGTAGGACACAGATCTGGGAATGAAGTCCATTTATTTGCAGTAGTTGCAGTAGTTGCAGTTTCTGGGAGCTCTCCTATGGTTTGGATGTGTTTACTAGGAATGTTTTGGGAAGGATGGATGTTTTGGGATGCCTTTCTGCCTGGTGAAAAACACCAATAGCCAGCTTAACCTCATTTGGATCAGCGTGTGGAGCAAGAGACAAGAAATAGTCCAATTGTTTCAATCTCACAACTTTCCAGCTGACCCTGGGGCTGATCTGATGGCAGTGATGGGGCAATAAAGTAAGCAGAAGCGGAGCTGTAGAGCCAACGTGCTTGCAACGCTACGAAGACAGCCCCACAAACCACCGTTTCCCACAAACATACGATCCCTCCTTAAGATGATGAATTAATTCAAACTCCAGATATTAACAAACAAGATCGGTGGAGATAGTTGCATTCTGCTGGTAATGGAGACCTGGCTCCATGCAGAAATCCCAGATATTTCAGAAACCACAAATATAATAGGGACTAAGGCATCTGGTAAGTGCAGCGGAGGTCTGATATGCATGTATATAACAATAGTTGCTGTAGCAATGTTAATGTGATCAATAAGCACTGCATGCATGACCTAGAGTGCAGGCCCATATATCTGCCACAGGAGTTTACTGTCATACTGTTTACTGCCTGATGCCAACACCAGCGCAGCTATATGTCACGTGCATGACACCATTAACAAACAACAGTGTACACATCCTGAAGCTGACCTCTTCATAGTTGGCAATTACAAAGCGTGCTGACCTAAGAACGCTCCCTAAATTCCACCAGCAAGTGCAATGTGCAACTAGAGAAGCAAGAACACTGGGTATAGTGTACACTAACATTGCAAAGGGATACAGAGTGAAACAACTAGCACATCTCGGACAGTCTGACCATATGTCCTTGCGTGTGATCCCATCATACATGCCCCTCAGAAAGAGAGCTCTTACTGTAAATGACTGTAAGGCTGTCCTGAAGGTGCCTCCTTCTGCTTCAGCACTGCTTTTATAGAACAACATGGGACATATTTAAACACCAGGACCTGGAGGATCACACACCTGCAGTACTGGATGAAATTCTGCTCAGACACTATAACTGTGGAGAAGCACATACGAGTCTACCCGTATCGGAAGTTGAAGCAGTGAAGTCCAGAATCTGCTGAGGGACAAAAACACTGCATTCAGGTCTGGTGATGAGGCAAAGTAAATGCAGTGATGCCAGAGCCAATCTGAACAGCTGCATCTGCACAGCTAAGCCAGAAAACAGAAAGAGAACAGAGAACCAACAAAGCAGAAACACCACCACGCAGGTATGGCAGCGGGTCCAGCAGGTACGAGTCTGGCAACCTGGTAGCCTCTGGGGGTGACGCCTCTCTAGCAGAGGACTTGAACCTATTCTTTGCCCACTTTGAAACAGACATACCCACAGGAACGTCACATTCCCATTGCTCCCCTCCATAGCTCCAACACACTCATGCTGGAGGATAGGGCAGTGAGCCAGGTTCTGGCTGCAGTGAATGCCAGGACAGGTGGCTGGATGGGTGCTGAAAGACTGCAGACCACCTGGTGGGGGTGTTGACCAAAATCTTCAATCAGTACCTGTCTCAGGCCATCCCTTGACAAGTACCAGTTTCCTTACAGAGCTAACTGGTGTCAGCCCTAGCTCCCCACAAGGCTGTGCGCTGTACCTCCTGCTCTACTCCCTCCCGCTATGGCTGCACCCCCACCTTTCCCAACAATAACATAAGAAAATTAGCAGATGACATTACCATGGTTGGACTCGTCTCCAGCCAGGATGAGCCAGCCTATAGGGATGGGGCGAGGCTGTCTCGGTGGTGTAGGGACAATAACCTTGTCCTAAACATCAAAGACCAAGGACTTGGTGGTGGATTTCAGGAGAAACAGGACATGCATACAGCCAGTCTTTATCAGTGGGGAACCTGTGGAAAGGGTTTCCTTCTTCAAACTCCTGGGGGTGCAGGTTGAGGAAGACTTGACCTGGAGTGCTAACACTACAGAGGTGATAAATGAAGCAGAACAGCTGCTGTACTTCCTGAGGTTACTCAGGAAAAATCACATCCCCCAGAAGCTGCTTGTGGCCTTCTATCCCTGCTCCATTGAGAGCATACTCTCATACGCTACAGCAGTTGCACTTCAGCAATATAAAAGGCACTTCAGAGAAATATCACCTCTGGAAAAAAGAACTATTGGCCACATTTCCATCGTTGAACATTTTACTTCTCACTGTCTGACATAGGCAAACAACTTCCTTAAGGACCCAAATCACCCAGGCCACTCCCTGTTTGAGCTCTTGTCCTCAGGCAGGAGGACCAGGGATATTAAACTAGAACAAACAGACCAAAGAACAGTTTCTTTCCCAGATGCTGTGATGACACTAATACTAAATAGAGTGATGAGGCCGCTGTTTTATGAGTGGGAGAAGGGGGAATGTTAAATAGTTGGAAAAGTGGGAGTGTGTGAATGTTTGTTCACAATTTTTTTATAGCTTGGGATATCTATCTATCTATCTATCTATCTATCTATCTATCTATCTATCTATCTATCTATCTATCTATCTATCTATCTATCTATCTATCTATCTATCTATCTATCTATCTATCTATCTATCTATCTATCTATCTGTCTGTCTGTCTGTCTGTCTGTCTGTCTGTCTGTCTGTCTGTCTGTCCGTCCGTCCGTCCGTCCGTCCGTCCGTCCGTCCGTCCGTCCGTCCGTCCGTCCGTCTGTCTGAATTATTATGGGACGTGGTGTCACAGATGTGTTCTGCAATAGTCTGTAAGACAGATTTTTTTTTCAAAAAGCATTGATATCAACCTGTTAAGAGTTGTTCATAACCATTCAGGGTTTTTTTTATAGTGTGCTTGTGTGCATTGAATCATATTTCATTGTCTATGCAAAACTATTTCTTTAAATAATGTGACAGTGACTTGACAGTGTAGAAATGGCATCTATAAAGGACTGACGCTAGGTCAATATTAAGAAAAGATAACGTGACCACAAAACATCTCATAATGTCAGTGAAAGTCTGATGATGTAAAACTACATTCTGAACAAGCTGTGAAGATGGATTTATTGTCTTTTGGGATAAAAGGCGGAATAATTTCCAAATAGGACAAATGTTGAAGGGGCAAGAAAACGGAAATGAATGATTGGGAAAGAAAAAACGGCAGAGATATAGAACAGCAGAAGTGCATTGATAGGACTTATACAATACTCTCTCAGTTTCATACTAGTAAATATGAAACACTAAATCTTCTGGTTAAAATAACTTACAGCCTGCAATGAGCAAAGGATGAACAAGTAAAACAAAACAAGCGAGTAGCAGGTACAGCATGAAATCAGGAGCACATGTTTTTGTTAGTGACATTATTTATTGTATAAGGTTGATGAAGTAGTTGGAGGGGCCGCCTGTTAGTTTTCATATGGCAACAACATATGAACATATCAAAACAACTATTTTCTTATAAAATTTCCTGTAAACCAAAGGGGGGCCGCCCAGAAACAGTTTGGAAGTCACTGCCCCAACCCAAGGTGGGGACTGGTTCCAGCCCTGTACATTTCTGTAACTTCTAAGTCAATTCTCCTGAAACAGCTGAGGCCCCTCAAAACTACCCCAGACCTCCTCCAGTAGAATCCCACCAATTATCCTTAATTATCCTTGAATGATAATGCCTTCAATAACTGTTGTACTATGAAAAAGGTTTTATTTTGTTTCTCTGAGAAACATTTATGATTTCTCTGCTAGCAAACCTGATGGCAGAGAAATGATGTGAAAAGACAAAAATGCAGACTTTTTTGTAAAAGTATCCACTCCTGTTTGGGTTTGAACATCTACACAGGCAACAGACCCTGTTGCAACAGACCCTGGATGGGTCACCAGTCCATCAAAAGCACCACGTAAACATCCATCCATCCATTAATCCATTATCAGGGAGATCTGCTGGAGTCTTTTCCAGCTCTCTTTGGGCGAAAGCCAGATCACCAATCCATTGCATATTGTGTAAACATTTCTTTTAAAAGTATTATTCCAATGCCAGTGTTTTTCTTTCAGGTTACAAGGTCAAGGTCAGCTCCTCTGCCACATCTGCAATAATTCCAAAGCACTAAATCTTTCTTGGACATTTTAAGCACTCCCCATGTTCTCCCCTAATAGCAGTATAACATCTTTTCAATGACAACAAAAAGTGATACAGTAAAAACTGTAATTATAACATCTAATTGGCATATTTTAGTAGCACAAAGTAAATTACCAGCGCCTCATGAAATAAGTGAAAAACAAATTATGGTGTACAGGCACCATTCAGCCCGATAATTGCAGTGTGCCTCATTCTGACAGCAAACAGAATTAGACTGGGCAGAGTTGGAGGCTTTACCTCATGTCTTCCCCATCAACTTCTCACTGTCTGCTTCTTTTATCTGATAACCAATGACACAAAAATGGGATTACACTGCTTCCATATCACTGCATTATGTGTATAAACTGTCGTCTTTATTGGACAAAAAGAAAAAGAAAATCAGACACAATATTTGATTTCATTGTTATGTCATAAGTATTGTCACAATATACAATATACAAAGCCTAAGGGTTAGTCAAATGTTGTCCATCCTTTTCCATAATGTTATCACGTATTGGTTGAACTATACTGTGTATGTGTGTAAATATATATTGTTAAATGGCAGTTTTGTTCCTAAAATCCATTTAAACCTTTCTCCCATTTTTGGGGTCACAGCCCCAAGTGCTCCAGTTACATCTGGACTACACTCCTGGCTTAACTTTTTATGTCTCTTTTATTTCCTCAGTGAACCCAAGGTATTTTTCCAGCTTCCAGGTCCTTCTTCTGGATGTTGTTGCTGCTTGGAATTGCTTCAACTACCACCAATGCTTTGTTTTGGAGTTTGTTGACTGCTATAAGGTTTGGTTGGGTATCCATCACCACATTATGAGTCTGGATTCTGTTTTTTAATTCCACAGGATCTTTTATCTTTCATTTGCTCTCATCTTGGTGAAGTCTGTACATCTGGATTTTCTCCAGTGGAAGAGAGAGAACGTTCCTGCACCTTTGGGTCAGGGAACAGGTGCTAACTGTTGTTAGTGCTTATGCACCAAACAGCAGTTTGGAATGTCCTGCCTTCTTGGGATCCTCTGTAAGATCACCGTCTTGCTCAAAAGTGCTCTTAAAGGGGACTTTAGTGCTGACATAAGTAACGACAGTGTTACCTGAAAGAGCATGAGTGGTAGGTACAACCTCTCTGATATCAATCAAAGTGATGTTCTCTACTGGTTTTGTGCACTAGTCATGGTTTGTTCGTTCAGTTTGTCCATAGCAAACACCATGTTCAAACATAAGGGGTGGTGCACATGGCACTAGAGCAACCTCGGTTGGAGTTTGAGGGTCCATTTTATAATCATATCATCTGATTTGCAGTAACATGTTCTGGAGCTGACTTCCATCCTCACCATCTAGTGGTTGTTGCATTAGATGGTAGGGGAAGACCATGGACAGACCCAGCAGACCCAAACATCCTAAACTCCTGCCTCAAGTAGAGCAGCAACCACATCTCCAGGAATTGGAAGACGCTGAGCTTGAAAGGGCCATGTTCTGTACTTCCACTGCCTGCATGGGGGTCACCTTGTTTAAGAAGGGTTATGGGAAATCATCCTGAATAAGATGTGTTCTCTTTAGAACTGAAATGAATATGCTCTGTTGTGCTAAAGTCTACGCAGTAAAAGCAGTGATAGCTAACAGTTAAGAGTTACGGCCAACTTTATCTGCGTTATCTACTCTACCAGTCAAAAGTTAAGACACACTTTCTACACATTTGACTGTTAGTGTACACCCACTTATTCCTCCGCTGCTGCCAATCCGAGTCTTCTCCAGAGCATTTTAGGACCACAGTGACAAATCACACACTCCTAGGGGGAATTTACAATCACAGCAGAATCACTAATTGACCCAACATACATTTTTCTGGGGCTGTGGGAGGAATTGGAGCACCTATGTATAGGTGGAGGAATATGTCAACTCTACGCAAAAAGACCCCTGAGTCGAACCGTGAATCTATCTCATCATGAGGCAACAGTCCCAACCACTAGGACGCCACGCTGCCCACGTCATGACACCCACGATATAACCACCCAATATATCATTTTTACATGATGTGGTACAAAACGATTCACCTCCAATGCAGTTGTCATGGATGTAAAATCTTGCTGTAGAGACCCAAACCTTTTATATCTGTTTACTTCTGCTGCAAAGTTGGACAGTTTGACAATTGAGTTTTGAAGCCAGTCGCTGGTGGTATTTGTAGTGGTAATTGTAATAGTAATTATAGGTCGTGTTTATGTGTGTAGGATACATACACACACAATCAAACACACTTACATGTACACAAATGTTACTCAGGTCTTGGGCTTTTGTTTGTTGCAGGAAGTCTGGGCCAAGTTATGGTGTTTTATGCTTTTAGGTCTTTTTTTAGGTATTTTTATTTGCAACATGAAGATTGGCTCTGGCCTGTGTGAAATTCACATGCAAATGTATGTTTAGCTGCTGGAGTTGTTGCAATCAATAACATCTCAAATGCTACCAGTGTTTGTTTGTAAAAGGTAGGCTCACTAAAATGAAGTGACCGAAATGAACCCTGTAGTGAGGGTCAATTTTTACTCCAACAGCAGAGTAAAAGACGTTCATATGATTTTGTACTGCTAGAGCTCCTTAGAAGAATCTAACACAGGACGTTAGACAAACATCTAAGAGCTGAGAGGGAACTTACTGTGGACAGGAAGGCTAAGGCATCTGATCAGGAGATCACAGCACAGTGAAAGTACCCACATGGGAGGAGACCCTGGAAAAGATCCTGAACACGGTGAAATCAATCAGTCAGGTTGCAACGGCTGGACGTGGCACAGATTTACCTTCAGTGTTGACCATTAATATCATAATCTTTTACTTCTGCACGCTCTTATAAATACTTCCCCATCCTTTCTATGAGTTATTTTTTAAGGTAAATGTATTTACCAGTGGAATGAAAACTATCTTTCATGCGGGTGTCTGGAGGGTTTTAGAGGCCTTCTGTCAGTCCTGAAGTGCTGACCAGAAGAGACCTTCATGTAGGTCAGATGTTTTCGCTGCCTCCTTTATACACCAAGAGGGACCTTTAGTGAGGAAGCCTTTGCCGGCCTGTCTGCCCTGAATCCAACAGTGCTCTTTCAGGCTGAGGTGAAACCAGCGCTGCCTAATTGTTTGGAAGGGAGCTGTGATGCAGGCTGCCCTGCTCTGGCGGGGTCGCAGCAACGAGGTTGGCGCCGAGCTGACAGGAGCGAGTGTTGGCGATGTTGAGCTGTCTGCAGGAAACAGTTCTGTTGTTTTGGCTTCATTTATCTTTCCATTTCCATGGTATTCAGTTTCCAGATTTCCATCATTTATTGGGTATTTATCTTAATCATATATAGCTTCAAAACGTGGCTTTATTACCTGAACTACTGTCTACTAATACTGTTTTTTCTTATCGTGTAAATACGATAGAAAATCCTCACATCTATAAGGGTTTCACTAATTTATTTGAACTGAACTGACTTTGTTCATTCATAGCTCAGACGGTTCCCCTATAGACATCGAGATTAACTTGGTTTCATGAAGTCGTCCAAGTTTTTTCTCATGTCTGGTCTCTTTCTCAGCTATTCCATCATTATGTCCCTATGCATTGTGAGCTAGTTTCATCTTATCGTGGATGTGTGCTGGAGTGGCACAAAGCGATCTCTATTGTCATGACAGATGACCAGGACAGGAGTCCAAAGTTACTATGCGTGGGTTTTGTCAATAGTAGGAAAATGTGAGTTAGATCATTCTGCAGAATAATAGCCACATATTTCTTCAAATGAAATTGACACGGAAATTTGATCAAAATACTAAATTCTCTCACTGAACTGTTGGGAGGTTTAGCAGAAGTGTAGCGGAGAGAAAGGCTCCAGAGATCTTGGAGCCTCAACAAGTGAGCTGATGACGTTACACGTAGCGCCACCTGGTGATGCAGGTAAACCCCACAACAGTTCAGGATTTGGGAAGCAGAGACCTGCCGTCGCTGTAACAAGACCAGAGTGCTTAACAACCAGCTGCTGTTGAACTGCTTCTATTCGGCTGTTTCTCTGCATGGCGTGCATGTTGAGGAGAAGCTGAAGTCTTCAAGATCTTCTATTTTATGTGCCAAAACCCTCGTACCGTCCATCACAGCTCAGGAAGAAATGGTTTAAATCACCTTCTCCTTGCTCTTTTCTTCCTGCTCAATCAGCTGCTTCCACATGAAAACAGCTTTTCCACTGTTGTGGTTACTCATCATAACAACCTTCAGAAAATGCCAGAAAAATGCCATGAGATATTCAAAGAACAATACATCCAAAACGATAAAAATACATTTAAAAATGTATCAATTAATGTTTTATTACACATAAAAATATCTAAAACACCGAACTGTTTCAGAGCAGACATGGATACTATGACAAAACCTAATATATCAAATAACGGCTGAATAAAGAATTATTGAACTGAAGTAAAAGGAAGCAAAACTTATTAGTTTGTTTTTGAACATTATCATTTCACGATTATGACAAAAAAATGGGTGGCAATAATATTTCACAATTATAAATAAAAAAAAATGAAAAAAATATTTCTGTCAGGAAAATGTATCTTTGCTTTTTGACTATTTGATTATATGTAAAATTAACTAATTTGAATATTAGGATATTTCCTACCATAATCATGAAACAGGTGTGTGTGTGTGTGTGCGTGCGTGCGTGCGTGCGTGCGTGCGTGCGTGCGTGCGTGTGTGTGTGTGTGTGTGTGTGTGTGTGTGTGTGTGTGTGTGTGTGTGTGTGTGTGTGTACCTAACAGCTCCACGGCAGCGGAGGTTCTGGCTGGGGATGGATGGGATTTGTCATGAGCTCCAAGATGTTCTGGATGCTGCAGGTTTATTTATTCCATCCATCCATTATCTATACCCGCTTCATCCATTTCCGGGTCACGGGGGTCTGTCGGAGCCTATCCCGACGCATATCAGGCGAAAGGCAGGGGTCCACCTGGACAGGTCGCCAGTCTATCCAGGGCAGGTTTATTTATTTTTATTGTTATTTGTTTTGCGTGACACCACTGTGCTGCATCTGGATATCTGTGTGTATCTGTAGCAGTGCCTCTGGATGCCCCTGGGGTCTATACCAAAGACAATGCTTGCTTCGTCCAATAAACCCGCCCAAAAGAATGAAAAACACAAATAATCATAGAAAAACAAACATACACAAGAAAAATAACAGACTAATAAGCAGTTGTTTCTAATTAAGGTGCCCTTTTAATGTACAGCCGAGCACTCAATGAAAGTTTGGAAAAGTTGCAACTTTCCTTTCAGGACCTGACGCAAGAACATCAAATTTAAGATATTAACAGCACAATAAATAGCAGTGGATCAATCACTGATCCCAGTGGTATTTCAGTGATGATTCTCCTTAATTCTGGCACAATTTATCTATTCATTTGCATATATACACATACACACACACACACACACACACACACACACGCTCACACACGCACGCACACACACACACACACACTCTTTCTTTTGGGCTGGTTTATTGGACAAAGCAAACACTGTCTTTGGCATACACCCCAAGGGGATACACACACACACACACACACACACCACACACACACACACATCTACACACACACACACACATACACGCACACACACACGCACGCACGCACACACACACGCACGCACGCACACACGCACACACACCAGGGTCCATATCCAGTCCTTGGAATGATCCTCAGAGTCACACTGTGGAGTGACCCTGAGAGGGTTTAGGCCTGTGCAGAAGAGCATCTCCGTGGTAGTGACAGCACATGGTGGTAACTTGTGCGGGGGACTTTGAACTTGCCGCTACATCCTCATCAGGTTACCGTTGACGCGTTACAACTCCAAGCATCAGTATCCATGTGCGGGGCATTGATTGTAGCTTTACGTATTGTCAGTGAAGGAAGTTGACCAACACTTCTGTCACAAAACTCCAGCGACAGCCTCCTCGGATCACAGCTGTTTATGGACAGCTGCTAAAAGAAGAGGAACGCTAAACGTCATCTGTCCTAACTTTTCTGAGATGTGTTATTGCCAACTAATTCAAAATGACTTTTTTTTCTCCAGAATCTTGTAGATCATTATTTAAGTTTTAAACTAAACATTGAAGCAGGTTAGGGGTTTTTCTTCTTTTTTTTCACAGAATATGTTTAGGATTAAACATCAGGTTGAACATGTGTATATTTAGCTGGTTATGGTTAGTGACAAATGAGTGATGCAAGCAGAGCAGGATTTAGTAGCAGGTTATGGTCTGGATCTAATTGACTGCTGTAAAATAGTCTGCTTAGTGTGCGACAAGTGCTGCAGGCAGCAGCAGCATCCTATAACTTACTGACTGCTGCTACTTAATATATAATGCAATATGTTACACTGTGCCATTTGTCATTTGAAGCAAGACACACATTATGGCTCAGGGCAGTGCATCTGTCCTAAAGGCTGCTGGGAGATGCACTAAAAGCTCCTCCAGCTGAGCTGAGCCAATCAAACGCTGAACCCTGTATCACCCTCACTCCTCCTCTTGAGCACTTATGCCTCACACACAAACACACTGGCTTTCAATGTCACACACACACACAAGAACGCCCACACGCATGTGCACGACAAACCGCTCCCTGCTGGTTTATCCCTCCATACAGGAGTTAGCCATTTCCTTTCCAGCACCACACTAACCAGTATAGAGAGCAGCAGCAGCGCCTGCTTGGATCAGCCCACAGCTCCCCACTGGTCTCTGTAGCATGTCCTCTCAACAGGCAGTCTGAGCCTGGTGGGAGTCTAAATGAACCATATTGACATGCTGCTGGGGGCAGTCTAGTTGCTTTGACAAATCTTCCCTGGCATTTATCAATCAACTTGTCCTCGGCAAAGTGAAGGACCTCTAAACGAAGCTTCCCCTCCCAGGGAGCGGCAGAGCGTTTAGAGTAGCTAAAGACACGATTCAATTTGCGCCGGGCATCCCTGCCACCACCCTTAGTAACAATTTATGCGCACGTGCCACAAATTAAAATGAGGGGGAGGTAGCGCATTGTCAGCCTTCAAATGGCTGACATAAGTTACAAGCAAAATTTTAATTAGCCGGGAGGAGTGGGGTGATAATTCAGAGGGGCCCAGTTCTGTCAGGGGGCTTGTCGACATTATGTTTCTCCTTTCAGCAGGCATCTGGAGACTCCGGTGGGGCCCCAAAAAGGGTCTACAGAGGGAGAAAAAAAACTACTTGAGGCACACAATGCAAAGTAAGAACCTCCTCCACATTAACACCCTCGGCTTAAGTGATCTTCATAGTGAGTCTGATTGTCTGGGACTTCTGACTTCACTGCAGAATTCAGCCTCCGTCACACACGTCTGAACTGCAAGAATGTTATTTTCAAAAGCATTCTCCATCACGTTGTGGTCGTGTGTTGTTTAGCCAACCCCGCTGCATGAACACACAGAAACATGGACCTGAAACTGATTTATGTAGTTATTTATTTGGGTACAAGTTTAAATGTTTCATGGATTTGTGTAAAATGTTGTTGTTGTCTCTGGTTGTGCCTCAGTCTGTCCTTAAAATCTGGTAAAAACCGATGACACAAAACAACCATTATTGTGAGTTTAAAGCCATTACAATGCTGATAAAAAGGTATTTTTTTTAACTTTTTTTTAATGTAATTTTTTTAAAGTAATGTCCAAATCAAACTTCTGGGTGTGTCTCAAATATACTCCCTGACCATTATCTTATGACGTAATACAGTTAGTCAGTATGGTATGGTCAGTATTCCTAGTCAGAGCGTGAAGTTTGTGAAGTTGTGTTCACAGGGGTGCTGCAAATGGCACGAATCTATTGTTAAGACCTGGCATTTAGTGTACATATGCAAGACTTCAGTCAGTTCCTAAAGTTAAAATTGTTCAAAAAACATGAGTTTATTTTGACATTCATCTGCAAAAATCTGCCACCCGTCCATTCGTCCGCCCGACAAGCCCGCCCGCCCGTCCACACGTCCGTCCGTCCGTCCACCCTTCCATCCGCCCGTCCATCTGCCTGTCCGCCCGTCCACCCGTCCGTCCGGCCACACGTCCATCCGCCCGTCCATCCGCCCGTCCGCCCGTCCATCCGCCCGTCCACCCGTCCGTCCACCCGTCCATCCATACCTACTCATTCCTGTTTTGGATTGGTGGTGGTTGGGTCTGGTGGGGTCGGGCTGCTTAACTTGATAACTCTGCAAAACGAGATCAATGACATGTGACTCTTTTTCTGCAGAAATCTGTCGCTGAAATTCTTGGCTTGACAACCGTTTAGATTTATCCCCACATCTGCACACCTTTTGCCTTGAGAACGGTTTTGAATCAAAATTCCCCTCCAAAAAAAGAAAATCTTTTAGGTGTTGAGTTTGTGTGTTATCTTGGCTCTATTTTCTTTTCCCTGCAGTGGCCTCTGATCTGAGCTGTAACAGGCTGCAGCTCACCCTCACCACAGCCCATTTCTGCCACGAAGCATCTCAGGAAGCCTTTGTCACTGAGGCAGAAAGTAATCAGCATCATTAATATTTCAGAGTCTACCACGCCTCCCTGACTCTTATCCAATCTCAGCTCCTGTTCCACACAGCACTTTGCGCTGCCATCATTTATTTACTGAGAAAACTGGTGGCAGAGTAAACACCCTGCTGTGGAGGCAGGACGTCGGGGTGGGGTGGTGGGGGTGAAGATTGGGAGTGGAGAAGCAGAATAAAACAGAATTCCCTGCTTCTTGCTCCCCAGATACATCAGCTGGGGAAGGAACATATGAAGACGAAGCCTAAAGCAAAAATCCTAGAAAGAATTTTATTGTCATATTCAGCGCTTCAGGAAATGTCCATACTTGTATTCCAAAGGTGAGAGCTTGATAAACCACGACTCAGTGCTTCAAGACCATTCAGTGGTGGACCAAAAATACTGCAATACTTTTTTTTCAGTTGTTGACAAGCATTGGTGTATTATTATGTCAAACTGTCAGAACTTTCCACTTGTTATGGACTTGATGTCAGCGGAGGATTTTCTTTTTAGTATTATTTATTATTTCTTATTTATTGTGTAGCACCGAGGGTTTGAGAGTAATGTAATTTCGATTCTCTGTATGTATCTCACATGTAGTAGAATTGACAATAAGCTTGACTCTGACTCTGACTTTTTACATTCTCCTGCGATACTTTTCTGTTACCTCACATCCAATTTTTGTTTTCCACCTTAATCATTTTGAGTTTCCTCGAAATAGTTTGCCAAAATGACTGGAAGCAGCACCTTGCATACCTTGCATAAACCTAACACGGAGGTCTAAAGTGAACATGAATTTAAGTAAATTAGTAGTCACTTTTGGACATTCTGTTACATAGTTTTGTTTATTTCATCTAAGGACTACAGGATTATATTTATATGGTATGATAATTTTGCAAATACTCTCTGAATAGTACTTAAATGGGTAAAGCAAAAAAATCCAAGTTAATGTTCAATTCAATTCAGTTCAAATCAATTCAATTCAATTCAATTCAATTCAGTTCAAATCAATTCAATTCAATTCAATTCAGTTCCGTTCAACTGAATTGAATTGAATTGAATTAAATTGAATTGAATTGAATTCAATTCAATTCAATTCAATTCAATTCAATTCAATTCAATTCAATTCAATTCAATTCAATTCAATTCAATTCAGTTCAATTCAATTCAATTCAATTGTATTTATTATCTATTACAACACAAGTTGTTTCCAGGTTCTTTCTAGAGAACCAGAACATGACCCCCAAGCAATTAAATTAAGCATAAACAATGGGAGGTTAAAACTCTCCTAGTGGAAGAAAAACCTTAAACCAAACAGTGGCAAGAAAAACTCCCCTTTAGGAGGGAATAAATGTTATAGGTTAGAAGAGCTACTTCAGTGTTCATTGAACATTGAATTAGTTTGTCTTAAGCTGGCGCCAGAGATGTTACTGCTGGTTCCTACTGCCAGTATTTGAATTTGTTCTGCAAAAAATATTGGGATGTCTCACAATACTGTTATATGGGGGTAAGAAAAAAAATAGGGATAATTTATAATATAAATTATAATTGATATATTTTATTTTATAAATATTATATATATATATGTGTATATATATGTATATATATATATATATATATATATATATATATATATATATATATATATATATATATATATATATATATATATATATATACAAGCGGCCACTATGTGCGGCACTATTCACCCACACTGTAAAACACTGAAAAAGTTGGCGAATTCTTGGCACTTTGCACCTTAGCATCCACTGACCCACTGTCAGTTTTTTAAGTGGTCTACCACTTCGTGGTTGAATTGCTGTCGTGCACCTGCACCTGCCAACAGGTATTTTGGTCCACTCTACCTCAACAAATTATCCACCTGACTCAGGTTTGAAGGCAAGGATTAAGTCAGGCCTCTTAAAGGAACATTCAAGAACAATTCTAATGTAAACAACCATTCTTGGATGCATTCAGCTGATAGTTTTGAGTCTTCTTCCTGTCGGAGGACCAATGAGGTAGAACTCATTCTGAACTTCCTGACACTGAAAAGTAGTTTTCCCTCCAGGATACCTTTACAGTCTTGGGATTTAAATGTGTCCTGCACAGATTTAAGGCCTGTCAATCAGGCCCAAAGCATAACCACGCCCCCTTTCTTGTTTTATAGTAGGCGTCAAGCTCATTGGTCATTTTTAGGGGTATGAACAAATATTTAGGCTACTGTATTTTAGAATGTCCTTGCAAAATTAACAACGCTTCTTTAACTTATTATTGTGTCACATATTGGAGTCAAACAGGTATCCATGACAACGTAAGTGTTGCTGCAACGGGCTGTATGGGCATCAATTAATGTTTCCATGTCTTAGTTTTCTGAGTAAAACTACTTGTTACTGTAATATGTTTTTCAAAAAACAAAATACGAATTTTTTGCCTTTGGTTTAGTTTATGTACATGTTTAGTCACATACCAGGTGGTTTCTTTCTTTAGTTTGCATCATTTGTTAAATTTTTTTTCTTGTATTTGAACGCTAATAAAACTTGATGAATTTCAAAAAGCTGAACACCATCTTGTTCAGGAAATGTGTTGCTCCAAAACATGACACAAGCAGCATTTGACCATGACATCCATGGTTTTCATGGCCGTCCTGTAAGTACATGCTTACATACGTCCTCACTTCAGTCCACATCATTGCATATGGACCCTTTCCTGTATATGTGATGGAGAAAAATCGCACAATCCTGTGAAGCACCACAAGGACTGAATGAGACCTGAAAAGCAATATAAAAATACAGTCAGTTTAGCATTCACTGTGCCATCAGGGCTACATGTTAATGTATAATCTGTGCAGAGTTCGGAGCTGGAGCAATAGATAATTTCAGGGTGACCCTTGTTATCCGACAACAACAAGTTGCTGCCAAAAGGCTTGCTACTTTGTATGAACACATAATTACCCATACAAATGCATAACTGCCTCTCTTTATATCAATTCCAAATAAATCACACACTTTTGTTCAGGTTTTAAAATGATATTGCTCCATAAATGAAAGTTCAACAAAGTAAAATCAGCTGCATTTCCATAAATTTCCCTAATGGACTAATCCGTCTCAGACAAAGGACAAAATTTGCCGGATGTTTTTGCTTTCATCCCAAGGTCCCTGATTTTCATATAAAAGTCTTTTTTGGAGCCACTCAGTGACTTGGCAGACAATACAGTGCTAGTCAAGAGCAATGCTAACTATGGATATTCATTTGTGGCTTGATTTTCAGAACAGCACTTGGGAAAACAATAAAATATTCATCATTGGATACAGGAGGCCTAATTGTAGAAATTGTACCGTTCACGATGGAAGATGAAATGTTGCTGTGGTCTCCTAAATGTATTATTTCAGATATTGTATTTCTACAAATCTTTATTGTAGGCAGACGCATGTGCAGTAGTGACTTTTGTCAAACGGTTGAATGTATGAATCACGCCCTCCGGCAACATTTGATCATTTCCATGAAAACTTAGTAGGTGAGTTTCTTTTTGTGATGTGACAGATTGTAGTCTAATTGTTGTGTATTGTGAGTATAATTACAGTTACAAGCTAGCACTGCTTTTTTCTAAACGTATGAGTTTATTATTTATAAAAACACGATATAAAAAATCATCAATTTCAATGTCAAATTAACAGTGTGTGACATTTCACTATTCTATTCATTGTTTAAACAGTTGTACCAAAAAACAAAAAAAAAAAAAAAAAAATTGTAACATAAAACAAGCAAAGGTGAACAGCAGGACTAAGATCTAGTTTTGGTTGGTTTAAGAGGGTAGGTTTAGCCAGCCTCTCCTAATCCACAACCTTTGATGTATTGATCAGCAGCTGGTTTGCAGACCGGTAGAAAAGAGGTTTTGGCCATGGTTTGCTGCTCTGGAGCTTTTAGGTGTGTGTTAAGACGAATCAAACAAACAAACAAATCGATCTTGGAGAAGTTTTGCTGCACATCAGTTTGAAAAGACAAACAAACTCCTAACTATTTGGAGTTTAGCGTTCTAAAGTTACGACTATTCACAATTGGAAAACAAATGAGACAGTTGCCAGTCTTTTAGACTAAGCAATGCTTAAAGACAAACAATTAATGAATAAAAATATAAAAACATCTCAGACCCTACAGAACTCATTAAGCATGTGAATTATCAAAGTCCATATCAGCACACTTGGCGGAAAACTGAACAAGTACAATTTGTTTAAAAAGGTTGTCAGAAGAAAGAATCCTTTGTCCAAAAAGTACACGGATGCATGACTGAGGTACAGCTGCATCAGAGCAAACCACAAGACCTACGGAACAATGTCCTGGGATCAGATAAGACATAAGGAGGGATGTATGGCGTTAATGCACAAGGTTATGTTTGCCGATAACCGAACACAGCATTTTAGTAAAAACACCTCATACTCTCAGACCTCTGGGAACCTTGCAGTCACAGAGTGGACCATGAACCATGAGCATGGTCGAGACACGTTGGAACCTGACCTAAAGCCCACCGGCAAATCTGTATGAGAAACGTTGTAAAACGCAACAAATCAAGGTTTTCAATGGGCCTTCAAAAAGTGCAGATCTCATTCAAACAAAACGGAAAAAGAAAAACTGCAGGTTTCTTTTTGATTATTTCAAAAACCAAAGAATCAACATAGCCGGATTATGAAGAGAAAAGCGCTCCTTGGAAACTGTGCTAAATCCGATAACAACCTATGTTCAGGTATGAAAAGAGAAAGACGACATCATCGCAGTAACACGCCAGGCGCACCACCATAGCTAGATTTAGCCAGCTTACACGGAGCGTATCTGGTTTAGAGGCCTGCTGCTTTACAAACACATTTATGTCTGTTAACGAAACACAAAAGATCAGGCATGTGTAGTCCATTCAGCTCTTAAAAACGTACTTAACTGGATGCAGTCCTTCATCAAAAAGAGCAGTTTTATTGGTTCTGGTGTCATCTGCAAGATTCTAGACAGCATCTGTGTAAGTGACGTGGGAGTGGACAGACGGGAATTCAACTGAATCGTTCCAATCAAAATGGTTTCAACCAGATCAGAGTTGCCTGTTGCTCACATGCAAATGTCTGCAATGTTGCTCGATCCGTTTCAGTTTCATTTAAAAGAAACACGAACTAGAAGCTGTGATAATCTCTCCCCACGTTTGGCAAAGTCGAAAGCCAACAAGATTATGAACTCCTCCCCTGGTTGTTTCCTCCAACTCCATGTAGTTTATGGACTTTGTTGCTCACCAACAACAATGATTTTATCTCATATACGATGGAGATGACTAACCCTTTAAAGCCCAGACCAATTAATAATTAACAGAAAATTCTAATTTTTTGAAACTGGAGCCTTATTGGTCCTTCTGAACAAATAATGATAAAAGACAAATTACAATACCAATTTCCATAAATTATTTAATTTGTATCATATTTGATACATCCAGTTAGAATGGTGAAATTTTCCTTTTTTTTAACAAACAAAAACCAACACCAATGGAACTGGCAGGATGGAGGAGGAACAGTTCACATATTTTGACTCATTTTGTGCTTCACAACCTTTTTATTTGGCACGGTGGAACCTGAAAGCAGCTTCTTACTTCAGGCAAAGATGCACTCTCATTTCTCACAGTAAAACACAGGAAATGTGGCCTGTGCAGTGCTTGCATCTCAGTCCTGTTTTACCATGTTGATCAAGTCCATCCATTCTCACATCTGGGGATACCCCAGTGGCTTTACTTTCTTTTCCGGGTGTTGGTGTTCCTTCTGGAGAGGATAGTGGTCTGCTACACTTTTCTCAGGGACAGGAATTTCTTCTTTGGGTTTAGTTTTTCCAGGTCTTTGCTGTAGCAGATCCATGCATTGATGACTGCCACTGCCACTGAAGCTGAGCCTGTAAAGTCAAGAAGGTCCACACCTCCCAGGAACTTGTTGTTCATGTCAACGATAGCTTTCCACCAACACTTCACATTACCCAGTGGTTCAACGCCAACAAAAAATGAGAGCAGGTTCACAGCTTTGTTGTCACACCGTCTTACGTGATGATGTCTTCCTGGTTCCCTCTGAAATCAAGAGTCCAGTCCGTCTTCCCTTTGTCTTCAATTCTTTCTTATCCATAAGTTGGCAGTTCTTTACCCAGTTAATTTGAAATGTGCCAATGCAATAGATTCCTCTTTGTTTTAATTGCTCCACCAAGCGGAACTGATGTAAAGAGGTTGTCTGCAAAAACAATTTCTCTTTGTCAGGATTTTTTGACCCTTGGCACACGTCAAAGTCATAAAGCCACTCTGTCTGGCACGTCCCCACATCTTGAAACCCCACTTGTGAGTTTTCCTGGCATATGGCACCGTGGATGTGATTTTCCTTTGAAAGGCACCATAATTTCGACAGCAGAGTGACATTCTTCAGGGGGTACGCAAAGAAAGCATTGGCATAGTTTCTCCAACCAAGGCCTGAGTTTCCACAGCTTATCTGCTTTTGCATCTTCAGACATATTGAGATTGCCCTGAAAGTGGATCAGCATCAGCAAATCCGGGAATCGATAGGTTTATTATTTATAATAATTATTGATAGGGTTCAAAGACTCAGTGTGAGAGACTGAACCAGTATGAAGCCAAAACTATATGAGCTGAAAATAATTGTTTCCCTGTAATTACCCGTAGATTTGCGCAAACCCAAACATTGAAAAAGAAAACTTGTCATGGAAATAGCTCTGATTTGCAAAAAACTCCCAAATATGGCAAAAAAAAAAAAAAACTTTTTACACTGTCACAAGGTTTTTCAGGCAATTTGATAATCCAGAAAAAAGTTTTGTGTTTGCGTGTTTCCACGTCTGTGTGCAGCGCTGGATGTAATGTATCCAGTCAATCTGAAGTTATCAAAGTCCAGTTTCCAGCTGTTTTTTGCCTCATTAATACGATGTAGTTGAACTATAACACTGCTTCATCATTATACATTACTGTATTACATACAGGGTTTACCTTTATACCCTAATTTGTATAAAGATTGTGAAGATGTTTCTGTCCATCTTCTTCAAAGATTAGATTTTCTTTTTCAGTGTTTTAAAGAGAAGTCTCGCCGGGCGAAGAGTTGCAGCGATACGGAGAGAGAACGAAGAGAGTTATGGTCATGAAACACAACCGTTTTCTATTTGCAAATGGCTCAATGATTACTGATGTTACAGTTGTGAAATCAGATTATGTGAGATTCTTGGAATGACATTAACTGTTTTTTTCCCACTAATACAGTGTGTCACCTCCATAAAACATTCACAGTACTTGAGGAAAATGTAGGTGAACCCTCAAATGTGACAGGTGGTTGAATGAGCGCTCTCAGCCTCTCTGGACCAGCGCTGCACATTGACCCACTCCCGAACACGAAGGAGGAATTTTTGGCCGTTCCTTTTTCCGGAGCAGCTGAAACTCAAACATGTTTGTTGGCGTTCTGGAATGAACCCCTTTTCTGCAGTTGCTTCTCATTACCAGCAAACGTAAAGTGTTGGAGCCTTTCAGCGATCAAACTAGCCCTAAACCACAAATCCCATCTAATTTTTCAGATGTACAAACTAATGACTCCTATCTCTATTTCTCAAAGCTCACATACTTTTTTCATCCTGCACTTTAAATGTTTAACGGATATGTTCATTAAAGTCAAAATTAATTCTAAATATTGTTGATATATGGTTATTAGCTTAAGTACACTGTTTTGTCCGTCACTGAGACGTAGACGAAGACGGATCACATTTTATGACAAATTAATGCGGAACACTAGATCATTTTAAAGAGGTCCACATATGTTTTTCTTGAAACTGTATAAACAGCTGGGAGAATCAAAAGGATTTGATTAAGTCAACTATTAACAGGCTTTATCAAGTTTAACGTTTCTTATGCCTCTGCTTTTGATTCACCTTTCTGTATTTTTCTATTTATTGAAAAAATTCTCAATTGGATAAGATGCCTAATTCAGCTTTTTCTGAAACATATCATGCTCTAATGTTTAACTCTTTACAGAAAAATGTACATTTTCCTCATAATAACAAGCTGTTTTTGCATCTTTTAAAGTAGGTTATTGTCTCCTCTGTCGAGGTTGAGAAGGTAGAATCAGTTTAAATTAAAGGCGTTCAGTTAAATATATTTGACATAAATACATTTACTTCATGATGCTTTCATACAAAGCATAGTTTTAGTCAGACACAATTTACAACTACTTGCAAAAGTCTGTTATTGTTGTCAAAACTGATACAAGTCATCAAGAAAAGTCTTGATAACGTTCTAATGATGAAAATGTAACAGGAAACCACGTTTTTAAGGACCTAATAGAGTGCAGTCGATAGCATCGGTTGAAACGTTAGCCTGAAAGGAGCAGAGGAGACGATGAAGGATCTGCGTCCCCTCGGGAAGACAGAAGTCGGGGCTCCAGGTTAACCAGACTGGGGTGGCGTTGTGGAGCGAGTGGGGAGGAGTCCAGCTGGAGACGAAACGGATACAGCCCCGCTAAATAACAGGTGCCCCTCCCCAACCTCAGCTGGTGCCACCGTGAACCTTGAACCCCGACTTGACCTTGTCTGTAAAGACGGCTCCCTCACTGCCTCGCAGAGGTCTCCCACCCCTCCCCCTCTCGGTTCCCGCTCGCTCCCAGCAAGTCCGCACAAAGACCCGAGTGACTTCAGGGCAGCGGAGGAGGAGACGTACAAACGTTACTGTACTTGCTGTAGCGGAAACAATTTGAAAATAAATCATGCTTTTTTAAATCCCTTTAGGCACTTACATCTTTCCCACTTTCTATCACTCTCTCTCTGCCTCTCTGTTTGAGAGGGAGGTGTGGGGTGGAGCTGAATTAGCATAAAGGAACAAGCACAACAACAGCGGACTCTGAAAGAGCTAACCAGTGGGTGGATGAAGTATGTAATTGAATGGGATTCTGTTGTAAATAATGGTGTGGGGTGGGACCTCATCCCCATCTGGTCTTTTTAAAGAATACCTTGTGGTAATTACCCCCCAGACAGCATTGTGGAGCACCCGAGCCGTCCAGCCAGGTGCCTGCAGCCCTGCTGCGGGCCGCCATTCATTGGCACTGCATGCTGCCCTGCAGAAAATGGACCTGAGGTCACCACCTGATTGTGTAAATTCACCACTACAAGGCTTTAAATAAATACAAAACCACAACAGCATAAAGCGTAAGTGTAGCGTCAGCGATGACAACTGCTTTCAAGCTTTTCAGATCAAGATTGCTTTCTGTTGAAATTGATCAAAAATAGAAGAAAACTATGTGATAAGTAATTTCTCTCAAAGCTTCCTACGTTCCTCTTGAAACTTTGGGTATTCAGATTACTCTTGATGACTAGTAAAGCGTGATTTCTTTGTGGAGGGCTCCTTTATGTGAACTGAAGAGAGGAAAGTGAATGTCCACCACTCCTGACCCTCTTCTGGGACAAGAGAAGTAAATGGCTCTGAAAAACCTTCTTAGCGGGTTCCTCCGGTTGCTTAATTCAGTTATGTTTCTTTTTTTTGTTTGTTTGTTTTTTGTGTTTTTTTTTTTTATTTTTAACTTATGGACAAGTGAAATAAATTATAACCCAAATTCACTTTTATTCACTTTGTGGAAAATGTGAATAAAAGCTGAATGTAATTTTTTTTTCAACCTAAATTTAATCAATAATATTATAGTTTATGAACTATGTTTCATTATAAAAGAACATAGAAAACACAGGAAATGCATAAACTGATATTTTCTCATTTTTTAGGAAGAATATTAGCTCATTTTGACTTTGAAAGCCAACATTTGTCTCAGTAGTTGGGACATGGGGAAAAACATCTGGAGGGAACTCTTCAATTAATTAGATTAATTGTCAACAGGTCAGTAACGCAAAAGAGTATTGAGGAGCATCTAAGCAGCAGGGTTGGAATTGTTACCTCCAAGTTTGACATATTATGTTTTATTAGTTACTGTCATTTGAAAGTAATAAGATATATGATCATATTACAGTCTCTAAAGTGCAATGCATAACACTGGTTTTGTTACTTTTGAGTTAATTGTACCAAAATATCTACAGAAATATGACCATGGACAATATTATGCTACAGTTTAGTTTATTTGAGGTCATTGTCCAGCAGAGAGCGTAAGATGCAGAACAATGGCTGTGTGGGTCTCAGAGGCTAACAACAGTGAAGTGGAGAGGTGTCTGACACTGCGTGAAAGACCGGCCCAGGGGGGAAAACGGGTACGCCCGCCTGTGGCTGTTGCTCTGGGTGCCTGGGGTCATTCCCATGGATCTCCTCAGCTTCGCTGTGCCCAGCAACAGTTTAAGGGCTGGGTTGGGATGGATGTTAAATCCACTCAACAATTTCATCTCAACCATCAAAATGTACATCCTTACAGCAAAGTCATACATTTCTGTTATTGCATTAGGTTTGTGAAAAAATTACTTTGAATGCTGTTAAACAGTTAAAGTCTCTCAGAAGTTTAAAATAAGTGGGCAGAGGTTTGTCAATGTACAACAAATTGCTTTTTCTAAACATGAACAACTTCAGAAAAGATTTCGCCAGTTAAAAGTAAGTACAACCAAAAAGCTGGTCAATGTGGATGATGTAATCAAAGATCTTGACAGTTATGAGAAATCTTGGTACGGAGGGATAAAACCGACAGCTGCTACCGGATGTCAGAGCGTCAGACCCTGACACAGAACTGCATTAACAGCAGACACGAGTATGTAATAAAATCACTGGATGGGCTCAGGAACACAGAAATCCAGTTGGTCATGCCATCCACAAATGCAGGTTAAAGCTCTGTTATGTCCTGTTCTCTTAGACAAAGCTCCCTTAAAACATGTTAAGGCCCAGTGGATTTGTTTCCTGTTGTCAGACAAATCGGTCTTTTACACATACCTACTTCTTTCTAGTCAGCATCACAGGGTTCTGCTGGAGAGATGTTGGTGAAGCTCTGCTAAGGTAACAGGTGTAGAGTACATGTGTGCACGTACATCTAAGTCAAGCTATAGTTGCTATTCAACTGGAAGATTTCTCCTTCTGGTATAGAGAATTAGGATCAGAATAAATGTATTGATTCAAGTATCTGACCTGCTATCATAGGTGACAATATGCCTCCTTTGAGCTTTTTAGTCTAGGGGTTTATCCAGTTGACCTGTTTGTCTAATTTGCAAACTGGCACCCTTCACACAGTGGAGTGGAGCTCTTCTCCCTCACTTATCTTTGTTGTAGTTTGTGCAATACAACATGCTCATTTCTGCACAGATAAGGTTGAGTGTTGCACGCTGATGTTAAACTATAGCTCCTGTCAGGTATAGTGGTGCTATCTTGTTTGGCTTTCGCCAAGTTTGTTGTTTTGGTAATGTTGTGGCGACTTGGTGGCTTGTGTCATGACCACATCCATGGTACAGGTGGAGTAACCAGTTTCTGGTTGTTTTTCCTCACCATCAGGCTTTGCTGTTTAAAATTCCCACTGCAGGTCACTGCATGAAGACCTGGGGCAGGTTTAATAAGTTAGGGTGTGGTTAGGCAGTCAGCTGGAAGGGTGTACTTTCTTTTATTCTGCTGTTTAAACTTCAGTCATGCTTGTCCTGCACATATTGGCCAACACTTTGGATTAGGTTGTTTTTAAGACACACAGTGGTTGTTAGTATTGGAAGTGTGGAGGAATCTGTTGTTTCTCTGCCGGAGGAGATGTTGGACCCATGTACAAAGGACAGTTGCTAAAGACAGATGAGTATTGAAGAACTTAAATTGGTGATACGTATTTAAAGGATAATATGACAGCTGTTTTCAGGCTGAATGTATTTGATGGGTTGTCTCTGTAGAATGATCAAGTTTTAGTGGTTAGTTTTATATCCCAGCGTAGACCATTTCCACCAAACTCTGAAGTCCCTCTTTGGTTCTTATGGCACAGACTTGGATAAGGACTGGGAATTGATTGCTTGGATTGTTTTGATTGATGTTGGCAGCCAGGGAGGTGATGCAGAGGAGCATAAATGAGAAGGTTTTCGCTCATACTGTCCCATAGCAGCACTTTCAGGCGTGGAAAGCCCTGGAGTTTCCAGTGGATGTGATTGACTATGTAATTTACTGAAAATCTGAAAATTGACAAAGGAAAAAGTTATGTCAGAAGAAGATGTAGTCTTAATTTGATTGGCATGCTGAACACTGCATCTTTCACCCTTGTCCAGTGACTGCACTACTCTTGGTGGTGAGTTTCCATGTCTGTGCTAAATTCATTGGTCCGTACACAAGTGCCTGAACAAAATAAGATTATTTAACATAGGTGAAATAAACAACTTTGTCATGTTAAGTTACCAACACCATATTTTGAACTTGCCTCCTTGCCTTCATAGTGTTGTGCACCTGCAAAGTAGATGACTGTGTGGGCTTGTGGGGTAAGGCGGTGTTGGGTGGTCATCTAACTAGCACACCAGCACTTGAGTGTTCAGTTGGATTGTCTGAGGTGCCCATGTACAACAGAAATACTTCAGAGTTTCAGATGCTTGTCTGGAGATACAGTTTCTTGGACCAACTTGACTGAACGTGACATGAGATTAGAGACATTAAACCTATTAAAAAATGTTTCTATCGTGCGAATGCAGTCAAGCAAAACTTCTTGGATGCAGAGGTTAAAGGCCCAATGAACTGCATTCATTGACTGTTTTAATTAGTTTTCTGAGGTCTATAAATAGGGTTGTTTATAATGTTGTTTTGATTGAAAATTGCCTACATGCATTTTATATTCCCTAATACAATCCCTGTGAATGTCCCTCAAATAAGAAGGAGCTGTTTTTTTGTGTTCATGAATAATCAAATAGGCTCTGCACTGCTTGGTTGTCAGCAGTCTGAATGAGCTGCACATGAGTGTGTCCAAGGCAGAAATTGTCACCTCTGAAATAATGTCACTCAATAAAATTGAGCCCCTTTCTGATGAGGAGTCAGGCATTAAGGATTTTAGTTTTCCTGGGCCATGTGGGCATTTGCTGCAAACCACTCGGGGCTCCCAGCCGTGTTGTTTAAAAAAAAACAACAAAAAACTATTATGCTATTAAGTTATTAGGTAGTAACTGGGTATCACAAGTACAAGCTAAATTAAATGTATCTAACGTATTAACATAAATTTGCATCAGTTTTGTATCAATATTATACTTTTCTGACCCAAATGTCATTATTCAGAAATATCTAAAAAGCACATTATATGACAACCATCAATTGTGGCAACACAAATCAAGATTCATGAGACCAGGTAAAGACAAGTGATCCAGCTGAACAGGTGCTTGACCCCTGCCTCTGAGAGAAATAGATCCACTATATATATATATATATATATATATATATATATATATATATATATATATATATATATATATATATATAGATAGATAGATAGATAGATAGATAGATAGATAGATAGATAGATAGATAGATAGATAGATAGATAGATAGATAGATAGATAGATAGATAGATAGATAGATAGATAGATAGATAGATAGATAGATAGATAGATAGATAGATAGATAGATAGATAGATAGATAGATAGATAGATAGATAGATAGATAGATAGATAGATAGATAGATAGATAGATAGATAGATAGATAGATAGATAGATAGATAGATAGATAGATAGATAGATAGATAGATATGTATGTGTGTGTGTATCTGCACAGACAGGAAGTTGCAGCTCAAGTGGCCTTAAAAGGCCTTAAAAAGCACTTGCTTTCATTTGTAGCGGCTCATTAAGCTTATTGATCATTGAGTAGAGAAATAAATGAAGATGACTCATAGTTAACTTAATGTGAGCAATTCAGTACATCGCTATTCTTTTGGCGTCCAGATTTTTAGCAGCAAACATTAACACACCATTGTCTTGAGACGTTTTGCTTTAAAGAAAAAGCGATAAGAGGAAGGAGGGCAGTAAGAGAAAGCTACATCCCCGGCTCTCAGGTTTCGATCAGCATGTATAATTTTCCCCTGAAGTAGCTGTCTATTTAGACAGTTAAACATGGTGCTTATGAGAGGACAGGCTGAGTTAGTGGCCCCTTGTGGAGTGCCCTAACATCTGCTTAACAGCCCTCTGCAGGGTCCTGCTTGTGGTTATTGAATATTGCCAATGACAAGCATTTCTCAGAGGACAAAAGGATGAACCGGGAGAGGGGAGGGTCTAAGGGTAATAAATGTGTCAGGAGACCAAAGTATGTGTAATTAGTCCTGCCAAAACCATTCATAGTTTAGAAGACTTGTTGCAATTTCACCAAGGTGAAACTGGTTTCTTTTACAATCAATAAAAACTCTTGTTCATTTTCTTAAAAAGCAAAGCTGATTATTGTGATAGAATAGAGAAATGAAGAGCTCCTCTCCATCCACTCATCCATCCGTCCACCTGTCCATGGCCCCAAATCACTTGCATCAATTTAAAAAAATTATAAATAATAACCATCATGATAGGGAAGAGTCACAGACGGATTTAACATGGAATAATAATGAGTTGAAGATTTGTGATGAACACATAATTTCACACCAGATCATGTCATTGTGGATTTGTAGTTTAGATAATTTCTATGAATCTTTTGAAGAGTTCTTTTTGAAATGATTAATAATTGAAATTACAGCTTGAAATGCAGAATCAGAAAAATGCCTACTCTTTGCTGTATTGCTGTATCATCGTCCCGTTGGTACTGAAGGCCTTTTGTCTGCAGATGATAGCTGGTGCGTACTGGCTGCTTCAGCATATTAATCAAGACTGAAACATTTTTGCAATGGCAGAGGCCTGTTTTAGTGTTTACCACAGTGAGGAAATTATGCATGCATCACACTTAAAAATGTGCAATTACAGCTTGATGGTCATATTGGAAAGGTTGTGTTTGTTGCATATGCTCATTGCAATTAATGTTACTTAAAATACCAGAGGGATACATCTCTGCCAAGGAAAATGGTTGTGATAAGCAGAATATAGAAGAAAAATAACACAGCGGGCACGGTTAATTTCTGCAGGGTTACATTTGTCCATTAAAAGTTGGGTCACAATGGAGCGGCCCACTCAGGGGAGAGGAGATGGAGTCCAGGATTAATATGCAGGCAGCAGTCTGCTGCTGGGCCACATATCTGTGAGCTGCACGCTTTAATATCACAACGCTCACAAAGTGGCGTTTACAGGTGGCCGGTCCATCACAGTGCTGCCACTGAACGTCCCTTTATTTGGTTATTCGCAGGAGTTTCATGATTTAGCTTCACTAACGCTGCAAAGTTTATTCTATAAATGTGATGCAATTTTAAATCATCAAAATGTCCGTGAGCTATTCACTCAAAAATGTTATCGGTTTACTTTTGTGATTCTAAACATGAATTTAAAAACATCACTGATGACAGCGTCACATTCAGACGTTAATTGTCTGAAGGCAGGGTTTGATTTCAGTTTCATATTTAATCAACCTTTTTTATATATGTACTGATCCATCTTCTGGACCCGGGTTCCAATTTAGGGAGCAGGGATCAGCTGTAGTCGATCCCTCTCTGCCAGGCGGCAGGTAGGAGTAGATTCTTGTCTCTCGTCAGCCTCTCACTTCAGTTATGTTTGTTTATATATATATATATATATATATATATATATATATATATATATATATATATATATATATATATATATATATATATATATATATATATGAATATATATATATGAATAAGTAATTTTAAATTAAATACATGTTTGGTTTTAATTTTCCCTTAAATTTTGTGAAAAGTTTGGAATAAAATGTATAGTTGTATTACTTTCAGTTTTTATTAGTTTTTTTACTTGTTATTTTGCTGCCTAGAGGACTGGGTGATTAAACATCAGGTCACATTTAGGCTCCTGACTGTTTGGTTAATGCACCGTTTGTTGTCTTTATGGTTTTTGCAACTCTGGTATTTTTAGGAAAGATAAAAGGCAACAACACCAACAAAACAAAGATCACAGTTTTAACCGTAACAGAAGACGTCTGTTTGTATCTCTCTTTAAAAGTAAGAGAAGAGAAACTTCATGTGGGAATTGTTCGTACAATTTGGGAATTAAAGTAGCACAAAGGAACTTGCGTCTTTCCTTTGCGCTCGTCCCTCTAAAGCTGTTTTTATTCAGAACCCAGAAGTCCACGGTGGAGCTCTGCATGTGAGCTTTCTTCTAAAAATCTGGAGAATAAAAAGGAAACTTTTATTTTTCCATGTTTTCTATTTACAACAACTAGTCAAGCAGATCGTTTTCTTTTGTTTCTCAGTCTGTTTGTTGGTTCCTTATTTGGTTTTAGGCTGTAAAACATTGTTTGTTTTTGTTGTTTCATTTTCACTTTGGTTCTGAAAAAGAAAAGACGGATGGGTTTTTCACCCCGCCTGGTTTTTCATTTGTTAGTGCAGCATCAACGGGAAACTCTTCTAACCGTGGTCGGATAATAACGTTGCAGATATAAATACATCTTACACCATTTGCGTCCAAACTTGAATGTTCCCAGAAGTCCCCATCTTTACTCTGCAGGGAACGCTGCCATAAAGTTTCCGGAGTTCCTCTGCCGCTTCGTCACCTTCGCTGAAACATACTCTTTATAGGCCATTTTTCAGTTCCTGCGCGTTGACAAAGGAAACAGAAAACTACATGAAGGTTGGCTGTTATTTTTGGACGCTTTTATATACAACACGTGTGAAAGGCTGCCACAAAGACCTTTTTATTCTGGAGAGCCTCGGTCACACATCGTGTGACACGTTTTTATAGAGTGAAAGAGTGAAATCTTGATTACACACTGGCCATCAGCCATTTTAACCTCCGACCTCCGTCCAGCAGTGGAGTCGGTTGGAAGGCGGGTCACGCTGGATCCCGAACCCTGGACAGAAGTCACACACACTAGCAAGCAAGGGAAGCAAAAGGGACAAGAAAGAAACCTCCTATTCACTGGCCTTTATTGATTCTGGTAGGGTGCATGAAAGGTCTGTGGGCATGCCCTTGCCAAAGGATACTAATTTGCTCGCTCAAGTCTGTCGGAGTATCGACTGCGAGGAGGCCAAGCTCCTGCCATTGTGTTCGCTTCAGCAGGGAGGTGGTCTGTGAAACAGGATTACGAGAGGTCAGGCAGCCACTGAAAGGATGCCCGTCACTTTCTGGGGAGCGAATACAAGGGGGCGGGGCCTGGGGAACATGATTAAGTTGTAGGAAACCGCAGAGGGGGGGAGGAGTTGGGGAGCGGGCAGAGGGGAGCGCACTGCCCAGCCCCACCCACGTGCAGATTTGCAGCCTGTTAATTTGAATGTTTCATGGTTACAGACCCACAGGAGGCTTTGTTTTCAGCCACAAAAGGAGATGAAGAGTCAGTTTTTTACACTACAAATACATGCACATATACACTGATAATCTAATGTGTAATAGTTTAATGTTCATAATAATTGTATGTATTGTTCCAGACGAGTGTTTGTATCCTGTGTTCATCTCGTATTAATAGGTTTAGTTTGATTAGATCTGTATTTTAGCATACATCCTACTGGCTGCTTGTGTTTTTTAGTTTATTTCTTAAATTGTCATTTTGTAAATTGGATTCAGTTATATAGATATATAGATTATAACAAATTTTAATTTTAACATTTTAACAAATGTATCTGAATTGACTGAGATGACTTGTGGTCAGTTGCATGACAAAAAATTCCTAATGTTTTTGAAAGGGTTCTCAAACACCATCACTTTGGAATATCTGGGAGTAAAAAGACAAAAAAACACTAACTACCCCAGAAGCAAGGATGAACTTGTTACTAGAGTGATGGGCAAGTGTGCCCTCCATTTGTATCACAGTTGGAACATATATTGGAATATGTTAGGTTCGTTACCGTGGTAACAAGGTCATAAAAGCAACCAAATAAATATGACGGTGCAAACGCAACAGCGGGAACGCTGTCTCACATTCCTGCGATGTGGAGAAACAGCGGTCACATGCAGATAATCGCCGGATAAAACTGCTGAGCAGATCTGCAGCATGGCAGGAATGACCTGCAGACCTGCAAACACCTGCAGGTGAACCACGACAGCAGAGATACAGCTGACGGGGAGACGTGGAGCTGCAGCTGCCGGCCACTTCATGAAGCTGGGACAACAAGACTTTATCGTCTCTCTACAAACACACAACTTCAAAGTTTTGACACATGAGCTGTTTTTTCCTGGTTTCTTGGTGCTGATGCTGCCGGAAACCCCAGTTTATCACTGGAACAAACCGTCCGTCTGTCGACGGGGTAAAACCAAACTTCAGAAGAACAATAACATAACTTTTCCCTGTGCCGTTATTTTCTGAGCAAAAATGAAAAATCATGAGGGCAATTTCCGCATCATCATGGTTTGATGACTGCGTGCTCTAACTTGAGGAGCACATGGTCACAGAAGGTTGTGGAGGAATTTGGTCATCCTTCTTTCAGCCTTCTCTTCGGCCCATTGAGGCTTTTGGTATTGGCTTATGCACGGCTATGGTTTCTCATGTTTCCGCCACGGCATTCGGTGATTTTGACATTGGGACTTTGACTTGATTCTGGGATTTTTCAGTCTTGCTCTTTAGTGTAGAGGCCAGATGCAAAGGTTCAATTTCAGCCAAGCTTTAGCTGTTGTTCAGCTGGCCTCACGTTTCTCTGGTGTACGGAGGAGTTAAAGACTGCAACGTGCACACAAGTCTGCTGCTCTGCCGTACTCGACAATAAGCACGTGGAGTTGCTGCTGAAATCCTGCAACAGCTATATCTCTCTTTATAAGACCATTGCTTATGTTTTTCCCTTCTGACATTGCGTTACCAGCTGAGTACTCCAGCCAAGCAAACTGCCGGGATGTCTGTGTTCACCAGGTTCTGCACAGCTGCTGCTGATCAGCTGATCAAGGCTCGGCGATCAGCAGCGCCTACTGACGACGGGCATGTCGTCTGCGTGTTCTGGAGACATCTTTCACATTAAGGACTCAGCGCAGCATTTCTGCCGTTCTGGATTCAGGCCACAAACGGAACTTAATTAATTTGCTTTTATTAATTCATATAATTTTACTTAAGAAAATAAGTAGTAAGTCCTTAAACACACGAAGTTTAGGGGAAAAACACAAATACAGAAGTGCAAGAGAAGGTACATGTAAATGAATGAAAATAAATGAAATTAAATGATGTGAAACGCCCTGATACTGCAACAGTGCTTTATATATTTAGATTTGTTTTTAAAACGTTTCCTTCCTTGTGTTACCATGGTTACCCTGTCCACAGGAAAACACTAAACAGATAACTGAAGTTGACATTACAGCTCAGCCCGTCTGCTTTTTGTCGCAGCCATGTCGTCGGTCATCTCGCGCTCGTCATGTGACATTTTACTGTGCAGTCCTGTCCTTTGTGAGGCGGCCGTGCAGCACGGATCCTCTGAAAACCACATGAAACCCCAGTCTGGCATCTGAAGAGACCACAGGCCATCACAGACACGTCCCTTTGTGGAAACCAGCCTTTCTCTGCACTGAGCAAATAGCCAATTAGCCATTATGGAGATGGACTATGAGGATGTGTGTGTGTGATTTTTGTGGATGAGGATGCAGCCTCTTACCTCTATAGGTGGGACATCTGCTGAGGGTTTGTGTCTCTGGATAAGTGCTGGCTGAGCACAAGCCCCGGACCTTTTCAACCTGATCACATAGGTATTTAGCTCTCGGCCCAGCCAGCGCTTCTGTTTGTTTTCTGCACTGAGCAGGTGTTTTATAATCATTAGTGAGTCCATTACAACCCCGGCTCTAAGTAGAAGACAAACAGCAGCCGTGCATCTATTCTCAATGGAACCATCTGGTGGCAAGGAGGAAAAATGGCTGTGTTTGGCACCAGTGTTTGCCAATGGTCACATAATTGTGTGTCAGAGGAGAGGAAGCAGATATCAGATAGAAAAAGCTTAAGTGCTTTGGGTTTTATAGAATGTTTCCAATGTCTTTGTCTGCTCAGCCAACATGCTGGTGTTTGTATTCATCCGTTTACAGACGGGCCTTCCTTCACTAAATGTCCTTTATGTTTTCCAAGAAATGTTTTTGTGGACAGTCAATAAATTTCCCATTCACAAGGCACGCAGAGCTGCAGGGCTTTAAAAAAAGGAGCCCCCATCAAATGTATTCCCCCCCAGTGTTTTCAGCTACGCTTCCTTCATCACTGCGAGCATGAAGCTGCCAGCTTCTCTGGAGGAACGGCGTGCAGCTCAAAACGGCGTGCAGCTCAAAACGGCGGCGCCGCAGCACAGCTGAAGGTGCTACGGCACTGCTCATCTAATCATGTAGGTGTGTGTGTGTGTGTGTGTGTGTGTGTGTGTGTGTGTGTGTGTGTGTGTGTGTGTGTGTGTGTGTGTGTGTGTGTGTGTGTGTGTTTCAAATCTATCAACGAATTCCACCTTAAAAAATAATCAAGTACAAAAGTGTAAGTTAAACAAACTTGTCTCCAGCTATTTAACTGGTTTCCACAGTCTTTGGAGTCTATATGGGATGCTCCAGTCACATATGATTATTGCATAAATAAATTGAGAAATTAAAAGTCTGAAATATGTTTTATAAATAAATAACACAATTGAATTGTAGGTGATATGTTTCAAAGTGACAGCAATACAGTTAATCAAATTTTAGAGAGCATTAATTACGATCATGAGTGACTAATTTCCATCAGACTACAGAGTCTTAAAGACGTATAAAAAGGAATGAAATTCAAAGCAACTGGCCGGTCGGGGGAGTTACTGTGCTACTGTGCTTGAACCCCGGTGATCAAGACGCGTTTATGCCACCAAACTAACGCCAGACATGCACCGCAGGACACACTAAATAATGATTACAGATCTGTACCAACGTCAAAGTAAGCTTTAGACAAACACTCGCACTTTAATGCGGCTGAAAAAGATGATATTTATAAGGATATTTGTGAATCATTTTTAGTATTATTTATATGCAAAGTACACATCAACAACAATCAGTGTCCCTGTGTGTCTTTAGCAGCATGACGATGCTCCGAGGAACAGAGCTGCTATTAACATACCTCAATAATGTAAAACAATCTAAAATAAAGTCGCAAATGTCGTCATGTTGTTCGGAGCAGTCCGCAGTGGGTCTGGGATGAGGTCTGGGATCTGGACTGGGATCTGGACTGGGGTTTCCTGGGTTTGGGTCCCTGGTTTGTTGGGTTTTCTGTTTGTTGTTGCTGCTGAAGTGAGTTGTTTTTGCGTCCAGCAGCGGTTTGTTCAGACCATCCACAGCCTCTCCAGGTTCTGCCTGTTTGTGGAAAAGGCTGCAGAGGGGGATAATTATTCCAAACAAAATGCTACACCCACTACACATAATTATGCCACTGATTCTAATTACTGTGTTAGTTATTAACAACTCATTAAGCAATTACGGTCACCGGCAATGATATGCTAATGAATTTCACATGGAACATGTGTAAAAGTAAACACGGAGTGGGGTGACTGATGGAGGACCAGCGCGGTGAGAACCTCAGCAGGATTTTAGAGCCGTCCTGACATCGTCTGCGCCCACACTCAGACGATGGCGAACATGTTTTGAAGCATAATTTCTACTTAACGTGGGGGAAACAAACACATCTCTTATTGTGAACGCAGAACTGTTTGTTGTTGAAACTGTGTGTTGAATGTTGAAGAAGCTTGTGGATGGACCTCAGCTGTCAGCAGTCTGGACGGGAGGACCCCGAAACGCTGTGGTGGGCGTCACCGACGCACCTTCACCTGCTGGGGACGAAACCTTAGTGAAGCTGAACCGAGCACCGAACAGAGCCTCAAACAGCCGGGGTACAATAATTCACACCTGATTTCTGTGTTTGTTGGAACATTTGAGGTTCCAGTCTGAAGAAACAATACGCCGACTCCTCCAAATCTGTCTTTTCTTTAATTTTCTTACACAAGTGGAGATCCTCCGCCCATCTCTGCTTTTCACAGACGTTTTCAAAGTGAGCAGGAAATGCAGTATGAATAGTACGACAGCAGAAAAACACTCTGCTGACTGATCCGGCGAGATTATCAGATACGCCATGCCAATAATCAGCCGTGTCTCCGAGAAGTTTTAGAGTTTTAGTGTCAAACCAGGAAGACTAAATGTTCCCTTCATCATTCTGAGCAGTGTAAATTTACCGTGTCCTTGCAAACAAAACATCACTGTTTGAAAATGTCCATTTTCACATGAGTTGGTGTCACAGATGGGCCTCAGACTGTAACGTGGCGGCGTGCTCCTCGCTCGCGTACAGGTCAGATGGATGCAACCATGTGACAACACCTGCTGTACATCACGTCTTTCTTTCTGTTTTTGTTTCTCCCCTCGTGTGGTTCAGACTCCAACAATAGTTTGTGCTGGTGTCCCCGTCGCTGTAACCTGATCGTCCTGACTGACTAGTGGATGGTCATCCAGGCACAATGGCTGCATTATATTTGAACGTATTTATCATCTATTGTTACAATTATCAAACAGTACAACGGCTGGCCTCTTACGTTACTCAGGAATTTAACAAAGTGTATTTGGAGGTCTGTCGCCGTGAAAGACGCAGAATTAGTCAGCTATTTTCACATCCCGGTCAGAAACAGTCGCATTAAATCATAACTTATAACTAGTGTTAGGGATGTAAATGACAGCAGCACTTACATAATGTTTATTCATTCATTCATCGTTAGCCTTTACGCTGCGATCCCGCCGCTGTTTGATAACCACTCAGATACGTGAACCATGTGACCCGTGCATGTCATTCCTGGTTTTGTAGTAAAACTTTCAGACGCTCATCATTTCAAAGATACTTTTTCAGTTTTTTTAGATTTACATTCAGTGTTTTGATGAGAAGCAAATGTGTTTGCAGCGAAGCATCACTTTTGATGACTTTAAACTTCACAACTTATTTAGAATTGACTCGAAATGCATGCCAGGTTTTAAAGGTTTTAAAGGTTTTAAAGGTTCTCGTGTTGTTTGGGGATCACCTGAAGCCACAGATCTGACCTCTTACTGCCTCTCTGACTTTGCAAACCCAAACCAAAATGCAGATTCATTTTTTAATAAATTTTTTTTTTTTTGCAAAAGAATGTGACACAATATGCTTCATTTGCTCCCTTACAAAGTCTGAGCTACATAAAGTCACATTCTCACTGTACAAACATTAAAAAGTTAATTTCACAAATTTCCATTTCATCCCAAATGTTTCTGATTGGGAGTTAGACAAAAAAAAAGACATCTCAGAGATTTTGTTGAGGAACAGCGTCTTTCTTTTCACCTCACTTCTTTGACTGTAACATAAGAATCCTATTTAGATTAAAAAATATAAAGTGTCACAGATAATTGTCTGAGCTGGCAGACGAATGTGTCTGCATTTTGTGTAAATAAGAAAGAGAAAGGAAGAGAAGGTTTTATATTTGCCTGAGAAGCCAGACTATTCACACTATTTCATTTAATGGCAAAATATCCATGTATTTCAAGTTCCTGGAATAAGGACCTTCAGCAAATTGATGTACATCTCTTCACCCTAATTCTGGAGCACTCCTTTTTTCTTTTTTTCCCTAACAGCATTATGGATGGTTTTAAAATATTAATATGAGAGTGCATTTAGCAGAGAGCAGCTCACATGGGTATTCTCTTGTGGCTCCACATTTAGGCCACAGGGGAACGTCTGCCTATTTCTCCGCCTGCCTGATTTACTCTAAATGCAACATTAATGATTCTCTTTCCTTCTGGAGGATGTATGCAGGGTGTTATATTTTCTAACCCTGATATAGAGGAGTATATGTAAGGAAAAAACACACAGACTCACACGTACATTAGAGATCAAAATGAAATCATAAAGCAGACTCATTGTGTTATCCGAGGCCTCCATGAAGCTTTGAGCACAGCAGCTCCTGAAACACTGATTGAAGCAGACTGGGTGTCAGAGCTTGTTAAAGCAGCAGACAGACAGCACGGCCCTCAGAGACAAACAAACACCCGCCAGCACACACACAAATACACAATCACACAAACAGGAAGCTCAGAGGAGCATAAAATAAACATATATCACACACAAACATGCATGCACATAAAAAGAAAAACACAAAAACTGGTGAGACAACACTATTCCTGTAGTCATTATTATCAAAATATATTTATGATCCCTTTAAAATGGCAGTCAGATTTGTACGCTCACTTTATTGCCTCTATAGAGGCAGGGTCAACACTTTCTTTCTGCTAGCTGCCTTATGAGCCACATTTCCTCTCAGAGTTGCGACTCCATTCAGGTTCAGGTTGGATCAGTTTGGATCAGTTTGGATCAGTTTGGATCAGTTTGGATCAGTTTGGTTCAGGTTGGATCAGGTTGGATCGGGTTGGATCATGTTGGATCAGGTTGGATCAGTTTGGTTCAGGTTGGATCAGTTTGGGGTGGGTTAGTTCAGGTTGGATCAGGTTGGATCAGTTTGGATCAGTTTGGTTCAGGTTGGATCATGTTGGATCAGTTTGGATCAGTTTGGTTCAGGTTGGATCAGGTTGGATCGGGTTGGATCATGTTGGATCAGTTTGGATCAGGTTGGATCAGTTTGGTTTGGGTTGGTTCAGGCTGGATCGGTTTGGATCAGGTTGGATCAGTTTGCACTGGGTTGGTTCAGGTTGGCTCGGGTTGGATCAGGTTCGATCAGTTTGGATCAGATTTGATCAGTTTGGTTCAGGTTGGATCAGGTTGGATCGGTTTGGATCAGGTTGGATCAGTTTGGACTGGGTTGGTTCAGGTTGGCTCGGGTTGGATCAGGTTCGATCAGTTTGGATCAGATTGGATCAGTTTGGTTCAGGTTGGATCAGGTTGGATCGGTTTGAATCAGTTTGGTCCGGTTGGATTAGATTGGATCAGGTCGATTCAGTTTGGATCAGGTTGGTTCAGGTTGGATCAGTTTGGTTCAGGTTGGATCAGGTTGGATCGGTTTGGATCAGTTTGGTCAGGTTGGTTCAAGTTGGATCAGGTTGGATCAGGTTGGATCAGGTTGGATCAGGTTGGTTCAGTTTGGTTTGGGTTGTTCAGGTTGGATCGGGTTGGATCAGGTTGGATCAGGTTGGATCAGTTTGGGGTGGGTTGGTTCAGGTGGGATCGGGTTGGATCAGGTTTGATCAGTTTGGATCAGTTTGGTTCAGGTTGGATCAGGTTGGATCGGGTTGGATCATGTTGGATCAGTTTGGTTTGGGTTGGTTCAGGTTGGATCGGGTTGGATCAGGTTTGATCTGGTTGGATCGGGTTGGATCAGGTTGGATCTGTTTGGTTTGGGTTGGTTCAGGTTTGATCGGGTTGAATCAGGTTGGATTAGTTTGGATCAGTTTGGTTTGGGTTGGTTCAGGTCAGATCGGGTTGGATCGGGTTGGATCAGGTTGGATCTGGTTGGATCAGGTTGGATCATTTTGGATCAGTTTGGATCAGTTTGGTTCAGGTTAGATCGGGTTGGAATCAGTTTGGATCAGTTTGGTTCAGGTTGGATCAGGTTGGTTCAGTTTGGATCAGTTTGGATCAGGTTGGATCAGGTTGGATCAGTTTGGTTTGGGTTGGTTCAGGTTGGATCGGGTTGGATCGGGTTGGATCTGGTTGGATCGGGTTGGATCAGGTTGAATCGGTTTGGTTTGGGATGGTTCAGGTTGGATCGGGTTGAATCAGGTTGGATTAGTTTGGATCAGTTTGGTTTGGGTTGGTTCAGGTCGGATCGGGTTGGATCGGGTTGAATCAGGTTGGATTAGTTTGGATCAGTTTGGTTTGGGTTGGATCAGGTTGGATCAGGTTGGATCATTTTGGATCAGTTTGGATCAGTTTGGTTCAGGTTAGATCAGGTTGGAATCAGTTAGGATCAGTTTGGTTCAGGTTGGATCAGGTTGGATCAGGTTGGATCAGGTTGGTTCAGTTTGGATCAGGTTGGTTCAGGTTGGATCAGTTCGGATCGGTAAACCCTGATCTGGCTTATCTGTCCACTGCAGGAGTGTAGGGCAGATGCAGTACAGTTCTGTGGAGAAGTTAGTCCCACATAAAATTAAAAGAAAAGAATAAACAAACAAAAACAGTAAAATAAAGGCAATACTAAGTACCCCCCCCTTCTGCTTCAGTAACATGTAAGAGGGTAAATTGCAGCAAAGTGAGGAAGTGATCATTTGATGGTGTGCAGACTATTACAAAGGAAGATGTTTTACGAGTTCAGTGGTGTAAAGAATTCAAAGGTGTTAACACAGTGCCAGAAGGGAAAGACATAATCAATGATCTAAAAGAACTTGGGCCTCAGTCCCACAGGTTAAGGTACTGTATCATGGCCATTCTAGTTCCTGAGACTGGTTCCACAAGTGGCGCCGTGGAGCAGTTTCAAAACATCGCAAAAGCAAAAGGCACATTTTAATGCACTTTTTTGACAACACTGACCCTTTCATATTTATAATTCCAGAAATAAAAATGCATGGCAACATACATGTATTGAAAAGAGCAGATTATCATGTGACCATGCGACGTCCAGACGTCTGGGGAAACTCAAAGGTAATTTGATCCAGCCCAGCTGCCAGCACTTGCAGGCACTCCGCCCCTGAAACATCTCCTGAATGTTGGGAATGTTGTGCAGACCTGATGCAGAGATACTGAAAACACCTAGTTGAAGTTATCACTACCAAAGGAATTTCAATTCAATTCACTTTTATTTATATAATATCTATTACAACACAAGTTGTCTCCAGGATCTTTCCAGACACCCAGAACACGACTACAATTATTACATAAACAACGGCAGGTAAAAACTCTCCTAGCGGGAGAAAAACCTTAAACCAAACTGTGGCAGGAAAAATTTCCCTTTAGGAGGGAAGAAACCTTAAATCTACATCTGGATCTTCTAGGAACTACAAGTAAACCTGGACCCTGAGAACAGAGAACTCTGTTAGGAACATATGGTTCTATCAGATCTTATCTTGCTTATAAATTGCAGAATGTTCAATTAATTGTGATATTGATTTGAGATGATGTTGCTCTGGTCAAATGTGGGTGTCCAGTAAAAACACAAGAACTGTTTTTGTGACACGTTTTACAGCCACTTTATAGAAAAATGAAAACAGCACAGACAGTTTTTCCTGCCAGAGGAGGCTGACAGCTTCACCCGTCTGGTCCCACGAGGAGCCGCGGTAGGGTCACCTGCCAGCATTTACCTGGGCTGGACTCTAGTCTCCCTGCTGCCGTAAACCTGCTGGACGTATCGGAAAATATTGGCGAGAGATTTTCCAATCTTGTGTCATCCAAATTCCATAGTATTTGTACAAGACACCGTTCTCATGGCCTAATGTGCTCAGGATAACAAAATTATTACGACAACAGAAAACTTGAAAAATAAATGCTGCAGTCAGACAAACAAATCTTACGTAGATTTTTTAAATCTAAAAAATAAACAAAAAAAAACCTAATGGCATACAGAAGCAATGCTCAATACTTCAACTCAGTCTGTGCTCTGTGGGACTTTTGTATGGATTTATTAGTCATACTGGACTGACACCTTTTTCAAATTTGTTTAGATTGTCACTCCCATCTACCTCCCGCGACGCCGCTCATCCTAAAAATCCGCTGTGACACGTTTGTGTAGTTAGGCTCGCTGTTATCTGGTGAAACACCAACAGAAGCCGTTTTCCTTCACTCCGGCCAACAAAGGCCGCGGCGCCGCATGTTCAAGGCAGGATCGTATGTAACACGGTGTAAACAGTGTGTGTCCTCCACACGGAGTGTGTAGAGAGCTATTTTAAACAAGCACACAGCAGCCGGCTGAGAGCTTTGTCGCCCTTCAGGTGCTCAATAATTAAGTGCACGCTGCTCACAGAGAGCCTGCGGTGGAGGTAGTCAGGCAGAAACTGTGTTCATGTCTGCAGCTCGGCGCTCGTGTGTGTGCAGGGACGGACAGTAACATGGAAAACACCCTCCTGTCATATGGCTTACTTGTTGCGACATCACAAAATGAGTCCCTTGTGTTCATTAGCATCTGTCCGTGATGAAGTGGAGGTGAGTCCAGCTCCTCACGCAGCCCCGCCGTGAGCGCCACCCAGCTCTGATTATGTTTCTGACAACGGAGGAAGTCCCAGAGCACGCCAGGATCCTGGGAGCCTTTGTGTCTGCATTAAACTTTTAGTTTGCGTGGGCCTGTTTAACACGGGTACTGATCCTCGTCTGATGCTGAACTGGAAAGCAGCCATGGGCAACAGCATGTCCGACATCAGACTGCTGGTCTCCAGGTGTGACGGTGCCACAGACAAGTGTTGAATTAGACCCGCAGGGAGCTGAGGCTGCATACTAACAGCAGCGACGCTGTTGAAGTGACTGTTGTACACCGGGACTCACAGGTTCCTCCTCCAGCGGCCGTGGCTGCTCAAATCCGCCTCTAAGGAGCTAAGCACAAGCTTCTCCTTCAAGTCCAGTCGAGGAATGTTCTAGCCAGGACGCAGAGAACAACAATGATAATGAATAATTAAGACAGTAAGAGAAGAAAAAACTGCTTTTTGTCGTTCGCTTTCTGTGCCTGCTGTTTTCTGTTTCAATCAACCTTATGGTTTGATTGGCCCGAGACCTCGACGAACCACAGGAATCGATGAACGTCCCAAACAGCAGCTCACCACCCTGAAACTCCCCGCAGCCAGTCACAGCTGAAGCCTTCCAGATGCGTCACCATCCTGAGGAACCCGGAGAACCACGAGGTAGGACCAGGAACCAACAACGTTCCCATTAAAACAACGACACTCAACCAATCTGCAGCTGCTGGGAAGGAAGGAAAAGCTTTTCAACAACATACCTGAAGCACTTCCAAATGATCCTGAAATGTCACATCTGATGGCCCAGTTTCAATTTTAGATTAACCATAATCTGGTATATCTGCTTTTAATATACACTGATATATAATATTCAATCATGTCTGTCTGCCTGTGTAGAAAAAACAATATAAATACTGCAAACACTTTATAAAACTAGGTTTTTACGTCATATGATAGTGATAGAACAGATGTTGTTGTTGTTGTTTTACACTGTAGTCAAACGAATTCACCAGTCCAACCAGACATTAGTCTCCTTTCTTATTGGCATCTGGGTAAGCCTCTCACACGTGCACGCACACGCGCACACGCACGCACGCACGCACACACACACGCATGCACGCACACACGCACGCACACACACACGCATGCACGCACACACGCATGCACGCACACACGCACAGACAACAATCACACGTGTGAGGATTAATAGATGGAATTATACCTGCTCGTTATGGAATAAGTTTTGTGAATGGACAGTCCCGGCCTTCATGAATAGGCCTCCATGAGACCGAAACCGAATCAGTACAGTGAAAGAGGGAAAAAAACGAAACAAGTAAATTGCTACTTCAATCTCTGAGAGCTTTGAAGTGCTGTTTTCATCCCATTTTGACCAAAATACAGCTGTATTTTTATTATAGTATGTGTCGGGAGGTTGCTAATGGGTTTGGAATAAAAGACAACATTTTGATTCAGAGGGGCGCTGGTGGCACACAATCCTTTTTTACTTCAGCTCATTTTGAGGCCAGACTGCTCCAGCTCCCCTATCATTGGTTGAGCAAGTCAAAGATGATGACCCACTCACTGTCAATGCTTATCTGCAGTCAGAGCTGATCCTCGTGAACTGAATCAAAAGCCCGGCTCCCCGCTGAATAGATGCAGCCTCTTATTCTGCGGCTTTCTGTTAGGGATGACAGCAATACGTTGCTGTGAAAGACTGAGGCCAGCCGAGGCTGCTTTCTCTTCCTCGGGAGCAGACTTCGCCGTTCCTGAAGGTAATCTTATTGACGAGCCGGGACAAGCTCCCGAACAATGCTTGGAAACTAGTGAGAGGCTACCACAGCTGAAAATAACAAAAGTATAAATTGTCTTTAGCATCTTTCACAATGTCTTTACTGACAAGCCGAACACTTGTGACGCTGTTAAGGAGGCAGGGGTCGGCGCCGACCGGATCTCCAGCTGAGCCTCCGTAAAGTCACTCTGTTCAATTCTTCTGGACTGATAAAAGCTGACAAAAAACCTGAGATGCAGCCAGATATTCTGCAACAGGGAAGAGGAAGCTGATACCGCACTTTGAGCTGCTGCTCTCTGTGTTTGGTATTTGTAGGACTGGAACGGAAACTCGTGGACGCATGACGTTCCAGGCTTTTAGGACAAAGTACCTGGCTCTAAAACCCAGAATATATTTGACTCACTTCACTTGGCTACCAAGGAGTTATGTACCAGTTATGATTCTGTTGAAGAGCAGAAGCCCACAACATAAATGCCGAACCGCCGCACGGCGCTGAACACGTCGTTACTTTGCTGGAAAACCGGCAGTCCGTGACTGCAGATGTGCAGTGGTGCATCCCGGATGCGCCGCACACGCACCCGGACCTTAAATGTCTGACTTACCAAACAGCACGCAGAAAATCCTTGAGGGCTTTTGCTTGTTTTTAGTGTTTATACTCAACTCAACTCAACTCAACTTTATTTATAAAGCACTTTAAACAAAAACAAGGTTCACCAAAGTGCTGAACAAAGCATAAAATTAGTAGGAGAGCATGGCAATTATCAGACATAAGAAAATTAAAATACAATACAGTCAAGATTCCAACTCAATTAAAAGCCAAAGTGAAAAAATATGTTTTAAGAGCAGATTTAAAAGTGGAAAATGAGTCCATCTGTCTGAGGTCCAGGGGCAACTCATTCCAGATCTGTGGTCCGAAGATTGAAAAGGCTCGGTCACCTCTCAGGTTCCTCTTGGTCTTGGAGACGACTAACTGTATCTGTTTATAAGTAGATATACGCCAGTTTTGTCTTTACCAGTCTCTAAATAGGTTTCTGTATTATTCTGAATAGATCGGGTAGTTTTATGTACTTTTAATGTATCCGTTTTTATTTTTTTTATTTTGTGATTATGGTGGACAGGTCTCAGAAATTCACGTATCAAATATGACACATCCTGGAATACGGAGCTGGAAAAGTTTTCCGTTTCACTGGAATAAAGACAAACATCACAAGGAGCGTTTTCATGTCCTTGAAATTGTGAGCAGCAGGTGTGCCCTCCTGGAAGCCACAAATCCCTCACACATGTCCAGTTCCACGTGGGAATGTTCATTGTTACCGTTCGCTGCAGACGTAATAAAGCTCTTGGCGCCCAGTCTGCAGGTGGAACAGGATCAGAGCTTTCAGGTCGGGATCAGGAGCGTCTCCTCCCAGTTCAGCGTCATGGTGTTGGGCTTCTGATCATCTGGACTCATGTCACGTCCACCTCTGTCAGTCTGTCTGTATATTTTGTCTGGTCTTTCCTCCCTCCCTGCTGGTCTGTACTATGTCCTGTTCTTTCACTTCGTTTTCTTGTTGCTACGTTTTTGAGGGATTTTTTTCCTGGATTTCCTGCCTGCTGCATCGTTTTCGGTTTAGTAAACCCTGCTGATTTACAAACCCCTGCCTCCAGTCTCCTGCACTTCCTGACTTGTCACAGGACCCAGCAGCCAGACGTGGACGCAGCTGCAGGATATTTAACCGTTTTGGGGATGAAGGCTTTTTGAGGAGGAGTCAGGAGCACTAAGAGTGTCCAGGCACAGACGTCGACGACGTTGTGCCTCTCCTCCCTCCCCAGCCGGGAGGTTTTTATTTCTTTCCCCTCTCTGTAAAGTACCCTGATGTGAATTTTATTTTGAAGTGGCGCTGTCCAGTTCAACTGAATTACGCTGGGTGTTAGAAGTGCTTTTAAACGGAGATGCACTGATCCACCTTTATTTTTAGTTTGAACCTGATTCTGATGTTTACGTCCTGATAACTGAGACTGATTTCAGTATCAAAGTCGTTGCTGCTTTGAAACTGAATTAAAATAAACATCTACATGATCAAGCCCTTAAAAACAACAATGCTTCACGTGAAGTAGACCCCCCACAGTTATTGAAACTCTTCGTTTTTTTATGGTGTTGTCATTCTGATAGTCAATCAGTGATTTAGTTTTGATTTATTGATTACTGATATTGGATTGGATGGCCCCAATCACGGTTTGCTGTATGCAAAGATTAAATAAGTTGCATGTCTTTAAATGTCTTTAATTAGTCTTTGTGAAGCAGGGTGGCTGTCCTGCCATGAATAAAACCACAAGTGAGTATATTTACTGTTATTGATGTTGTTTATTTGTCTTCGTTAACACTGCCTCTATTGGAAAACGTGACTTTTTTCCAGATTTGTGCCTTTTCCCGTCTGTATCAGAGTATCACTTGCTCCCTGTGTGTTTTGGGCTGCAAATCTAACACGGTTCTTTTTCCTAAATTTGACCAACCAGTGGAAAAGGCCGGCAGCAACAACAGGATGTGAGGTAAAGCAAATCCTTTATTAATAAATGTTAATTAGAATACTTGCTTTCATTTCAAGCTAAGTCAGTGGGCTAAAACGTTTGCAGCTGGGGGTGCTAAAAGCTCTTTGACCTGGTATGTGGCCAAACCAGGCACCGACGAGTGGGCCAAGGCTTGAGAGGCCCCCGCTAAACGGTGCTGCAGCTCCCTGGGAGGGGTCTGACCCGGCAGTCCTGGTAGCCAATCCACCAGGACGGTTCAGGGGAACCCCACCATGGCACCACGGCCCCACGGCCCCACGGACCCACGGCCCCGCAGCATCGGTAGCCGATCCACCGGGACGGTTCAGGGGAACCCCACCATGGCACCACGGCCCCGCAGCACAGGTAGCCGATCCACCGGGACGATTCAGGGAACTCCACTATGGCACCACGGCCCCACGGGCCCACGGCCCCGCGGCCCCACGGCCCCACGGCCCCCAGCACAGGTAGCCGATCCACCAGGGCGGTTCAGGGGAACCCCACCATGGCACCACGGCCCCGCAGCACAGGTAGCCGATCCACCGGGACGATTCAGGGAACTCCACTATGGCACCACGGCCCCACGGCCCCACGGGCCCACGGCCCCGCGGCCCCACGGCCCCACGGCCCCACGGCCCCACGGCCCCACGGCCCCACGGCCCCCAGCACAGGTAGCCGATCCACCAGGGCGGTTCAGGGGAACCCCACCATGGCACCACAGCCCCACGGCCCCACGGCCCCACAGCCCCACGGCCCCGCAGCATCGGTAGCCGATCCACCGGGCGGTTCAGGGGAACCCCACCATGGCACCACGGCCCTGCAGCACCGGTTGCCGATCCACCGGCACGGTTCAGGGAACCCCACCATGGCACCACGGCCCCACGACCCCACGGCCCTGCAGCCCTGCAGCACCGGTAGCCGATCCACCGGGACGGTTCAGGGAACCCCACCGCAGCCCCGCAGCACCGGTAGTCGATCCACTGGGTTAAGGTTACACCGTATCACATCAGTCACGCAATCACTACGCAGCCGACCACCACGTGAAAACCACACCTCCATGATTCTGTTGGCGCTACCAACAGCAGCAGTACCCGCTGCAAACAACTGGGCCCATACAAGTCTACCCTGTTACACAAACATCTTCGCTGAGTCTGTTAGAAGGTAAAAGGAGCAGATGTGCACATCATCTGCGCACGGCCGCAGCCAAACGTGCACATCCTGCTGACTGATAATTAATGCCGGTGGCTGACAGCTTCCGTGTAAACAATGTTCCCTTCTTCGCAGGTAAAACCCTGTTTGCCCTTCCAGCAGGGAGCTCAAGCCGATGAGAGGCTTTTACACAGTTAGAAAAACTTCAGATTTTATCTGCTGCAGCTTCTGAAGGGCTCTTAAGCTCTCACAGATGAAATATTGCAGCGATTCCTGTGTTGGGTTTAAAGCCCCCCTCAAGGTCTCCACCGGCTGTTATCCCAATTTGTCTTCTTGGTCTCTTTGGACACTCGCCAGTCCAAGATGTCAAATGTTGCTTCAAAAGTAACTTCCTCTGTTAGACCATACATTTGGTACCTTTTATAAAGGAAACTGGTCGAGCATAAAGGACACAGGCACCCTCCTGCTCGTTTAGGGGGTTTAATTTATGCCTGTTTCCATGGTAACTATCTCCTTGGTCTTTGCTAAAGCAGTCACCTGACAGAGGTCCATTAGTAACTGTATCTGCTGCCTGCGTGAAATGCATGCATATTAGTGCGTAAAGGCTGGTAGTCTGAATAAGACATCTGTCAGATTGTCATTTCACCACCTCTAAGCGATGCCTTCAAGTGTCCCCGGGCAGAAGCTCATGATTAAGAGCGACTTCGCTGCAGGCTGGGGGAAGCCCGGCTGAGAGCTGTGAGGTCACTATAGCTTCAGGTATAGACCGCCTGCAAGCCAAGTAAACTTGACTTGACATGACGTCATGAATTAAAATAAAAGAGCAACATTCTCATTTACCCTTTAAAAATATTCAGCCACTTGAGATATAAAGTTACAATTGAATTTATTTGACATATTAAATTCAATTATGATAGCATGTAATGAAATGTTCAGAGGTTTTTCGGTCCAAGTTTAACTGAACACGTTACAGAAGGAAATCCAACTATTCTCATTTATTTTAGGAAGCACTTGGTGACTGTTGGGAAACTTAATCTACATTCACTTTCATACATTTTTTGTGATTTTTTTCTATTCTCATACATGATTTTTTTTTTCCTGAAAAGCTCAAACGACACAAAGTCTGAATTTGTTTTAGATCAGACCTGGGTCACTTTCATAACTGGTCCTAAAGCAGATGCATATCTGGTGTTTTCTCACACGTCTTCGGTCCAAAACGTCAAGTTGATGTCGCTTGTCTCTGACATCGCTGTTTTATGATTAATGTCGGAGTTCTGCACTGGCAGGATTTTTTGGGGATAAAAGCTGCTTCATTAAATCCGGTCTTGTCACGGTCTTCCACTCCTGGCTCTGATTCCTCATCCACAGTTTTAGGCCTATTTTAAATGTGGAGAAGGTCTCTGCCTCCTGAACCAAAACTGGGAGCTGGTTCCACAAGAAGGAGCCTGGTAGCGGAAGGTCCCTTCGAGTGACGAACCACAAGTAAACCTGAGTGGGAAGTTCTCCGGTGGGACGATGTGATGGATCGTACTCAACATGTCATCGTGGTCTGCACATGTCTGTTAATGTTAACTCAGCTGAATCAGGAGTGCTAAAGCAGGAAAACCTCTAAAACATGCAGGACAGCGGCCTTTGGGGACCAGAACTGGACAGCGTTGAACTAAATCCACCTGCTAATAAACGGATACAACAGGGCGCAGGAGTTACCAGCAGAAACCCTTCAAGGAGCAAAGTGTCCAAAAGAGCACAGAAAATAATTCAAAATGTATAGTTTTAACGTAAAAGAATTCAAAGAAACACATATGATAAATAAATATGACCAGCGTTATTGCAAGAGGCTACCACTGGGGCGGCGCCAGCCTCCTAGTTTACCTCTGAAAACTCAATGTCCAGGTTACACCTGGATCTTATTTTGGCGTTGAAGCCAGAAGTGAAAATTTTGGGACTTCCAGTTCATCAGCGCAGACGAGCTCAGAGAACCAAACGTTCAGAACCTTCAGAACGTTCAGAACGCTCAGAACGTTCTGAAGGTTCTGAAGGTTCTGAACGTTCAGAACGTTCTGAACATTCAGAAGCTTCAGAACGTTCAGAACCTTCACAATGTTCAGAACGTTCAGAACATTCACAACACTCAGAACGTTCTGAACCTTCAGAACGCTCAGAACCTTCAGAACGTTCAGAACCTGCAGAACTTTCAGAACGTTCAGAAGCTTCAGAACGTTCAGAACCTTCACAACGTTCAGAACCTTCAGAACGCTCAGAACGTTCAGAACCTTCAGAACGCTCAGAACCTTCACAATGCTCAGAACGCTCAGAATGTTCAGAACCTTCACAACACTCAGAACCTTCAGAACGCTCAGAACGTTCAGAACCTTCAGAACGCTCAGAACCTTCACAACGTTCAGAACCTGCAGAACTTTCAGAACGTTCAGAAGCTTCAGAACGTTCAGAACGTTCAGAACCTTCACAACACTCAGAACCTTCAGAACGCTCAGAACGTTCAGAACCTTCAGAACGCTCAGAACCTTCACAACGCTCAGAACGCTCAGAACGTTCAGAACCTTCAGAACGCTCAGAACCTTCACAACACTCAGAACGCTCAGAACGTTCAGAACCTTCACAACACTCAGAACGTTCAGAACCTTCAGAACTTTCAGAACGTTCAGAAGCTTCAGAACGTTCAGAACCTTCACAACGTTCAGAACCTTCAGAACCGTCAGAACGCTCAGAACGTTCACGATCAAGATGTCAGTGCGCTGCAACACTCAGCAGGAACTGTGGTCTAAGGTTTTTTGTCTATTCTGTGCTGCAGTTAGTTACCGCTACAGTCTTAGGGTTACCTGCAGGTGTGTTTCTGTGATTTTACGCTAAAAACCAAACAAACAAAAAGACTCTTACATGTCCTTTAACCGCTGTGGCTAATCTTAGCAGGGCAGCCGGGGGCACGAACCCAAACTTTTGTTCTCCTAACTTTAATCGATGCGGGGATTTCTGCTCAGAACCAGACTGGATCTCTTCTAAATTGTTTCTGACAAGACCCACCTTTTTCTAAAGATGGGTCTTGTCAAGTACTGTGCTGAGAGACTCGTAGATGGCAATTTAAGGAGGCCTCGTCAAAATACGTTAAATTACATCCAAGCAGTGTAGGTGGACCTTTCATCTTTGTGAGCCCACAATAGAGAAGATTACCTAAATTACGTAGACAAAGTATAAAAGCAGGAAGCTGTGTCCTGCTCTCTTTCAGAGGAGAGATCATTGCCCCGTTTTCCTGTCCAGACATCCGTCATTGGGCGCTTTTCAGTACACGGACGAATCGCCTGGCTGGCTCCGATTGTGTCTCTGCTCACGTCTTCATTCCTCCTAGTGAAGATATTCATGTTGCCCTGATAAGCGAAGGGCCCTTCTGCTTTTCCTGATGCTGGCTTCTTGTTCAGTGTTGTAACTTTGAGTGTTGGCGACAGGTCATTACATCAGGTAATACTGATCATGTCAAATGAAACGATGAATTAATCAAAATGATATTCTTCTTTTTTTTAGTGATGGAGGTGGTAAAGAATTCAAAATTAAAACTGGCAGTGACATGATGATGATAAAATATCGCTGATTTAGTAAAACGAGTGGTATATTTTTTATCCGCTGTTACAGTCAGTCACATTTCTCCAAGGTTACTGAAGCCGTATCATTATCATTACAGACACAGATGCGTTTGTCATTAGTTTTTTTAAAAACACTAGAACAATAAAAGTAGACAACTAAATGTGGAAAACCCACGGTGTCCTGGTGTGTGGATTCTCGTGTCTTTGATTAGATCTTGTGGTTTTGTTTTCTGATGTTCTTTGATGTGTGTTTAGATCGTATTTGACGGTTTTTTTTTCGTGTTTCGTGTTCTATATTCTAGTCAGGTTTTATTTTGAGATTGTAGTTTTACTTTGTGTTTTATTCTGTAACTTTTGCTTCTCCTGTTTATTGTTTTCAGATGTTTTTGTTTCCCGTGTGCATTTTGAAGTTTGAGTCCTTTGAATGAAACTAAAACTGCAGCAGCAGTAGTGATCTGACGCGGAGCTGAATGTCCAACGAAACACTTTCCCAGTGAGGTTTTACAGCCAGATGTTCACCTGGAGGCTCCCGGACAGAAGGTCGCTCCAGCATGACATATTGAACATATTTACAAAGTGTCTGTGGAGAAAGCCCCTTTCGTTTTATGGCTTGAAATACTTTTTTTTCTTTCTGATAATAAATCTCAGTGTCCTGAGACAAATGTGAAAAAATGTGTCATCAACACAGATGTGATTTGGTCTGACTGAAATGTTCTGTGGGCGTCCTGCCGGTCAGCCGGACTGTCTCCGTTCTCGCGTTGGTTCCACGTTTCACCTGAAACCGGCGTTGCAGCAGGTGCTGCTCCTTAGCGGCCATCTGCCTGCGACGGACGCTAAGCTAGATGACATCACACCTGCAGCATGCATTAGTGAGCTGGGAGGCTATTTGTACATTTACATACTTATATATAAGGAATATCAGTCACCTCTGTGTTTCGCTGTATCTGCATCCTGAAGACATGTTAGTATTGTTTAAGTCTGTAGAACAGAAACGAACAGTAGATAAAAGAAAACGTAAGAGCAACAGGATAAAACATTCGGATAAATGTGATGGTGAAAAGACAAACTGCAGCGTTTAGGACTGAAATGTCCATCCTGCTGGTTTTCACTGCTTCCACCAGGACCGTCCATCTGCTTCTCCCAAGCGCTCCTGGCACCGCCTACTCCACCAGGAATTTAACGCAGCTACAGCGGAAAGAGTGGAATCGCCAAACGTTTGGTCCTAAGACTTCCATCCATCCATCCATTAGCTATACCCGCTTTATCCGTTTCCGGGTCACGGGGGTCTGTCGGAGCCTATCCCGACGCATATCAGGCGAAAGGCAGGGGTACACCCTGGACAGGTCGCCAGTCTATCCAGGGCCACATACAACCAACCAATCACACTCACATTCACACCTAGGGAGAATTTAGAAAGATCAATTAACCTACACTGCATGTTTTTGGACTGTGGGAGGAAGCCGGAGTACCCGGAGGGAACCCACGCAAGCACGGGGAGAACATGCAAACTCCACACAGAAAGACCCACCGGTCCGGGAGTTGAACCGGGAATCTTCTTGCTGTGAGGCAACAGTGCTAACCACTAAGCCACCGTGCTGCCGTCCTAAGACTTCTCATGGACTAATTCCATGCAGAGCAGCTTGTACCTAAACTTTTTTTATATAAACTTTGTCTGAGGCTTCTTTTATAGTGGAGTTAATAATGTGATAATGTATTATATTTGATTGCTATACCTTATCCATTTAAATAATTAGCTAACTTGCTGAATGCATAATTGCACGTGATGATACTTCAAACTCATCGTTATGCAAAGTTAAAAAAAAAATGATATTAGTGGCTAAATGTCAGTACAAGTTTAAAATGAACTGAGCTTTAACTGCTCATTCAGATGTGATCAGTTTGAAAGAAAGCCTGCCGCCTTTTTCTACATTAACAACTTCAAGGTGTCTTCAACTGTCTGGGGATCGACGGTGACGTCACATACGTCACTTACATGTACAGATGTTTGGAGGTTATTAAAAAAAGTTTGTGGGGGATAAAATAACATCCCAGGTCGCTTTGGTTCAAAGCGCCTGCAGGGTGGCTTAGTGCTCAGCACTGTTGCCTCACAGCAGGAAGGTTCCTGGGTCGATTCCCCGGCCCAGTGGGAGTCTGCGAGGGTTCCCTGCAGGTACTCTGGCTTCCTCCCACACTCCAAAAACATGCATATCAAGTTGATTGGTTGTTTGTCTTTGCATGTGTCCCTGTGATAGACTGGCAACCTGTCCAGGTGGACACCAGTAATGAGCCGGGACATGACACATTGCCATTAAAAAACACAAAAAACAAAAGCAATCCACCTCAGTGCTTTGGCCTGTGACGTCACCCAAAAATGCCACTGAGCAAGCCCGTCCTCGGAGTCATCCCGTTGATGGGAATGCCTGCGTCGGTTGTCGAATGGTTGGTTGTCTTCTTGTTGACTTGTGAATGTTGTAAAATTCATTGTTTGGTTGGGCTTTTTGTTACACAAATGTAAGCAAAGATATTTTTTGAAATTCTTAATAGGGCAAACTGATGGACAAATGTGCTAGGGGTGGCCAAGGATGGCCAATCAAAGTCTAGGGGCAGTCGAGGCCACCCCCAGACAACCCGGTGGCCCAGCGTTCAGGCCACTTTGCTCAGTGATACAGTTAAGGAGTTTGAAAATCACCTAAAATTCAAAATTCAAACAGTCAGTAACAATTGTGCAGTCCAACGTGTCTGACATGATGCATGATCCACCATCAGTGTAGGCCAGCAGAAATGTCAGGGAAACCACGATGCTCCTCCATCTGTGGAATTGTGGAAACACAACAAGCTTCTCAGCAGCTCTTTCTTTCTATAAATGTTAAATTTGTGTAAATCAACATCATGTCAACTCCATAACAAGACAAAGGCTGATCTGTAAGTAAGTAAATTTTGTTTATATAGCACTTTTCACAGACGTGAGTCACAAAGTGCTTCACAAGGCAGAAACAAGACAAAACAAGAGGATAATTAGAGTACATTTAAAGAACAGGATTACAACTATAAACAGTTACTCAGTAATGCCAGTTGTCAACTATAAGCCTTTTTCAAAAGAAAAGTCCTTTCAAAAACGTTAACAGAGTCTCGGCAGCGCATCGACAGAGGTAGAGTATTCCAGCCTTGGTGCTGTTGCTGCAAAAGAGCGATACCTCGTGTATTGAAAGGGTTTTTGGGACCACAAGGGACCTCAGTCCTGCAAATTAAGATGTAAGGATGTAGTAGGTCAGAAATATAAGATGGAGCTTGACCATGCAAAGTAATGGTCACAATTTTAAAATATATTCTAAAATGCATTGGTAACCAGCTAAGAGACTGTAAGACAGGTATGATGTGAGCACATTTATGAGTACCAGTTAAAAGCCTTGCAGAAGACGTCTTGGACAACTTGTAGGTGGTTACGCTCATTTTTATTAAGAGAGGTTAAAAGACTGTTACAATAATCAAGTTGTGGGGGTATAAAAGCATGAATAAACACGTCCAGTTCAGCCTTGGACACAACGGGTTTCAATAGAGAGATATTACACAGATGGAAGATGTTTTTACTAACTGTTTAGAATGATGCTCTAAAGACATCGCAGAGTCAAAGTTAACGCCTAAGTTTAACACATAAGGCTGGACAGACGAGGCTACAGGACCTATGTGCTGTTTTATTAGTAGAATGACTCTGTGAGGGGCAACAATCAGAGTTTCTGTAAGTACTTATCCTTTAACCACTGGTTGATGAAAGCACAACAATGTATTTTCTAGAGTCAGCTACCATCGAAATGTCACTTGAAGTAATGCAGTTTCTGTTGAGCACATTTTGTAAAAGCCTGATTGACATTTGTCTAAAATTTGGTGTTTTTCTAAAAATGTAGTGAGCTGGTCTGCTACAATTTTCTCCAAAGCTTTTGACAAGAACAGAAGTTTTGATGTTGGTCTATAGTGTTGTGCGATTGCTGAAATTGGCTTTTTAAAGATTGGTTCAACAAATGCTGCTTTAAAAGAGCAGGGAACTACACCCGTCAAAGAAGATGCAATAAAAATATTCATTCAATAATACCAACCACTTTCATCTTTAATTGATCGGCTATTGGAATAACCCATTTGGACAGGACAAAACATTCCTCTTGCCAAGCGGAGCAGTCACTTTATGAAGTGTGAGCTTTATCCATGTATGTGGAGGAGGGGAGTCACAGGCAGAGCAGGACAGCGTTGATGGAGAAAAGTTTTCCCAGATGTCTCTAATCTTGTCTGCAATTAAATTAACAAAGGCGTTACCATCAGCCTCAGTAAACTTTGGACTTTGGGGGACAGTCGGACAAACAATGGAGCTGATGGTGTCAAACAGGACTTTAGGATCGTTCCTGTTGGTGGAAAAAAGCTGCAAAAAATATTCCCTCCTGGCATTCCTCAAGACACTGTTAAAGGAAGTTTTCAATTCATTTCGATGAAGTCTATGTACCTCTGATTTCTCTGATTTCCAAAGATGTTCTACTTTTAGATAGTCTCTTCTTAAAATCATGATTTGTTCCTTCAAGGGCAAGACTTTTCTTTTGACAAATGATGTGTTTTTTTATTACAGCAACTTTAGAATATTTAAGCATATCTAAAGCTATCAAAAGCATCTTGATTGAAGATGCGTCGTTGTGTCAAGGTTTTCAAGGGAGGAAGGGCTGCAGAAAACACAACTTAAAAAATTTGCATTAGTGATTGGTCCCGAGAATATCCTCAGTGTGCACCTTACAAACAAAGTCTACAAAGTCTAAAGTGTGACCTTTTCTGTGTGTAGTCCCAGAAATATGCAGTGTGCAGTCAAAAGAGTCTGTGACAGATAAAAATCCACCGCCGTATCCCACAACGCAACATCCACATGAGTGTTAAAATCCCCAATAATGTGCTACACAAAAAAAACGTGCCTTGCCTTAAGCATATGACTCCCAAACAAGGGAAAACTTACAGAGATGCTTCAACATGTGAAAGTGCCCCAGTTCACAGCAGCTGAAGGTCTGAGACCTGCGAGTCCACTGGCACAGAGTCTACAGAACAGTTATGATGGATAACTTCACCTGGTGGGTTACAAGTACACCTACATATATTATGATGCAATTCCATGTTTCGTTTTCTTTGAATATAAATATTTAAAATTCAAAAGATTGAAGAGTTGATGATGTTTCCAGAGCTCTGTAATAAAACGCTTGTTTCCCTCTCTGCAGCATCTGGCCTGATAAAGATTATCCTGCACGTCTAATGCGTTGTATGTTGCCCTCAGTGATACGTGACATTTTTAAATGTAGCAGAGAGTTCAGGTCACCAGAACCATGCACCGCTGGATTATTTGGACTAATGGGATGCCTGACTGGTAGGATTTTTGTATTTGAAATAGCGTGATATTCCATCAATGTGATGGATAAATGTGTATCAGCCACATGACTGAGTGTTCAGAATATTGGTGTGTTGCAACAATAACATTGAAAGCAAATTTCCGCAGTCAGAAGGAAATCAAGCAAAGTTATGCTTGAGTTGGGGTGCACTGCCGTCATCTGTTGTTAAATGTGAAGTGGGATGAGACGTAGTCCTTTTCCTGTCTTGGCGCTATGAAATATCTAACATGTCTAATACCATTGCAGGTCTACAGACGTGTCTCATGTAAACTCTGTCATCTCAGTAGTGCGAACATCTAGTGTTGCTTCATGAAGGAATCACGTTGTTCTCCTGTAAACTGTGACCCCTCCATGACCCCAGGCTGTGCCAAAGCTAGTCTGCAACTTCAAACTTCAAATCTTTACATGTGAGAGGGTGTTTACGTTCGTATTTACACGTGAGAGGGTGTTTATCCATCCATCCATCCATCCATCTTCTTCCGCTTATCCGGGGACGGGTCGCGGGGGCAGAAGTCTAAGCAGGGATGCCCAGACCTCCCTCACCCCAGGCACTTCCTCCAGCTCTTCCGGGGGAATCCCGAGGCGTTCCCAAGCCAGCCGGGAGACATAGTCCCTCCAGCGTGTCCTGGGTCTTCCCCGGGGTCTCCTCCCGGTGGGACATGCCTGGAACACGTCTCTAGGGAGGCGTCCAGGAGGCATCCTATACAGATGCCCAAGCCACCTCAGTTGACTCCTCTCAATGTGAAGGAGCAACAGCTCGACCCCAAGTTCCTCCCGAATGACTGAGCTTCTCACCCTATCTCTAAGGGTGGCTGGGCGCTCCCTTAGAGGGTGTTTATGTTCGTCTTTACACGTGAGAGGGTGTTTACGTTCGTATTTACATGTCAAAAGGGTGTTTACGTTCGTATTTACACATGAGAGGGTGTTTACGTTCGTATTTACATGTAAAAGGGTGTTTACATTCATCTTTACACATGAGAGGGTGTTTACGTTTATCTTTACACATGAGAGGGTGTTTACGTTCGTATTTACACATGAGAGGGTGTTTACGTTCCTATTTACATGCCAAAAGGGTGTTTACGTTCGTATTTACACATGAGAGGGTGTTTACGTTCGTATTTACACATGAGAGGGTGTTTACGTTCGTATTTACATGTAAAAGGGTGTTTACGTTCATCTTTACATGTGAGAGGGTGTTTACGTTCATCTTTACACATGAGAGGGTGTTTACGTTCGTATTTACATGTAAAAGGGTGTTTACGTTCGTATTTACATGTAAAAGGGTGTTTACATTCATCTTTACATGTGAGAGGGTGTTTACGTTCATCTTTACACATGAGAGGGTGTTTACGTTCATCTTTACATGTGAAAGGGTGTTTACGTTCATCTTTACATGTGAGAGGGTGTTTACGTTCATCTTTACACATGAGAGGGTGTTTACGTTCGTATTTACATGTAAAAGGGTGTTTACGTTCGTATTTACATGTAAAAGGGTGTTTACATTCATCTTTACATGTGAGAGGGTGTTTACGTTCATCTTTACACATGAGAGGGTGTTTACGTTCATCTTTACATGTGAGAGGGTGTTTACGTTCATCTTTACACATGAGAGGGTGTTTACGTTCGTATTTAAATGTAAAAGGGTGTTTACGCTCGTATTTACATGTAAAAGGGTGTTTATGTTCGTATTTACACATGAGAGGGTGTTTACGTTCGTATTTACATGTGAGAGGGTGTTTACGTTCATCTTTACATGTGAGAGGGTGTTTACGTTCATCTTTACACATGAGAGGGTGTTTACGTTCATCTTTACATGTAAAAGGGTCTTTACGTTCATCTTTACATGTGAAAAGGTGTTTACGTTCATCTTTACATGTGAGAGGGTGTTTACGTTCATCTTTACACATGAGAGGGTGTTTACGTTCGTATTTACATGTAAAAGGGTGTTTACATTCATCTTTACATGTGAGAGGGTGTTTACGTTCATCTTTACACATGAGAGGGTGTTTACGTTCGTATTTACATGTAAAAGGGTGTTTACGCTCGTATTTACATGTAAAAGGGTGTTTACGCTCGTATTTACATGTAAAAGGGTGTTTATGTTCGTATTTACACATGAGAGGGTGTTTACGTTCGTATTTACATGTGAGAGGGTGTTTACGCTCGTATTTACATGTAAAAGGGTGTTTATGTTCGTATTTACACATGAGGGGGTGTTTACGTTCGTATTTACATGTGAGAGGGTGTTTACGTTCATCTTTACACATGAGAGGGTGTTTACGTTCGTATTTACATGTAAAGGGGTGTTTATGTTCGTATTTAAACAAAAAAACATTTTTTTAACAGTTTTGTTAAAGTCAAGTAGTGCTCTGGTCAGCTCAGAGCATCCAACACCACACAAGAACAAGGACTGGAGACGTGGCAGACCAGGTGACTCGCTTCAGCACCAGTCCAACTTCAGCACCAGTCCAACTTCAGCACCAGTCCAACCTCAGCACTAGTCCAACCAGTTCAACATCCGCACCAGTCCAACCTCAGCACCACTCCAACTTCAGCACCAGTCCAACATCAGTACCAGTCCAACTTCAGCACCAGTCCAACCTCAGCACCAGTCCAATCAGTTCAACATCAGCACCAGTCCAACATCAGCACCAGTCCAACCTGAGCACCACTCCAACTTCAGCACCAGTTCAACATCAGCACCAGCTCAACCTCAGCACCAGTCCAACCTCAGCACCAGTCCAACCAGTCCAACCTCAGCACCAGTCCAACCTCAGCACCAGTCCAACCTCAGCACCAGTCCAACCAGTTCAACCTCAGCACCAGTCAAATTTCAGCACCAGTCCAACTTCAGCACTAGTCCAACTTCAGTACCAGTTCAACTTCAGTACCAGTCCAACATCAGCACCAGTTCAACCTCAGCACCAGTCAAACTTCAGCACCAGTCCAACATCAGCACCAGTTCAACCTCAGCACCAGTCAAACTTCAGCACCAGTCCAACATCAGCACCAGTTCAACCTCAGCACCAGTCAAACTTCAGCACCAGTCCAACATCAGCACCAGTCCAACATCAGCACCAGTCCAAATTCAGCACCAGTCTAACTTCAGCACCAGTTCAACTTCAGCACCAGTCCAACTTCAGCACCAGTTCAACCTCAGCACCAGTCAAACTTCAGCACCAGTCCAACATCAGCACCAGTCCAACATCAGCACCAGTCCAAATTCAGCACCAGTCTAACTTCAGCACCAGTTCAACTTCAGCACCAGTCCAACATCAGCACCAGCCCAACATCAGTACCAGTCCAACTTCAGCACCAGTCCAACATCAGCACCAGTCTAACTTCAGCACCAGTCCAACCTCAGCACCACTCCAACTTCAGCACCAGTTCAACATCAGCACCAGCTCAACCTCAGCACCAGTCCAACCTCAGCACCAGTCCAACCAGTCCAACCTCAGCACCAGTCCAACCTCAGCACCAGTCCAACCTCAGCACCAGTCCAACCAGTTCAACCTCAGCACCAGTCAAATTTCAGCACCAGTCCAACTTCAGCACCAGTCCAACTTCAGTACCAGTTCAACTTCAGTACCAGTCCAACATCAGCACCAGTTCAACCTCAGCACCAGTCAAACTTCAGCACCAGTCCAACATCAGCACCAGTCCAACATCAGCACCAATCCAAATTCAGCACCAGTCTAACTTCAGCACCAGTTCAACTTCAGCACCAGTCCAACTTCAGCACCAGTTCAACCTCAGCACCAGTCAAACTTCAGCACCAGTCCAACATCAGCACCAGTTCAACCTCAGCACCAGTCAAACTTCAGCACCAGTCCAACATCAGCACCAGTCCAACATCAGCACCAGTCCAAATTCAGCACCAGTCTAACTTCAGCACCAGTTCAACTTCAGCACCAGTCCAACATCAGCACCAGCCCAACATCAGTACCAGTCCAACCTCAGCACCAGTCCAACTTCAGCACCAGTCCAACTTCAGCACCAGTCCAACCTCAGAACCAGTCCAACATCAGCACCAGTCCAACATCATAACCAGTCAAACTTCAGTACCAGTCCAACTTCAGCACCAGTCCAACATCAGCACCAGTCTAACTTCAGCACCAGTCCAACATCAGCACCAGTACAACATCAGCACCAGTCTAACTTCAGCACCAGTCCAACATCAGCACCAGTCCAACATCAGCACCAGTCCAACATCAGCACCAGTCCAACTTCAGCACCAGTCCAACATCAGTACCAGTCCAACTTCAGCACCAGTCCAACATCAGCACCAGTCTAACTTCAGCACCAGTCCAACATCAGCACCAGTCCAACATCATAACCAGTCAAACTTCAGTACCAGTCCAACTTCAGCACCAGTCCAACATCAGCACCAGTCTAACTTCAGCACCAGTCCAACCTCAGAACCAGTCCAACATCAGCACCAGTCCAACATCATAACCAGTCAAACTTCAGTACCAGTCCAACTTCAGCACCAGTCCAACATCAGCACCAGTTCAACATCAGCACCAGTCCAACATCAGCACCAGTCCAACATCATAACCAGTCAAACTTCAGTACCAGTCCAACTTCAGCACCAGTCCAACATCAGCACCAGTCTAACTTCAGTACCAGTCCAACTTCAGCACCAGTCCAACATCAGCACCAGTCTAACTTCAGTACCAGTCCAACTTCAGCACCAGTCCAACTTCAGCACCAGTCAAACTTCAGCACCAGTCCAACCTCAGAACCAGTCCAACTTCAGCACCAGTCCAACATCAGCACCAGTCTAACTTCAGTACCAGTCCAACTTCAGCACCAGTCCAACATCAGCACCAGTCTAACTTCAGTACCAGTCCAACTTCAGCACCAGTCCAACCTCAGCACCAGTCTAACTTCAGCACCAGTCCAACTTCAGCACCAGTCCAACATCAGCACCAGTCTAACTTCAGTACCAGTCCAACATCAGCACCAGTCCAACTTCAGCACCAGTCCAACATCAGCACCAGTCCAACCTCAGCACCAGTCCAACCTCAGCACCAGTCCAACCTCAGCACCAGTCCAACATCAGCATCAGTCCAACTTCAGCACCAGTCCAACTTCAGCACCAGTCCAACCTCAGCACCAGTCCAACCTCAGCACTAGTCCAACTTCAGCACTAGTCCAACTTCAGCACCAGTCCAACATCAGCACCAGTCCAACCTCAACACCAGTCCAACTTCAGCACCAGTCCAACTTCAGCACCAGTCCAACATCATAACCAGTCCAACATCAGCACCAGTCCAACCTCAACACCAGTCCAACTTCAGCACTAGTCCAACTTCAGCACCAGTCCAACCTCAGCACCAGTCCAACCTCAGCACCAGTCCAACATCAGCACCAGTCCAACCTCAACACCAGTCCAACTTCAGCACCAGTCCAACCTCAGCACCAGTCCAACTTCAGCACCAGTCCAACATCAGCACCAGTCCAACTGCTCCAACTTTCAATCTTCTATTCAAGACATTCAACCTTCGAGTAAAAGCCAATCCAAGATTTCCTCTTGCTCGACGTCCTGCTCGGTCATTCTCTCTTGTTCACCTCTTGGTGAACTCTGCCATGATGAAAACACTCCCCTCGCCTGTTTCTAAAGCCGGCCAGTCCTGCTGGTGGGATGTGGCGGCGTGAAGTCTCTTCGGTTGGCTGCAGATTGTGCAAACGTAACACGCTACGAGAACAGCGACCTGAAAAGAAATCAGACGGTTCTCATTACTGTCATTATTATTAGACGTGCCTTAAGTAATTTTAATTCTGCTGTGGTGTTTTGCATGCACACACCCCTCCACATGGTTCAGTCCGGTCACATCCTTCAGTTTGTCTCCTTTCAACGCTGCTCCTCATAACTCCTACCAGTAACCCCATCCTTCCACCTGTAAGCTCTGTGGGACCAGGTTTAAGTTGGTGTTCCTCCTCACCCCAGCATCTCACTGTGGGGAGGAGGAATATTTTACTGGCAGGTTTGGCTGCTACGCGCCTGGAAACATTTGAGGAGCTGGCTAAAGATGACATGAGCACTATCAGCCCATGACAGCCATCCATGGCTTTAGTGAAAATACGTTTTTTTGCTTGCTGGAGTAAGAAAAATCACTCTGACATGATGCAGTATCCACTTTATTTGCCATGGAAATACTTAACTGTAAGTCTTTAATGTTGAATTTGAGAAAAGACATAAGAGTCAGAACTGGCGGTGTCACCGGGTAGGAGACAAAGCTCACTAATCAGCTGTTCCCTCGTTTTGGATTCCACATCTTGGTAAAAACAGGATCAAGAACTGCTTCATCAGTCCCCTCCACCCGGGAACAGGAATAGAGGTCTTCGGATCTGACAGCCTTCCAGGTGTCAGGGTCAGCTTCGACCGTGTTTATGGAGAAATAAAATGATGAAGTCAGGAATTTCTGATTTTCTTTCTGGCTAAATTTACGTTTAATGAAAATGTGCAGGTTTATTCAGTAAAAATGTCTCGATTTTCTATTTAAATTTGCCGACGTTTAAAGTCAGGTTTTCGGATTGTTTTAAACCCTTAAATGACCCGACAATGCTGTCATGTTTGCTCAGATTCCTCAACTGAAGGTCATTTTGGGTTTGAGGCCATTTTGGTCACGTGAAACTGAAGTTAAGATTCGTTTTTTTATTTTTAGGTATATCAGATTAAGGGTTTGAACCCCCCTCCCCAATCACACTGGTGTTTTTCAAAATATGAACCTCCCCCAACCCCCCAAACAGCATCTTGTGTAAGGCCCCCAAAAAGCTAGAAGCAACCCTGATTCACTGACTCAAATGCAGTTTGAATTAGATCCAGAGGATTTGTGGCTGTATGATCCTCGTGGCGGGCGGGAGTGTGTTCTTCAGGTCCGCAGCCCGAGCCCACGTCTCTGCGTCTGCAGCTGCTGGTTGATCCCTGAAGCCTGCCGCCGATCCGTCGCTGAGAGGAAAACGCTGACACTCCGACTCACTTTGAATAAAAAGACCCTCATTTGCATCACAAAGCTGAAATCCCTGAAAAAAATAGAAAGAGCAACACAGAGGTGAATTTAAGACTACAATTATAACCAATTCATAAATAAAATGGAAAATAAAGGAAAGATACAAAACAAAATAATCTTTGTGGAAATCAACTGAAAAGAGAAGAGAAAAGTAATTACATAAATGCACAGATTATAAAATACAATTAAAATAAAGCTAAATACATAAAGCTCCTGACAAAATAAAAAATACAACAATTTTTGGAATTAATACCAAACAGATGGCAGAAGAAAACATCTATCATCTATATTTATATATTATTTGTAATGTAGGAGAACGATTGCTTTTATTATTTTAACTATTTCCGGGTCACATTCTGGGCGACATTTAAGTCCTGTCCAGGTTATCTCTTTCACCATGAGGGAGTTGACAGGTTCAGATCCCAAAATAAAATCCTCGGGTCTGTTTTGGTCACTTCCAGGGAATGCTGAGCTCCTCTCCTGGATCCTGACCATCTAAACCTGAGACGTGACTGAAGCTAGACCCTGGGCTGCGTCTTCATCCGCCCCCCTCCCATCAGAGGATTAGATGTGACGGACAGCTCAGATGTGACGTGCACGTGCACGTTTTCAGTCACAATTAACGACATAAATGCCTCCTCATTAGGACGTGCTCTCCTCCCGCGCTGATCTTTTGCTGCTATCCATGCAGCTTTGGAAGACTTGTTTTGCTTCCAAATGACTTCTGTGATCAGATTAGAAACGGGATTTAATCCCAGATTTTGTTTTTCAATATTACTAATGCAGCCTTTATTCTGCTGGCTGATTCTGGCAGATGTCTAAACCTCTTCTATCTGACCAGTGTGATATTTTCAAGCTGTGAAAGCTCACTTTACTTTGATTGATAATATTCAAAGGAAATAAATGAGTGGAAGAAAACACAGAGGCTAAAACTAAAAGTACCGGGACATCGAAGTGGGTCACAGCAGAGCTCGGTGAAGACGGACTTTCACTTGGCATCGGTGTGTTTGCAGCATTATTTCAGTGGTTTGCAAGTCACTGACTGAATTAATCACTAAAAGAGGAAAATAAGACACATTTCTTTATTACTGTATTACTGGGGCTCTTTTTTAAATGTATTATTACTGTCAAGGAGAAAATACTAATTTGTATTGATTTTTGTGTGGTTATTGGAGTAGATTCCACATTACTTGACTTGGTGACTCCAAACGTGGACTGAAATGTGGCTCCACAAAAGGAAAATGGACAAAAGGCTTCGAGCTTTAGAGAGAAGAAACCCTCAAAGACAGAAACAGTCCTAAGATGCAATTAAAAAACAAACAAAGTGTTTTTTATTTGTCCCTCTACAATCAGTTTTGTTTGTTTGTAATGTTTGGAAATTATTTAATGAACTTTTCCAGATTGTTGTTTTTATTTTATATATATATATATATATATATATATATATATATATATATATATATATATATATATATATATATATATATATATAGTGTATATGTATAGAGTGTATATATATATATATCGCATCTTTTCTCCCTTGCATTTTTTTTCTTATTCTTTCTTTTCTTTTTTGACTTAAATAATACAACGAATGTTAAAAAAAGTTAAATGTTGCTGAGGTTGTATTTGTTAAATCTAAGACACACTACGATCGGATGATTTTAATTTGATTGCAGGTTCTCTAAGACTACTGCTTGTGTCTTTTCTTCTTAGCATTGCATTACCCCCCTGAATGCTCAAGACCAGCGAGCTCAGAAACAATCTGGACACCTGGAGGAAAATTGTTGAAGATCAAAAATCTGTCACCGACAAATTTCCTGTGAAATTCAAGAAGACCTCAAATGCATCACAAAACAAAACCTCGTTTGTCTTTTGTTACTACAGTTTGACCGGGTCTTTTCATGTGGAAGACAATAAAAACAAATAGTTTTTTACAGGAAAATCATTTAAAAAAAAAACGATTTCTTTGCAACAGACAACTTCTGGTCATTTTTTAAAGCCTTGTTTGTCTTTCTCGTAACAAACCCAATGTGCAGTTTCTTAGTCTTGAAAATGATGCATTCAGTGACACATGCAGTTCGACTCCCACATCACTTAACTAAACAATGACTTCAGCTATCAGACTAGAACAACAAAAAGCCTGTATGTGGTCTTGCACACCTCACTCTCATGCACACGTTCAAGAAGCATCGTCATCCTCCTGACGGTCCAGCAGCCAATGCAGAGAAAACACTGTTGCTTAAACTTAAGCTTTGTTGTTGTGTTCCTGGATTTAAAATTCCCACAGCTAAAATCAGTACAGATATTTATTTTTAAGCATTTTGTCCTGTTTCAGCACCAGCGACTTTATTATACAATGGACATGTTTTACTCCACTGCCTTCAGAGCCATGTCTTGCTCTGTACAGGATAAGCAGATGTATGAGGCCCCCTAGTGGCCGCAGGCGTCCATAGCTACAAGATCAGCCTTAATATGGAGCAGGGGTGGCGGACCCTGGTCCTCCAGGGCCGCTCTCCTGCACGCTTTACATGTTTTCCTGCATCCGCACACCTAATTCAAATTAACAGCCGCCATCAGGTTGTCATCAAGGTCTGCACAAGTCTGTTAAGGACACACTCAGTTGTATCCATCTCTTTCTCTCAAATAGTCCTAGTGCACCTTTAGCTGTCCTCAGCATCATTTAGGTTACTTATCTAGATTTATTTTGATGTTCTTTTGATGATGGTCTTCTACGGGGCATCATAACAGATAAGAAATAACACAGGAAACATTTCTTAAGAGCATCATAATTACTTCACAATTTGAGGGTTTTGACATGATTGATGTGATTGACATGTCGTAAGTAATAAACTAGTAATATGGAGTAGAGGTAAGATCGGGCCTAAAAAACCCAGCCCGACCCGACCCAGGCCCGCGGGTATTAAAGCCCGACCCGGCCCGAGCCCGACCAATTAACTTGATTTGCAGGCCCGAGCCCGAAGCAAACCCGAAATTTTCATATTTTATTTGTTGGGTTTCGGGAGGAGGAGGTGATTTATGCTAACAAAATAAAGCCTTTTGTAACTAAATCTAAGTTTAACAAGACTGGATAAACATTTACATCATTAAGGTTTAAACGCCTGCTCAGCGTCGAGGTGCCGGTCTTTTTGCTCTCGTATGAAAGCAAAGCGCCACGTTTACGACATTCAGCGAAGCCAACGCAAGTTTCTGGAGCATTTTCAATTATCAAGTTGAAGCTTTTCCATACCTCACTCTTCCCGGTGTGTGTTTGCCTTTTAAGTTCCCCTGTCTTTAGTTTATCCGTGACTTCTTGCTGCTCCATAATCAGGGATACCGAGTCAAAATAGATGCGGCGTTCACGTGCGCACAGCTCTGGCTCTGCGCTCGTATAGTAGTTAAATAGCAATTACCTTACAGCGTCTTCTCTGTTTTATCCAAATTATTTATTTTATAACAAGTATTCCTTAGTTTAGTATCCACATTCCACACATCGTTTTAGTATAATTTTTTATAAACATATATTTATTAAAAAAAAGTCAGCGAGATAGAAGCCCGGCCCGACCCGACCCGACCCGACCCGACCCGACCCGACCCGACCCGACCCGACCCGACCCGAACGTAATGAATGACATTTTAGGCCCGACCCGACCCGAAATTCGGGTCGGGTCGGGTCGGGCTCGGGCTCGGGCTTAAGATCTTACCTCTAATATGGAGTAATAAAAAAGAAAATACAGTGGAGGCTTTAAAAAACTAAAGCCAGCTGTTGTCTAATATTGAAACTAATAGTTTTAATGGTGCTCTAAACACATTTCAAAGACACAGACTTTATGGGTACAGAATGGGTAGATGTAGGGCGTGAATTGTTGGGTGTCAAATCGTAAGAGAATATTCAAATCTTTGTGTTTCTATTTCTACACACGTTAAAGGCACAAATAGCTGACCTTACTGCTCGAACAGTGAAACCACTGCGTGGAGCTCTAGTGACCTCTACTGGTCCAACATGTTAACTGCGTTATCAGCAGGATGCCTTCAGGGCTGCTCGGACATTACCTCCGCTGCGTGATTTTGTCCTCTTTTTCAAATACAAATTTTAACTTTTACATATTCTTGTCCGATATGCTGAATACGTACATGGGAAAATGTCGGAGAAGACTCATTTTGAAATACATATGTCTCTTAAATATGAGACAAATTTAAAATAAGAACAACAACAACAAAATGCAGAGAACAGTAGTCTTATGCAAAGATTAAAAGTAAAGGTTAGCGGTAAAATATGGCTATGATGTTTTCTGGTAATGTGTATAATCATATATCATCGATCCCTCCATCCGTACATCTGTCCATCCATCCATCCGTCCGTCCGTCCGTCCGTCCATCCATCCATCCATCCGTACATCTGTCCATCCATCCCTCCATCCGTCCATCATAGTATGCCTGCGTGGTGCTGGTGCCGCTTTCAGGGGCTGTTCGTGTTGTCACCTCCAGGGGGCGACGAAGGGCAACTGATGATAAAAGAAACGTGAAAGTGAAACTAAAGTGGTCTCAACGGCGACAGTTCGTTGATATTTCTTACAAGCGCACGTTTAAAGCACAAAGGAACCAGGAGATCTTTTCAGATGGAGGTAAGTGTCGTATATTAACATCTAAAACTCTCAACCACGCTAAACAAGGCCACTTTGAGAGTAGGAGCTCTTAAACAGCAGGTAGAAGTGAAACGTAAGCGAATATTAGTTTGTTTGTTTGTTGTTTTTTTATTTACACGGTACAAATGATCTTAAATGGAAGATTTGTGTATCTGACCCAGCCCCAAAGGCACGCAACGACAAAACTGAGTTGTAGACGGGAACATGTGTAGTTAGTTGGCTAAATAAGTTTAAACTACGCTTCCGGGTTTAACCCTCCAAAGTAATAATAATAAACCGAATTACGCACTTAAAACAGTGTTTTAAAGTGCTTAGCAGTGCAGCTGAGAATTAAAACCAGCAAAAACAATACGATACAGAACAAATTCAGGGCAGAATTCCTCTCAGTAAACAGATAAAATAAAAAGTCTCTGATAAAAGTGACAGTAACACTAACAACAATTAAAGGTTTTGCCTGTGACACAGCCCTCCCAACAAGGTTACACACTGGTAACCCAGAAAGTAAAGAGAAAGCAGCCAGGCTGTCAGCACATAGGACATGTGATATATGGATCAGAAGATAGAAGATAGAAGAAAGAATTCCATAAGTTGGAAGCTCTGATGAAAAAAGACCAATCGCTTTGTCACAAACTATGATCTGAGGATAGTAAGAAGGACACTATCTGAGATGTGAGACAGGGCGAGACCATGTGAAGCTCTGAACGTGATCAGTAGGATTTTGAAATCAATGTGAAATCTGACAGGAAGCCAGTGAAGGGAAGCACGTACAGGAGATAACAGAGAACAGAAGGGGGCCAAGTATTGAGCCTTGTGGTACGCCACAAAAGAGCTGAACAACCGAGGAGCTGAAAATGTTCTTTTAGAGAGATTTTAACGTAATAAGCAACATTTCTTTTATCCCAAATCAGGACTCCAAATGGTGGAAGAGGGTGTTCTGGTCAACAGTATCAAAGGCGAACTTTCACCTTCATCTGCACTTAGCAGCGGGCCTTTGGTCACCCTAAAGAACGAACCTGAGTCTGAGACGCAGACACTTGACCTACAACATAAGGCTTTTATTTGTTTTCAGGTAGTATAAGCTTGTTCCTGATTGTCTGGGGTTACGTCTGTGTCTTCGGCAAAGCTCATAATCCACTTCTGTGATGGTAGCATTAGTGCCGAAACTACACTTAGAAATTAAAGCATTGTATGCTGCCTTCAAGACCGCATCTTTTTTTAACAACATAAATTAGTTTTTTCAACAAGACAATCCAAAACCATATTCTTCACATGTTTCAAATGCACAGCTGAGGCAGAAGAGGGTACAGTACCTGGACTGGCCTGTCTGCAGTCCTGACCTGTCACTAATAGTGTTTGCAGACTTCTGAAAGCAACAGAATTGTGGCGACGGCCGCGTACTGTTAATAACCTCGCTGTTGCACGAAGAACGGGACAAAAGAACAGCTGAAAGTCTTTTACTTATTGTTACATGTTGCCATTTATTCTCAAAAATCTGTAAAATGTTTATTATTGCAGTGTTTTTGGAATTGGTCCAAGTGTGAAATATAAAAGTGGATATCCATCAACAAATAAAATGTAGCTGATGAGAAACAACATGAAAAGTTCTTGACTTCATAATGTTCCAAAAGTTATTTTATGTACATTTTTCATATCGTCCATATCATATGCTTCTGTAATACCATTGCTGATGACCGTCCCTTTTGGCATTGTGTTAACACACACATGAATGGACTAAATCTGCCAAAATGTTCCTGGTTATAGAGATTTGTACATGTACTGATGGTCAGATCAAGGCCTGACATTTGCAGCACATGGCTACAACCTACCCTCCTACATCCTATGAAAGCATAAAGGGGGTACTTAGTGTTGCCCACATGCATTTTTCCTTTCAAATTTTGTTTGATAAACAATTGTACAGTAACAATGAAGTTATGCAGTTTCCCCAACTATAAGCCCACTATACTCTGGATTTTAATTATGATTTTATATTTCAAAAAGATAATTAAAAGAAGGTTTAATACATTATTATTTGGATTTATGGACAAATTTGTGTTGTTTTGTTCTGTTGCAGTTGATCACAGACATCAGTCTCATCATAGATGGGAATAAACACGGAGGCACTAAGCGGTTAAAGAAGATCTTGACTTGCCACTATGAGAGAAAAGGTTCCTGTTTCATGGTCCGGGGGACATTTGAGGAGCTGGAGAACCTTGTGAGGAAGATATTAGCAGCAGAACGTCGTCCCACTTCTGCTGCACATAAGTGGCCACGTGAGCCGAGTCAACGCGCTGCAGCTCCCGTCAAGCCGGTGAACGTGTCCACGTTTGTTCTGGACTACATGAAGCAGAAATGTGCAGATAAACTTCAGCAAATCCAGGGCCATTGTTCCCTTGTGGTAATGCAGCCAGACACCAGTTCAGTGCACGGTGAACCCCACAGCACTGTTCTGGTGACCTTCAGACCCCAGAGTGAATCTTCACTGTCTCCTGACTGCCACCGTGTGGCTTTTGTGAGACAGAGATTCATTACTTTCTACCAGAGAACTGCCTCTGACCTGGAGGTCGCTTCTCTCAATCTGAGGACGCATGACGTCAGAGACCTGTGCAGGAGATTTCCACTCCTCCTCTTTGAACCTAGTCACCAAGGATGTGGTGCCGCAGTCGCGGGACCCTTTGCACAATTAGCTAAACTGAAGGAGTTTCTTTCACAAAAGTCAGGTTCAACTAAAAGCCCTCTTAAAAAAGTTTCAGCAGACTTTCCGAGCAGCAAATCATCAGGTCCTTCATCAAAGCCAAACCAACATCCTGATAACGAATCGTGTCCGATCTGTATGGAGCCGGTGGAAGCGAAGGAGAAAAAGACGCTGCGATGCAAACATTCCTTCTGCAGAGACTGTCTGAAAACTGCTTTTGACTACAAGCCCGTGTGTCCCATCTGCGGGGAGGTGTACGGCACGTTGAGGGGGACGCAGCCTGAAAGAGGCACAATGAATGTCACCATAAAGTCCTCGTCTTTACCCGGATATGAGAAATGTAAAACCATAGTCATCCATTACTCCATTCCAAGTGGCATTCAGAAGGTAAGAGCACATCTGGGGTCGGGGACTTGGAGGGCGACTAACCCTGTAGATTCATAACTTCAGATCTTAAGGTGTGAATCTTCACCTTATTTTGCCTCTAATATGTTTTTTTGCAGCTTTTTTGGCAGTTTGCTGATCTGCAGCATTTAGAAGTGTGTAAACACAATGCCTAAAGGGAAAGACATTAGCAATGGTCTTAGAGATGCAGTTATTGCTGCAGATTGACATCTAATCACAAAAAGTTGGGACACAATTGGAAATGCAAAACAAAAACTATAATAGTAGTAATAGCAGTATCTCCCTAAAATGCATTTTGCAACTCGTGTCTGTAAATGCCTGCAAGCAGATGCAGATTTGCATTCCTCCGTTGTTGTAGCACGAGACCAAATGTGTTTGTGTCCGACTCAGAAAGCTTTGCAAAGGTTTTCTGTTATCTGTAATGGAAAGAGCTCTAATTTATCGCAAAAACCTTTTTACGCTTGGTTTTCCAGGCGATTCGATAATCCAGTTTATCACAAATGTGTGACGAAATTGTTTTTGCACATTTCCACGTCTGGCAGCGCTGGATGTGACGCAGTCTGAGGATCTGAAGTCATCAAACTCTAGTTTCCAGCTGTTTTTGGCCTCATTAATATGATGTAGTTGTGCTGTAACGCTACTTAATAATATGATTACAAATACATTACAAAGGGCTTTATCTGAATAATTATTTGAATGATCATCCTCTGCTTTCATCCTGTGTTAAAGATGTTTTTGTTCATCTTCTCCAAAGTTTACGGAACAATGGGAGTTACGCTCATACAGAGAAAAACCCTGTTCAGCGGAAACAACCAACTCTGAGTTTTGATTTTCTTTTGTGGAAATGGGACTAGAGATGCTGCTGTATTGATTGGCACTTGGACTTTATAGGATCGATCTGTACATGCATGTGTGCATGTTTGCCTGCTCTTGCAAAACTTGGATTCACTGCTTAACCATCATGCACCTCTTAAACTTACAGAGGTGGTGGGAAAACTGGACATATTATAGCTCATAGAAGTCGTTTTTTAACTATGAAAATGTCTAATCTTGTGCAGACTTTTATAAAAGCAGATGTTTGGGTTGTTTGCTGGTCTGAAGCATTCAAGTTTCTCTTAGCAAGATTAGAAAAGATGTTAAGATGTAAGCAATGGTACATACATTGATTCATTTATTTATATCGATTTATTTTCAAGGGGTTCTGTATCAAAAGTGTGCGTATGTGTGTTATTTATTGCTGGATTCACACTAGTGTCAACGTTGTTATGGTTAAAACAATGGTTTTGTCTGGAGTGAATCAACAAAAATGAAAATTGTCTTAGAAAAGAAGTTGCTACTCGACGTACAAGTCTAGATAAGGCTGAAAATCCTTTTCCAAGCATATTTGATTTGATCACCAACAGTTAGAAATAATTTTCAGAACTGGAAAACACTGAGGAAGACGTTTTCCTGAGGTCAGACCGAACGGAGGACCAGGAGTCTTATGCAAATGGTAATAGTGTTTTATTATTATCAGTTAGTAATTAGAAAACAAACAAAAAATTACTGAATAGTTTTTCCAGGTACGCCAGCTCTGTCCACCAAAACCACTCGGACACTAACAGTTCGGTTACTTTCAGGATTTTCACTGGAGTTTAAGTGCACGTGGACATTGTCCAGCCTACATTGCTGGGATTTGGTGACACCTTCAGCTGGTGAAACACGGGGGTAAACTGGACATTTATCCGACACAATAATGTAGTACGTGAAATGGACAGTATTCTGTGGAGATACCTCCCCATGGTGTCCACTTCAAAGACCTTCAGTCGAGATAAGGTCTTTAAATCAGAGAGCTTTGTTGGATTCAAGGACCTGATTTGCGCGGTAACTTTTAGCTCTATTGCCTCGCAGCAGGAAGGTTTGACTCCTGGGATGGCAGGAGCTTTTCTGTGTGGGATTTCCATATTCTCCCACAGTCCAAACAACAAGTATGTGAGGTCTGCGGAGGTCCATCATGGTGTTTGGTGCTCTGGTTCTGCATCCGTCTCTTTTCTCTTTGTTGCAGTGATGAGATTGTTTGTTTGCATCCCACTACTTAACAAGTTCCTCCACCTCCCTCCTGTATATAGACTTTGTTCTGCAAACATGAGGATGATTGTTAGGGATGGGAATCCAGAACCGGTTCTCTTCGAGAACCCAGTAATTTGATTCCATGGAATCGTTAAACCGCCTGCCTTAAATTAACAGTTTTTGTGCAGAATGTCTCAATTCTGAAGTTTGCTGATGGTCATGCAGGAAACTACTAGATGTTGTTGATGCTCAATGTGAATCTACAAGCTAATGAATCATTGGAGAACTTGTGATTGTCTGCAGGTTGTTTTGTTTTTATTTTTGAGGAGAGGCGGTATTAACTTTAGCAATAGTGAACAAAAGTAAACATTTTATGTTGGCAGGCGGAGCATCCTAACCCCGGTCAGCCGTTTGAGGGCGTTTCCCGGACAGCCTACCTCCCTGACAACTCTGAAGGAAAACTGATCCTGAGTCTGCTGAAGCGAGCATTTGACCAGAGGCTCATCTTCACGATTGGACGATCCACCACCAGTGGCAGGAACAATATGGTCACATGGAACGACATCCACCACAAGACCTCAATGCACGGAGGACCATTGCAGTAAGCACTCCGAACTTCTTCAGTCACATGTTATGCAACTGAACTGAGGGGTCTCAGTGACAGTATACCTGAGATCATATCTTTCTGCCCAGATACATGTTTGACAAAGAAACATAAAGGTGGAACAAAAAGTACAGAATTGTGTAAATGTTGCCATAACTACCATAGGATCATTAATCACAAATGATTTTCCTGAATAAAAAAAGTGCATGAAGTTGAAGGATTTCTGTTGTTCTTTGCAGCTATGGATACCCAGACCCCGATTACCTCCGGCGAGTCCGGGATGAGCTGAAGGTGAAAGGAATTGAATGAGTCAGTGTAAGGTTTGTCAACACATGAATGTGTGAAACACCAAACACACCCTGGGCGTTATTTTTACAGTACTGAACAGTCCAAACGCTGTCGCGTAAATGCATGTCATTGAAGGTACTGTTTGAGTGCACAGCTGGTTCTGGTCCATATCCGGTTACACCCTAAATCTTGTTACTCGTTGTCTTTCGGCTGCAACACTTGAGAACCGAGTCGCGTCTCATTAAAGACACGAGGAGGATGCTACAGATCAGAGCTGGCCTCCAGCCGCTCAGCTCTTCTCCCTTCAAACATGGACATCAACCTTCAGGTGGACACAAGTGGACATCGTCCTCCTGGCTGTTGGGTCGGCACCAGTGTCTTGTAGCTGTACTAGCGTCCAAGCGCCAACTTCTCACTTCCAAGTTGACGCCAGTGCGGAACTCATTTACATTGCAGTAATAAGCATGTTAACAGCCAACACTACTTCCTTATTTGTAATCATCATACTACCGTATTAATCCCGCATCAGCCAAACGCGAAAGTCACTTTTGATTTTGCCTTGGAGCCAGTTAGGGTACATCCTGTGGAAACTGTCTGACACAGCTCTGCTGGCGCCCCCTGGTGGCTGTCCCACCCAAGTTCGACTGCAGTTACCACATCTTTGCCCTTCTTTGACTTAAACGGGTCATTTTTGGACTTCTGGATGGGCGGATGAACGGGCGGATTTGACTGTGACTTTCTTTCAGCCATAACAGCTTTACTCTGCAGTTTTTTTCCTCCAATATGCCGAAGTGTGATTTCTGCTGCTGATTTTCTCTTTAAAATAAACAGTTTCATGTGTTTTACATACTTGTAGGTGTTGTACATATTTTTGTTGTCTTGAGCTCATATCAGATAAAGACATATCCCATGACCTGTTTGTTCATTAAAATAAATAGTTTCATGTGTTTTACATAGTTGTAGGTGTTGTACAACAGCTGAGTATTAAGCTTGCTTTTAAAAGTAGGTATGGACCCTGGAGGTCGGACAGAGTCTGGTAGGTCAGTCCACCATCGGGGAACAACAGAGGAAAAGAGTCTGGCTCCTGATTTTACACCACGTTGTGGTGGAAGCACCGGAAGTCCTTCACTGGCTGAGCGCAGCTGTGGAGAGGGAGTGTGGCCCTGGAGGAAGGAGTGAAGGTCGGCAGGAGCCGTTTGGGTCAGTGTTTGGTAAGATAGAAGCAGAGCTTTGAACTTGATGCTGCTGCAACTGGAAGCCAGAGCAGAGAGATGAGCAGCAGAGTGACGTGAGCTCTCCTGGGCTGCTTGAAGACCAGACATGCTGCTGCAGTCTGGATCCTCTGCAGAGGTTGAACTGACCACGCAGGACAGACAGTAGTCAATGTGTGAGATGACCAGAGTCTGAGCCAGGAGCTGCGCCGTATGTTCTGTGAGGTAGGGTCTGAGTTTCCTGATGTTGTAAAGGGCGAACTGGCACGACCAGTAAACTGAGGCAACATGGTCCTTAAAGGTCAGCTGGCTGTCTAACATGACACCAAGATTCCTAGCAGAAGATGTGGGCACAAGTGTGGTGGAATCCAACTGTATGTTCATCTGAGGAGGTAAGGAATGACTGGATGGACAGACAATGAGCTCAGTCTTTAGCTGAAGGTGGCGATGCTTCATCCACGCAGAGATATCAGAGACATGCTGATATCTGTGTTGAGGCGGTAGCGTCGTCAGGGGGGAAGGAAAGGAAAAACTGGGCCTCATCAGCATAGCAATGGTATGGAAGCCATGAGAGCTGATGATTTCACCTAGTGAGGTGGTGGACAGTGAAAGGGGAAGGGGGCAAGCACCAATCCCTGTGGCACCCCTGTTGCCAGCTCATGAATCTGGACACTCGTCCTTGCCAGATCCTGAAATGCCAAGCTTTAAGAGTGTGGAGAGGAAGACGTGGTGGTTGACCGTGTCAAAGGCAGCGACAGGTCAAGCCGTATGAAGACTGAGGACCAACAGCTGCGGATGCACCGGGTTTGCACGGTTCTGGTGGGTCGGTCGATCTAACACTGGGCCCAGTTCAGCACATAGATCTGTGTGGCTCAATCCAGGAACGCTAAAATATCACAGGCCTTGCGTTTACGATTACGAGGGTCCTAGTCTGGGATGAATGGTTTAATACACCAGTTGAATGTGGCTTAAATTCACCATTTCATCAGGTTGCTGCCGGTTTCCTCCGTCTGCAAAACGTTTGTGCGCAATGATCAGAGTTTTATAAATGTCACACACATTCTCCCGTCAAGTTTGTTTTTATGAATCACAACCTTTGACGTACGTCCCTTTCAGGCCCCAGTTTGTGTGTGAGCATGATGTGACTGACAGCACACACGTCCCCGCCTTTCCCAGTCTCAGCAGCTTTTATGCAGCTGAACACAGCTGTGACAGAGGAAACATCTCCAGAGGGAACTGAAGCGTATCCTGACAATGCAAGATGGAGTGATGTCCAAACTGATGGATGGCCACAACCTTTTCTGATTTGGAGGTTGTAAAACTGTCATAACTAAAAAGGTGCTTGAGAGCCAACAGTTACAGTGGTGTGGGTGATGGAGTGGGTGTAATCCTGAACTGTGTGGAGTTCAGCATTGTTATGATAAAAATCTGTTTGCAGGTTCCTCGGTTTCTTTACCTCAACAAAACTCTGCTGCTGGTTTATCTGAAGGTTAAACTTTAACTCGGTGTTAAACCACCACATGAAGAGAGAATTCACAGAGAATGACCTCTAAAACGAAGGTGCACAATGTTAATATTTCATCTGTTATCAGCCGTCTATAAAGGTGAAAAAAAAACACACTCAATAAGTTCCTTTTTGCCTTGTGCTCTTTATTCTTTTTATTAAATAATTGAATTGAAAATTGTGCGCGGTGTTTAAAAGAAACCATTCACCTCATTTCCTCTTGCTCAGGGACCTGCTGCTGATGAGTGACGGGATAGTGACGTCATCCACACTTGTCATGGGAGACTTCAGAGGAACTTCGAAGTCCAGGTCTGAGTTACTCCCACTCAGTACAGGAAGATCAGAACTCGACAACCTCCATAAAAGTGATCGAACTTTCCTTTGAATTAAATGAAACTATTTTTTCAAAATGAAGAGCACATTGGTGTCGTTTAAACCCAAGCAGATGTGCATCCCTGCACACCAACTATGACACTTACCCTGAGTTCTGCTCATAAACGCGCGGCGTCTAAATGAAAGACCGTATTGGATGTGAGCAGGATCAATGATTCTTGGCTGGACCAGTACTGCTGGTCATCGAGATCCAGCAGCTGAGACGTTTCCTGGATTTCCTGGATTCCTGCTTCCAGGTCCAGTGAACAGCGCATTTGACGGTTAAAGTCTCGTGGCGGTTGGGTCTGCGCTCAGAACCTGCGGTGAGACGGGCTCACCGGGACTCATCGGGGCTCACCGGGACCCATCGGGGCTCACCGGGACTCATCGGGACTCATCGGGGCTCACCGGGACCCATCGGGGCTCACCGGGACTCATCGGGACTCATCGGGGCTCACCGGGACCCATCGGGGCTCACCGCACGGGCTCGTCTCTTCTCACGTGTCCTGACAGCATGTGTGGCTTTTAGCAGCTCAGAAGCTGCAGGAACGATGAAGTGGTTCTTAAACGTGTTGGTTCTCTGCACGAAGAGCAAAACTCAGAACAAAACTCAATCCAGACACGAGTCACGTGACCATCTGACAGGTCGCGACACCTGCAGCTCCACCTGAACAGAGTCGATCGCTTGGATCGACTCTGCTGGTCTTTATTTGCAACAGTGACACCGTCTCTTGGTGAATTAAAAATCACTTTTGGAAATCCATTTTTAAACTCAGGCGGAAATAAACGCCGACGCCTGTCACTTCGGCAGTGAGGAGTTGACGTGCATCCCAGCCGGCAGCAGAGCTGGAACTGGTCCTGAAAGGTTCCCGTCGTGGTCCTGCCGTCGGACGGAACCGCAGCGCAACTCTCCAGCCACCGTTAACAGGTTTCAGCGTCTTGTTCTGGGGGGTTTCTGATGAGCTTTAACTTTGCAGGCACCGACAGTTAAATCGTGTCAGATTTATTGTGGTAATATGTTTTAGCCGTAACTGGGAAAAGTATCTGGAATATTGGTTTCTGCTTTGCTTCAGTTATCCAGTCGAGACTGGAACTGACCAAACAACTGCTGGACCTCAAGTAAACCAATTGGAGGTCCTCCAACTTCATATGTAATCACATTTAAAAGTCTGCGCTGATCTAATAAAAGTCTTACACTCGCATGACATAAGCCAAACGTTTCAAACAAAACCAGCCCTTCCCGGATCCCCCTGTGTACTGTCAGATCAAAAGGATGAAACGACTACAGATCACTTTTCCAGTCTTTATTCTCCAAGTCCCGATGACCCTCTGGCGTTTGAACCAAACCGCCTCCCACCATCACGGCTGACCTGCCTCCGCCTGACCAGTAACGGGAGCGTCTGTATCCAAGCTCAGGTTGTACAGGTTGGGCAGAACAGATGGGGGGAAGAAAAAAAAAAAAAAAAAAAAAAAAAAAAAAAAAAAAAATCAGGAAAGTAGGAACAAGTCACGTGAAGAGGCTTTGTTGAATGTTTTTATCAACGGGTGTGACCAAACATAAGCTCATGAAACATCAAATCTGGACCACAGGTCTTGTGTTTGCTGAGTGGACTTAAGCTGAAACGGATTATCAGATAATCCGTCCAAACCTTTCTGTGAATGTTTGTGTAGCGCACATTCAGGGAGAGAACGGGAGGAAAGAAAACCGCTTTGAGGGACGACCAACCGTGACATCACACTGAGGCCTACCGGCACGCTGCCTGGGCTTTATTAGACCAGAACTGTCACACCGAACACTCCACGCCAAACCCAACGGCGACGAATGTCCTTTGACTTTGACCTCTTTGCAGAGGGAACGGACCCAAGACATTTCATGCTTTCGTACCATAACTTTATCACATTTAATAAACGTTAAATTCAGACCTGCAACACATCACAACAAAAGTCGGTTTGAGGCAATGTGGCCTTGTAAAGAGGTGGAAGTGAAAGAAAATAATAAAAATGATGCAGTTTCACACAGCTGATGGTATAAAAACGTCAACCATGAAAGGCAGAGTCTTTCCGGAGCAAAGATGAGCAGATCTGAACGTGTGATCACGAAAATCATTCAAATGTTTAAAAACTTGGTTTCTGGAGGACAGACGGGAAGTGTAGAATATCATTGAGATTCAAGGAATCTAAAGGAATTTTAGTAGGTAAGGGGAGCGAGTCCAAGATGGTCCCTCAGATGGCCTGGGTCTACGTCCATCATGCAACACGTGCTCCCGACTGAGGTCCAGCAAGTCCAGAAGCCAGGCCCTGGGGGGGTCTGGCGTGGGTCAGCGTCATTTCCTCATGATTCAGAAAGCCCAGTTGATAGAAGAGCAGCACATGCTTCCTTCAAGAGCACACGTTTTACAGGTTTGCGCATGCAGTTTTGTGGCCTAGGAATCGAGACGTACCCCTGCCAGACCCAACTTTGCCTTGCGGGTACATCGTTCTAGATGTGGGTCTGCTGTCCTGCATGTTCTAGACGCCTGGCTGCTCAAACACACCTGCATCACACCACCGGTCATGAACAGACTTGACGACAGGCTGAGGTGATGCATTCATCTGAATCAGGTGTGTTGGAGCGGGGAGCCGCCTAAAAGCCGCCGGAGCGCCGCCGCAGCAGCGCCGCATCATTTACATACATGAGCGACACACCAGAACAAGCCGGGTAACTTTGGTCACCGTAACTCACAGGGATGTTAATGGCAGCCTCTAACAGTTTAAAACACGGTGACGGAGCAGCAGGCAGGCTGGAAAACGTCACTTTTATGGATCAGGACACAATAAAAACACTGTTCTAAGACTGAATCATGGAGCCGCCTGTGCAGCCGCGGGCCTTTCTGATGAAAGCCAGCATCGTCACGGTGAACCCGCACCTGAAACGTTAATTCATGCACACGGGATTAGAAAGTCCCCGCCCCCACATGATTCTCTTGTCCTGCTGTACTGATGCGTGGAAAACACGTCTGCTGTTTACATACCAGTCCAGACCTCCACCTGACCGAAATGCTGCAGTGGGGCCCCAACAGAGCTGTGCATAAACAAACGTCCGGACACCTCGACGACCCGAGGCAACGTTGGGAGGAACGGGCCAAAGTTTCTCCACAACCATGTGGGAGGCCGATGTCACACAGAAAAGTTAAATACTTCTAGAGGCCGCTTACAAGCTCTTAGAACACGGAGCAGACGTTCCCACTTTTATACTTGCTGTCTCTCCGTTTCCCTTTTATTAGTTTAGCTCAGTAATTAATGACGGGGTAAAACATGTCAAGTTACCGTTTTACTGACCTGACTGTTGAATCTCATGAGCATCAGCTGATTTTATTACTTAACCTCAAGCGTTCTCTTCTGTGGCCAGTTTGAAGCCCGACTTGTGAAGATGTCAAATTTAAATTCAGCCAAGCCCGGTGTAAGAAGCTCGGGGACATTGTTAGACAATTAAAACTAAAGCTCTTGTAAACTAATTAGACATCGTCTCCACCTACGCATGACCCGACAGGCTGGGCGCCGACGTCCACACCTCTGACATGCTGCTGAGGTTGATGCACATAGCAGGCGATTGCCAAGAAACATCTCGTCATTCACTGTTCCTGGATGTTCATAGCCAGAAATGAAGATATAGTTAAGGTTCCTCCTCAGGCAGTCCTGAGTCCTGAGCCCATGACAAGGGTGTCTGAACACCAGAAGGAAACCAGTGCACCAGTGAATATTTACATCCAACAACTGGACTAAACCTGCCCGTTAGACTCCTCCAGACCGAGGCGGCTGCCACGCCCACGTCTGCAGTGTTGGGTCGGCTCCTCAGACGCCAGTTCAGAACCAGAGCAGCTGCTGCAGACACCAAATGTCCCACACGTGTCGCCTTTCATCAGGCAGATAAAACCTTGAAGACCAGAGACAAGGTTGTCGGTGTGTAACTGGGTTAACGCTGCACATTCAGCGGTTCTGGTCATCCCACAAAAAATACACTTTGTTATGAAATAAAAAAAACATTTCCTAACATGATGGATGCTTTTACCTCCACGTCACACTGGCTGACAGTCAGATCATCCAGCTTTCCTTCTCTTGTTTTGGTATCAACAGCAGTTGATACTTGCACAAGCGTCTTTTTCCCCACTCAGTTTACTGATTTTCGTTGTTCCCGTGTTCTGGCCGTAACGCCCCCCCCGAGGTATCGCTGACGTCTGAGTAACTGATCAGTCAAAGCCCAACTCCGCCTCTCAGGATTGTGAAAGACGTCCATGCACGTGGACAGTTTTAGTTTTAAAACCACCACCTCTGGTTGAGGTCGGGAAGAGCAGTACGTCTGGGTTGCAAGGCTGAATACCGAGCACCGCTTTCCCCCCGTCCAAAGACTTGCAGGTGGACTCGACTTCCTTCCCTCCCCGGGGGCAGAAAGACCTCTGCTGACTCATCTGCTGCACCAGACCAGTGTGAAGTGGAAGGATTCTCGCTGCGCCGGGTAATGCCAGGACAGATAAGTGTGTTAAGATGAATAAACGCAGGAAAACGTTTCTGAGAATGAATCATTCATGTTTAGATCTTGCAGCATCCTGCTTCTCGATATGATTCAGATGGCACCATCAACTTTGTGCACTCCCTGTACAGCTCCGTTATATTCGGTTGAAGAACTCCAACACATTTGCTGCTCTGGTTACTGTAATCTCGTTTATATTAACATTATCCTGAGCAACCTGTGACGTACAGCTGTACCTGTAAGAAACGCTCCCACAGACACGTGACATGAATCTTGGTTTGTGTGCCACCCATCACTTCATTCAAAGTTCCAGAGCTCAGATTTTTAGTAACGTGAACACGTGAGACATGGTGGAGGCCCGGTGGGAAAAGTTATCTGGAAGAAGCAGAGATGAGGAGGGATGTAGGACCGGCAGCCCAATTTAAATGTCCAGGTTGGGATAAAGTCAAGTCCTCGTTTGGGAGTGCTCTGATTCTTACCCCAGAGTACTCGGACTACCACCTGACAGCCAGAACGGAGCCGAGCCCCGCAGCCTCATTTGGTGAAGGCGGCGACGACGGCCCACAGCAGCTCGTTGGCGTTGGCCTTCATGCTCTCGCCCTCGGGCTCCAGCTCCAGCAGCTGCCGCACTCTCTTCATGGCCAGGTCATACTGGTCATCCATCAGTGGGGCGAAGGCGTTTTCCAGAACGTCAGACGAATGCGCTAAGAAAATGAGCGCAAGCAACCGCTTGTCCATGCGATGAGGGTCGTTGACCCACTTGTCCAGAACGGCCTCCTGGACCTTCTTGATGAGGCGCTGCTTGATGTTGTTGTTGGTGAGTGGATGCGTGGTCATGTCGAACAGCAGGAAGTTCTGCTTCTCCGTGGTGAGAACGCCCTTTTCCACCAGGTTTTTGGCCAGCCGCTCACGGACGTTCCTCAGTTGATAGTGGAGCTTCAAGGGGTTCCACGTCTCTCCTGTGGAAGAGGATTAAATAGACGGGATAAATGTAAACTGATTTCCAAGAAAGGAAAAATGCCTCATTTGAAGAAAGTTAGGAGTATATTTGAGAATACTTTACTACTTTTAATAACTGTAGTTAAGAACATGTTCCTTACCGCGCAGGCAAAGGCATTTTTGATTAAAATAACAATTCGGACCACATTTGGGAATATTAGACTTATCCTGAGAGGAGCTATTTTTGCAGAGTGAAGAAACCAGACACATGAAATTACAATAATTTGAGAAGTTAAACACTGTGTTTATTATTCATCAGTTTCTGCACCTGCTTCTGTAAGTGGTAATTAGAAGTGATAAAAGTGTTCAACATGTGGATGTAATGTCCGTACAGCTCCAGGCTTGGAGGTTAAAAAGCCTCATAAGTCGTGTTTCCATTACACGTTTACACAAAAGAAAGACGGAACTCGTGTGATTCTCGCAACTCTCCGCATCTCGACCTGCTAGACTTTCTTCAGAACAAAGAAAACCTCGGCGTTGAAGATGAACAAGAACGTTTTAGTTCTGAACAAATGCCTGCGATTGCTGCTACCGCTGTGGAGAAAAGATGAAGGCAAACGGCTGTTCAGAGGTGAATCCCGCATGCGGTGCAGTAATGCACGGTTATAGAAGTGTTATAACAACTGCGTGGCGCCAAAACTTCACTTTGATGACTTTAGGTTGACCAGTTACGTCACGGAGTGTTTCCATTACACTTTTGTGATAAACTGGATCATTGAAATATCTGAAAAAACACTTCTTGAAAGAGTAAAAAGGTTTGTGATGAGTTTTTTTCTGAATTAGAGCTGAAAATATAAAAATAAAGCAAATATCGCAAAAGAAAACACTATTCTTGTGCAAAATTTGGGTTTTGCGCAAATCTAGGCGTAACAAAAACAGCTATAAAGATTTAAACGGATTATTTAATAGCGGATCTACTTTTATTATTTGTCTACTGCGTCCCGCCACTATTGAAGAGCCACGTTTTAAGAGAATAGCGTTTTATTATAAATGAAAATACAATGTTTTCCTGCATTCATTCTTTAATTTAACATTGTTGATTTTTAGATTTGGTTGGCAGGAATCTTTTATAATCTCTGGAAAGTAAATAACTTTTGAAAGAAGTCGACTGAGCATCTTTGTGTGGAAACACTGGAGACAATCAATGAAAGCAAAGTCTGGTTTCCTTCCAGCTAAGAGTTCAGCACAAATCAGAGGTTTATCAGTGTGGAAACTGGAGAAACGGGGGCTCTCACCGCTCAGCAGCTCGATCCAGCTCTGCACGGTCTCCGGTGGTTGCGTGTCTTTGACGTGCTTCAAAGCCTCGTCCAGAAGGACGTCGCCGGTCGGGGCGTCTGACTTACAGATCACCTGTAAGTTTCATTCAGAGTGAAGTTATACGGTGTCGCTGTCTGACTGAAGCTGCTGCAACGGCTCAAATACTTCAGTGAACACCTTAAATTCACTGGCTTTCTGCACTGATTTGCCAAATTAATCTTCCTCTAAATCACAATTATAGATTAACACAACGTGCTTAAGCCGATAACAACTATGCTTTGTTTTTACTGAACACACCCACCAAACATTCACAGTGCTGGAGGAAACATAGTAAGTAAACCAGAATGTCCAGCTCATGGATTATTCTGGAGGTGTGGCTTAGACCAACTTTGAAATGGCAAACAGACTGCATTTATAGGTTTTAGTATAGTTGACCAGTTAAAGCCGTCATCTGGCATTTTAATTTCAAGCAAACACCAGACGTCCCACAAATAGGTCTGTGAGCTGAAGCGGTTCTGTTGACAGGAATGGTCCAAAATACGTGTTCCAGAGCTACGGAACGTACGCCTGCCGTGTTTCCATGAGAGGAGGAGGTGCTTCATGAAGGGTCTAAAGCTGGACTGCTTTACTTTGTAACAGGTCAAGTACATAAGGACTTAGTAAACAAAACTAACAAAGAATATTTGAGCCTTCGTCACAGAACAACGGTAATGAAGTGTCACCGCTCAGGTCCTGCTGGCCTGAAAAGCGATCTGCAGCCAGACAACTGAACAATGTTTGTTGAATCTTTAGAGCCGAACAGTTTCTTCTAAAACAAAACCGTTTGTAGGACGCAGGAGCTGCTTTTAAATGAACCCGGCATTCACACGTTTTACAGATTTACCAGCTCCGTTCCCACCTCGGTTAATTAAAAGACAAAACACATCAGCTTCAGACACGTGTGTTTCCAATAAACGTGATCCGACAATCAAACAGGTCACATCTACGGACACATGAATGCAGAAAACCAGTTATTCCAGGGAAGTTCGCATATACTGTGTGTAAGAAGATCATTTTCACTCTTCACTTCCTGTTTGTATTGTTCCGACAATCAGAACCAGTTTCAGGAGTGTGGAGGCTTTACGATGCTCCCTTCTCAGACCTCCGAAGAAACAAAAGCAGCGCAGAAATACAAATGTAAAAGCAGAGCAGCAAAATCAAAGCGCTTCTGCAGTTACAGCTCATGCAGGGGAACACGCTCTACCTTCCTGGACAGCAGAGCTTTCCTCCTCATTCCACACGCTTCCAGCTGCAGCCGTCCTCGCAGCGCTAACTCGATCAGCATACACCCTCGAAGGCCAGATGAAATGCAGTCGTTCCAGAACGAGGTGTAGCCCTGTACGATGGAAACACAACATGAGAAGACACCCTTCAGGGTTTCACACACAGATGTTACTGTTCCTGCAGAGTTATCCGTCATCTACGTAGAGCTAAAACTTCTGCTGAAAGCTGCTGCAATTAGGAAACATTCAGGTGAACACAAAGCTGAGTCCAGCACATGCTCCTGCAGCCACGTGCCAAATGCATGATGTTCTTGCCGTCTCCTATCCATGCCCCCTCCAGAAGATCTTGTACCCCCCCCCCCCCCCCCCAAAAAAAAGGGTAAAACCTCGTTCTTATTGCTCTTCATTTTTGTTCATGCTCCAAATCTCTTCAGCTCATCTGCATTGTTTTTCCTGATTAGCTGGTCTTCGGCAGCTCAGAGACACCGGACAGCCACCAATGACAGACCTGCATTAAGCAGAAAACGTTGCTTTTACTTGCAACAGGCAGACAGACAGTCTCGAGCTGCGTCCAACCTGGACAGTTTTACACCAGATGGAAATCACAAATACACAGACTCATATCTGAGTCATCTGCGCACCGTCATCACAGACTTACAGCAGACCTGCGCTGTGGTCACATCGACAAAGATGAGTCCGCTTTTTTATCTTTTCATCAAGCATGAGAACGATCACCAGAGCAACCAGTGTCAGTCACATGGGAGACCTGCAGACACGCATCGAGCTGCTTTATTTGAGTTCTGCTCCGATTCTAATAAATACGTAAGTGCAATAACAAAAGAAATCATTATCTACCATTTTGCTGGAGCAAAACAGTAAAAGTAAGATAAGAGGAGAGTGTGGCATCGTCTCGGAGGCCGGGAACCCCAGCGCGGCGAAGCCTGCGGCGAAGCCTGCGCCGGAGCTGCCGACGGACACGGCGGCTGCCTTGTGACATCACAGTGCCACGTCCATTTGAATTAAGGAGCACTTTTTGCTGAAATGTCCTTTTCTTTATCACTGTAATTAAAATCACAGAATGAGCAGCTTTGAAGAAGAAACTGAAAAAGCAGTTTCAACGATGTAATATTCATTTTAATCATGAGTTTTAAAAAAATGCAGCTATATTCTGAAAATGAAACGGCATTTCTGTTCTTCTATTTTAGTCTGAATTGTGGTAAAGATTTGCTTCCATAAAATCCAGCTTCAAACAAAATATCCATTTCAGGATTTAAGCTTTTCTTGCGTCTCCGGAAATGCCCCGAATCCCTGGAAAACAAGGTTTGTACTGGCATTTTATATTTCAGTTTAACACACTAAGTCCCCAAGTATCAGTGTGTTTTGGCTACTGCCGGCGTGGAAACCTGCCCCCACGGTGTTTTACACTAATCCTGACACCAACGGACCACCCTGGTTGTGGAGCACGCTGCGGATGGATATGTACAACTAGATACTGTTGTGTACGGTTAAATGGGGGGCAGAAGCCTCGTCGTACTGCCTTCAATCACATGACAACATCCGGGATCAACAGTGTTCACGCACCACAGGATCAGATTAAACTACTTGACTTTTAATTAGTCGAACCTGGAAGGGCCTAACTTCAGATCTAGTGCTGAACAGCTACAAGCTGTGAGGTTATCGGACTACACAACCTCCGATCCACCATGAACTACCCATCACCAGGTCTGAAGTTAAACCTGTGTTTTTGGTTCTCAGTAGCTCCAACAGCCAACAAACTGGTGATCAACACTGGATAAGAGGCCCCGTTCCTTTGAGTTACCTTCAAATGCATGCAGACGTCCTTGTTGATCGTTGGACTTAAGTTGGCAGCTTAACGCAACGCAGGCATTTAGGTCTGTTGTTTAAATTTACGACATCAAATACAATAAACTCCATTCTCTCTAAATACCAGGGATCAGATTACGAGTCTCAAAGGCATGCGCTTTGAAACCTTTTTGGCACAAACTCCTTAAAACAGTTGAGTTCCACAGATGTTTTCTTAAATGAAGAAAAACAGGTATGGGGCAGTTTAGAGCCCTTTTCAGAGAGCAGCGGTGTTGTGTCGGCGTACAAACCAAACAATATCCTTCTCAGTGGCTTGATTCACAGCTCTTTACAACTTCATACATCCCTTTTGGTCATTAGTAAAGTATCATAACCGCATCTCTGTTGGCCAGTAAATTTACGAGCCTAACAAGGACGGCAATATTACTTGAAAGTCAGAGCAGCTGAACCAAACACTTCATGATGAAGTTGCATGAATAAGACATGCACTTACTATCAGTGGCCGTCTCCTTTATGTTGGCAAAGTACATCAAATATTCCATCCATCCAGAAATTAACGTCCACATTCTGAATTCAGGTTGTGGAGGAAGGAGCCAGACCTTCCCTCTCACCAGCCACCTCCTGTAGCTCCGCCAGGTAAATACTGAGGTATTCCCAAGCCAGCCGAAACCTATAATTCATCACGCATGTGGGTCAGCCTCGTCTCCCGTCCAGTTGACGCGAGTACGATCAGAGTTGGAGACAAAGGCGGCCCTGGTGGAGTCCAACTCTCACCGGAAATGAATCAGAGTTACTACCAGCAAAGTGAGCCAGTCTGACTGAGTTTATACAGCGACTGGAGGGCACAAACCAGACCGGCGCCCCACTCCCACCCCAGAAGACGCTTGAACCACCTATGACAAGAGGATCCGTTAGGAAGGTGAAACGGCGCCTTTGACAGCACCACCCTTTTTATATGTATAACTACAGACAGAAGATGACATGGCAAGACATACGTCTGTATGAAAGCAGACCACCACGCAACGCTCGAAGCTTTAGAGTAAACTCGTAATCTCACAAATCCAGCTGAAGGTGGTGAGACCCGAGGACAGAGCACACTCGCCCTGCAGGACCTGAGCCGTAGGTTGCCCGGTCACTGGGTCCTTCCAGGGTCAACGGAGACGGGTGGCCCTGGTAAACTTCCAGCCAAGACGCCCCCCTAATGGATGTTCCCCCAAAAGGTGGACAGGTGGTCCAAGTGTCTGAGGTAGAAGCACCAACTGCTGGGGTCCACGACCAAACATGGTGGCTTTTCACCAAGAGCTCGATCCCAAATCCTATTACTACTCCAGGTTTCCTTCCTGGCCAAAACACAAAGGGGGATAACGCGTGAAGACAACACTTGATTCTTTACTGCCGCGGACATTACTGGTGTAGAACTTATCTCAACTTCGATTACCTCTGGCATCACTTTAAAGTGTACATCTGCGTGAAAGTTCAAACGTTTCTGGGCTGAGCCCCGAAGACGTGAACACTATCCCCGCTCGAAACGCGCGGAAGTGTTTTCCTGTCAGCGGCTCGTTGTCGTGGAACGTCGGTTCCGTGTGCCGTGTTGGCCGCAGACACGAACGTGGCCCGCGGGACGAGTGTGCCGGTCCGGAGCGCGACCGCGGGTCCGGTCCGCGAGCGCCGGCCCGGTCCGAGCCCGAGGACGCGTTTCAGAACAACAACGCCGAGCTTCGCGGCGGCCGTTAGCTGCGGTTAGCTCCCAGGTTCGCCCAGAAACCCGACGGACACTGCGGCTTCGTCGCCGTTACCTCCCGGTCCTTGAGCCCCAGCAGCAGCACCTCCTCCATTAAGGTGAGCCGCGTCTCCTTGGAGTCGCCGGTGTCGTCGTCGTCGTCCTGCTCGTCCCCCCGCCGGGGCTCGCGCTCCTCTAGGCCGTTCGACCGCTCTTTGTCCGCGGCGATGCGCGAGGCTTCGGTCCGCCTCTGCACGAGGCCCGAAGTTCTCTGAGTTAAGGAAGTCATGTCTACCGGAGCGCGGCCTCAGCAACGGCGGGAGCCACACGCCACGGACGCTGCAGTCCCGGGTCTTCACTCAATTACTTGTCGATCATACGGGAGTCTCCGGAGAGGGTTGTCAGAGCGTCCGCGGCAGCTCAAGCAGCCCTGCCATCAGGAGAAAGTCCACTTCCTGCACTTCGTCTGCAGCGGTGCTGTGTCGATCTAATATGGCGCCTTGGATCGGGGCTGCGGTGCCGGGCAGCGCCGGCAGGGGGCGGCAGCGACGGCCCGAACCCCGGTGCCACATCAGCACCTCGACCGAGGGTTCAGTTGGAGACCTGGAGTCCTGCACCAACAGAGAGTCTGATACGCACACGAATACAGAAACACGGGGTGCACACGCGTGTTACACACAACAAAATAATTTCCCCGTCTTTATTGAACCTTAATTATCACTAACCGCTTACGTACTCAAGCAAAACAAAGGCGAGCCCTTTAAGCCGACAGCTGCCCAAACCTCCGTTGGAGGCAGTGACTTCAAGCAAGTTCTTTCAGTAGGCTATTTCTGGATCAGACCAAGGTTCAAGAGGAATTTCGAGGCATTCCTCTTCACGGAACTGCTTCAACTCAAACACGCTTTTTGAAGGTGTGGTGTGATCAGCGGTAGTCATTCCACAGCATCTCTACGGGCTACGGTCTGAGCTCTGACCGGGCCTCTCCAAAAGGCTGAAAGGCACAAATAAGACGGGTCCCGGTTTGTAGAACATCACTTTTGTTTTATTTAAAACAGAATTAACACGAAAAAAAAAAGCCACATGACAAACTCAAACGTATTTATAGACTGAACATACGTGTAAAACATGTGGTTGTATGAATAAAGTGCAAACTGAATGTATGAGAACAATGTAAACGAAGACCACGGTTATGGTTACTGACCTGATGCTTCGTGAAGCTCAGCTTGTGGACAGAAACCCTGAAATTATCCTGTAAGATATTTTGGTAAATTTAGGAATGAATTTCCGTCTCGTTAAAAGAAAATGTTCCAGGCCCAAAGCCAGCCCAAATCATGACGCTTCCTCCGCCGTGCTTCACTTCACATACTTCATAACAGTTTAGAGTTGGTCAGCGGTGTCCTTCTACACTACTCAACCAGGAGCAAATGCTCTCTGCTGTCGCTTAAGCCCACAACTGTGAAGATGATCAACTTCATTAACACTTGAACATATTCCACAAAACCCCGTCCTTATGAAAGTGAATTTGGCTAACAGAATGAACCCGAGGGAAACCGCACCGACATGAGGAGACCATGCAAACTCCACACAGAACTGAACCCAGCTGAACCCAGATCCAACTGAACCTTCCTGCTGTGAAGCGTCAGTCCGAACCGCCTCGTAAAGAATACGCACAAGTCAAAGTCTGAAGAAGGTTACGTGCACTTCATTACTTCTTACCAGATTTAACTGTTGGACCTGGCTCAGATTTTTTGGATAGGCCGAGACAAGTTTCTTTCATATCTTGCCTGAATTTTGTGATACAACAGTTTACAACAACATGTAAGCCAGATTAGGCTTTAACAGAAAACATCTAAACAAAGTCCTGTGTTCTGGAATAAGACTCTTTGGAAGGGAAGCTCTGGAGATGGAAAGGAACAGCTCATGGTCCAAAGCAGACCACGCCACGTGTCAAACATGGCGGAGGCAGTGTTATGGTATGGGCATGTGTGGCTGCCAGTGGATCAGGTTCACAGGTGTTTACTGGTGTGGCCGCTGAGAGAGGTAGAAGAGGAATTCAGAGGCGTGTGGAGGTGTACTCTGCTCGCTTCACAGTGCCAGATGGATAATGACCCTCAGCAGACTGAGGAAACAGCTCAGGGCTTTCTGAAGGCAGACGAACGGAGGACTCTGATGCTGAAATCAGTGAGCTGGTGACCAGCTTTACAGCTTCTGAAGATGAACCGAAAGGCAGATAGAGCCACAAACAAGCAGCAACTGAAGGCGGCAGCAGCGAAGAGCTGGCAAAGCATCTACCGGGAGGAAACTGATCCTCATGCGCTCCAGACTCGGGCCGGCTACAAATCATGGTCAAATCACGTGATTCCTACACCGCAAATGCAGTTTTCTTTCTTTTTCTTGCATTAAAGCTAGAAGTTTCAGCTTTGACAACATACAGATTGTTTTATTTTCATAGTGGCCCTTCAGGACTAATGAAGAAGAAAACTATCATTGTCTAAGTACTTTTCCAATAAATGTCCTTCCTCATGACTTTGTCTTTCTTGTGAACTGCACCAGTGATAATGATGCTACCACTCCCGTACGCCAATGTCTGGACCATGTTCTGAGGCCTGCAAGCTTCTCCAATTTCTCCTACAAAACAGCGGTTACGACCATTATGTCCTAACTGTTAAATTTATCTCCGGCAGACCTCCAGACAATCTCCAAAAAGAAAGATCTCTGTCCCCACGTGCACCTGCTAGCCGTAATCTGGAGTTTTATCGGGATTTTGGAGCAGGGCCTGTTTTCCGTCCTCGTGTGGCCTTTCAGCTCCGGTTGATAAGAACGTGTTTTACTGTGAATATTAACGCTCTCCTCCTGGTTTAACGGTCTGTTCTTTCTTTTCTTGAGTTGTAGAATGAGCAGTTATTAGAGTCCGCATCCCATTTCAAATGTAAAATTTCCCTGCAAGAAGAGACATGATTTTGAAGTGCACTTCTATGGCTTTGAATGGAAAAGGAGATGAGATATATCTACATCTGAGTCTCTCTCACGCCGCACTAGAGGGACCCTCCATTATAACAACCTTTTTTAGTGATGAAGGAACGTTTTTTGGAAGTGAATCTCTTAAAAGATATTGTTATATTTCTTACATGAATAATTGACAATCCAGCATGAACAATGAATATAATCAATAATCAATGAGGGTGTGGGATATGGCTTTTATAACAGTCACATTATATCATGTTTACAGTTAATGCCAGACATAACTGTCACATCCATGTATCAAATGTATGAAACAAACGTATGAAAACAAACTAAAGTGGATGTAGACGTGGATTCCTGCAGCATTTGTCAGCTGACCTGGAAACAGTGCTGAACTGTGCTGCGTTGAGTCCGGTTCTGACTCGACTGCAGGAACGCTTCACGGATTTACAGGCAGATGCAAAAGTTTGTATTCCCTGTTTTAATTCCAACGTTTTCTGTGTAAAACATAATAAAAATCTTCTGAACATAGTGGGTCTTAGTATTAGGCAAAGACAATCTCAGACAAACACAAGGATTTAACTTTTTTTCATAATGCTGTTATGTATTTAGGAAAAGAAATAATCCCCAAAAAATATTACTGTTTCTGTAGCAGCCTGGTTCGATTCCCCGGCCCGGCGGGTCTTTCTGTGTGGAGTTTGCATGTTTGCATGTTTGCATGTTCTGGTTCCTCCCACAGTCCAAAAACATGCACACTAAGTTGGCTGGTTATTTCAAATTGCCTGTAGGCGTGAGCATGTGTGGTTGTCTGTCTCTGTATGTGGCCCTGTGATGGACTGGCGACCTGTGCAGGTGGACCCCTGCCGCTGGCCTGTAATGAGCCGGGACAGGCTCCGGCAGACCCCCGTGACCCTGCAAAGGATACATGGGTGTAGAAAATGGATGATGTTCCTATAGGATTTAAGAGGATAAGGTGCAGGAATTTAAGAAAGCTTGCTCATCTGGAGTATTCAGGTATGTGTAAACATAATGCCATAAAGGAAAGACATAAGTAAATCAGAGCGCTGTGCATAATGTGCCAGACTCTCAGTGATTTAGAATAATGTGTCAAATTCCTCCACATCAACATGAAAGAATGGTGCATGAAACAAATATTTCAAATTATTGCTGCTAAAGGTAGATCTACATTCTAGTTGAACATGGGAGTACTTAATGTTCCTCGCGTGATTTTTTTTCGTTTTGCTTAATTTTTATTCATTTATTTATGACACAGTGAATGAAATTATATATAGTTGTTTGTTTGTTATAGTTGTTGCATAAAATGAAGTCCCACTACAACCATAAGATGAATTTCATAATTGTTTTTTCACACAAAATAATATACATTTAAAAGATGACATATGAACATTTGCACGGCAATATTTCTTTTAGATAAATTTATCAATTTGATATAAAAATTAGAAATTAAAGCATAGTCTGTGTGGTTGAATTTAGTTCCAATGACTTTTATCTGTTTTAAATATATTTATTGATCATTATTTGTTTTCATTTCACTTAAATCATTATTATTATTATTATTATTTTATAAGCAATAATGTTTTATGGCCAGCTGCATCATCCTCTGAGGTATTGGGGGAAGTTCATGGGTCCCATCAAAGTTTTGTTTGGGACCTCAATCAGATCGTAGCACGAAGAGGCGGAGTCCAGGCCCCAGCAGCCGTGGATATCACGTGCTCGGAGTGACTCCTCCCCCCGCCTGCAGACAACAGGCCAGTGGAGTGCGAGATCAGGATGACGTCCAGCTCTTCATCCGGACCTGGAGAAGTAGAAAGCAGACGTGAGCGCGGTTCAGATCATTTACGTTTCTTTTGTTACTGTTTCGAATGTTTATTTATTTATTTTTTCTTTCCGGCCGACGATATTAGCCCGCGAAGTTATTGACCAGCCTCCCTGAAGCCACTTTTCCCAAGCAGAGCGTGAATGCATCTTTGCTCTACTTTATTCTGGCACACATTTAAGTGAGGATGCTTTAATAAATTGTGGATGCGTGATTGTGGAGAAATATTTCACCTTATTTTCGAGCGCATCATCAGAAGAACCAGCAGGACTGGATTTCGGAGCTCCGGAGCCGCTGCAAGCCTCCCGCAGGTTCGGTTGTCTTTAATTACCGTTTAAAAACAGTCGGACTGAAAAAGTCTGAAAAAGCCCGTTGGCGTGGTGGTGAATGTGGCTGAGCTGGAGGATCTGACAGTTTCCTCTCAGACTGGACTGAAAATGTGTTTTCGGGACGAGGAGGGAGCAGAACTGTGTCTGATTGTGTCGGTTCCGTTTGCTCACTCCTGATGCTCTGCACACTGACGCGATCAGTCCTGTGTTGTTCTTTCTAAACACTTTAACGGTGGAAAGTTGTTTTTAACCACTTGACCAGCTTTTTAAAAAGGAAAATCACTTTATTTCCTAGATTACAACCCTGTGAGTCTGAAACGGTTAACATGAAGTTAGTTGAGCCAGAAAAACAACAAAAAAAAGACTTTGTTTGTTTGTTAGAGCAATTTAAAACAAAATTGCTGTTGTGGCATTTTGTTCCAGATATATACATATGAAATAAAATATATTTTTGACTTTTTTTTTAAACCCAAAAAATAAGCAAGAGAAAACTCAGAAGTGGTTTATTTATAGATTTTGAAGTTTGCATATCTTAGGTGCTTTGCAACGTAATGCTTAAATGTGCTTTTGAAGGTGACTGCAAAGAAAAAATGGTTTATTTGAGTTCTCAGCATCTTGCAGCTACTTCTGGCTTTTCCTTTTTATGGGTCGTTGCAGTGCTTCAGTGTTCGTGTACTAATTTGGCATAACTTTTTTTGTATGCTCTTATTTTCAGGCTGCCCTTGTTGCTCTGGGCTTCTAGTGGCTATGGGGACGTCTATGGGCGACGTCTATGGGGGACGACTATGGGCGACGTCTATGGGGGACGTCTATGGGCGACGTCTATGGGCGACGTCTATGGGGGACGTCTATGGGCGACGTCTATGGGGGACGTCTATGGGGGACGTCTATGGGGGACGTCTATGGGCGACGTCTATGGGGGACGTCTATGGGGGTGTCTATGGGCGACGTCTATGAGGGTGTCTATGGGGGACGTCTATGAGCGGCGTCTATGGGGGACGTCTATGAGCGGCGTCTATGGGGGACGTCTATGGGGGACGTCTATGGGCGACGTCTATGGGAGTGTCTATGGGCGACGTCTATGAGGGTGTCTATGGGCGACGTCTGTGAGGGTGTCTATGGGCGGCGTCTATGGGCGACGTCTATGGGCGACGTCTATGGGCGACGTCTATGGGCGACGTCTATGGGGGTGTCTATGGGCGACGTCTATGAGGGTGTCTATGGGCGGCGTCTATGGGGGTGTCTATGGGGGACGTCTATGAGCGGCGTCTATGGGGAACGTCTATGGGGGACGTCTATGGGGGTGTCTATGGGCGACGTCTATGGGGGTGTCTATGGGCGACGTCTATGGGGGTGTCTATGGCGACGTCTATGGGCGGCGTCTATGGGGGTGTCTATGGGCGGCGTCTATGGGGGACGTCTATGGGGGACGTCTATGGGGGCGTCTATGGGGGACGTCTATGGGGGACGTCTATGGGGGCGTCTATGGGCGGCGTCTATGGGCGACGTCTATGGGGGTGTCTATGGCGCCGTCTATGGGCGGCGTCTATGGGGGTGTCTATGGGGGACGTCTATGGGGGCGTCTATGGGCGACGTCTATGGGGGCGTCTATGGGGGGTGTCTATGGCGACGTCTATGGGGGTGTCTATGGGCGACCTCTATGGGCGGCGTCTATGGGGGTGTCTGGGGGCGTCTATGGGGGACGTCTATGGGCGACGTCTATGGGGGACGTCTATGGCCGGCGTCTATGGCCGGCGTCTATAGGGACGTCTATGGCCAACGTCTATGGGCGACGTCTATGGGGGTGTCTATGGGCGACGTCTATGGGCGGCGTCTATGGGGGTGTCTGGGGGCGTCTATGGGCGACGTCTATGGGGGACGTCTATGGCCGGCGTCTATGGGGGCGTCTATGGGCGGCGTCTATGGGGGACGTCTATGGGCGGCGTCTATGGGCAACGTCTATGGGGGACGTCTATGGCCGGCGTCTATGGGGGCGTCTATGGGGGCGTCTATGGGCGGCGTCTATGGGGGACGTCTATGGGCGGCGTCTATGGGCAACGTCTATGGGCGGCGTCTATGGGGGACGTCCTCTATCAAAGCAGCACAACATCACATGAGAACACGTCCAGGTTTTAGCTCAGAGGGTCCTCCTACTTGAGTGGGAATAGCTTTTTGTTTTTTTTTCTTTTTTTTTTTGCTGTTAGAAAGGGGTGAGAGGCGGCTACAGCTAGATGACTCTCCATTAAAGTAAACAAACAGTCCTTCAAATGAAATTAAATCGTGCGATGGACTGGCAACCTGTCCGGAGTGAAGTCTGACGAGAGATCCCTGCAACCTGATAAGTGGGTACAGATAACGGTTAAAACGGGCGAGCTCCACTCACTGGTCACCAGGGTCTGCACCAGTGTGCCAATGACCCAGTTATTTGAATCAGGTGTGTGAAAGCAGGGAAACATCTAAAATATGCAGGGCAGCGGCCCTCCGAGGAGAAACCCTGCTTCCCCCAGACATTATTACAGAAACCAACCATCTCTATCAATTCATTGATCATTGGCTGGAATAGGAAAACAGGACATGACCGTAATGTTGTTCCTGGAGTGAAGGCAGGAAAGGATATCATAGTAATTCACATCTAACTGCTACCACAAAACGTCACCTCAGATCCAGGACTTGCAGAGGCGAGTACTCAGCCTCTTCTTGGGTTTTTCATTTCTTTGTTGCCACTCCTCTCAGAATAATCCGTATTTCTACTTAATGATTCCTTTCATAAATCTCCTGAATGTAAATCCACTCAGATTTAGCCGAAGGCAGGAGCTTTAAGAGAAACCTTTTCCAACTCCAACATGATTCAACTTGGTTTCAAGCTTAAACTGAGAAACACAATCAGCTGTAACATGAGAAGCCTGAGGACACTTGGCAGAAATGTTTTTAGGTTTGGGGGGCCTCAAGCAAGATTCAGTTTGGGTGTTCCCTGCTCTGTAAAACCGAAGTATGGCACAAAGTGAGGGTTGACTGACTGAACTGACCCCACCACCCCCATATACTATATGAGAAGACAGGGCACAACTCCCTGTGACATCGCCCGCAGGTTTCCTGATGTGTGCTTTCACAGTCTTTTTTTTTTTCTCTCGTTGTAAATGGGCAGGAACGGCCGGGGACACGCCCACTCTATTTCAGTCACAGTCACAGTTGGCTTTTGTCAGATTGGCTGGCTAAGCATTTACTAACTTAGTGGACTAGTGGGGGCTCTAGTGGCTTTTCTTGACAGTGTGGAGACAGGGAAGGGGAGCAGAGAGAGTGGAGGAAGACATGCAGTGAAGGGTCAAAGGCTGGGACTCGAACCTGGACTCCCTCACGAGGACTGAAGCCTCTGTGTACGGGGGACCTGCTCATCGCCTTGAGCTGAACAGCGCCACACTAAGATGGACAGTTTAACACGACCGTCAATGCATTTGGTGCCCGCCCCCAGTGGTCAGTTGAGGAACAGCAGCTTTTGTTTTACTTGTGCTTACTGAAGTCCGGTTGTTTCTATTCTCCTCAAATGCTGATACTGAGGCTGTCCTTGCAGTGTGGGCCTACAGGGGACTACAGGGGACCCTGCTCATGTGCACAGGCAGCATGTACGTGCTCTAAAAATGGACATCTTTTTATGAATCTCTGGTGAAGACCTCAGTTGATCGAGAGAAGCTCTTTCCCCACTCGTCCACTGAAATGGTTCCAGTGCTTTGAGTTTAAACTCCTGAGACCGACTGCCAGCTGCAGAATCACTAAGTCAGAAGCCAGAGCCAGTGTGTTTGGTCTGATCCAGCAGAGCAGTAAAAAGTTGAATCTCAAGGCCGTGAGCTCACCAGTCCTCTCATTTTCCTGTCGTTTAGAGTTCCAGCATCACCACTCACCGTTTCTGAATGCTGCCCAGTGTGCTGCATTCAAAACTGCTGACACCAGCTGCAGTTGTGAGCAGCAGTTGCAGCTTCATTTTCACATTTCTAGTTGGCATTTATGTTGCTCAGATGTTTGTAAAGACGGTTCACTAACTGTGATGGACTGGTGACCTGTCCAGGTGGACCACTGCCTCCGGCGTGTCGTGAGCCGGGACAGGCTCCGGCAGACCCCCGAGACCCTGCAAAGGATAAACGGGTCTAGAAAACGGATGGATGGTTCTGTAGGATTTAAGAGGATATGGTGCAGGAATTTAACAAATTCAGGTATGTGTTAACATAATGCCATGAAGGAAAGACATAAGTAAATCAGAGCGCGAATGGGTATAGAAAATAGATGGATGGTTCACAAACACAGACTGGTCTGTGGGCATATTAGACACTAATATGTGCTGGGTACATCTTGAACTGTTTCAGTTGCAGTTTATTGTTACGTGGCGACTGCTTTTCTTTTTTTTATTAATTTATATGGAGTGGACAGTAACGATATGTGAACGTTGTTTTCACGAGACTCTGCTCGATTGGGGTTGCGACGTTCAGCTGGTCTGAGTTTGCGAGCCAAACCCTTTAAACAACGTCCTCCCCTGCCCGCCTGTGGAGGCGCTGCCCTGAGAGTTACTGAAGGAGACAGCCGAGACCAAGAACGAAGAAGAAACCTTGCTCGTCTGTTGGTTAACGCAGCTCTACCTCCCTGCAAACATCACTGCTCCGGTGACTGCGAGACACTTCCCACACTTGTGCGCTTGTTTGTTTTTGTTTGTTTGGCTTGTTTACCCACAACGCACCGCGTTGTAGCCCAGTTCCTGCACCTTTGAGCTGCATCAGAGTTGGTTTGCACATCACACCTCCCCAAGGGAACTTGACTTTCCAAAATCTGGTCCCTTTTAAAGGGGATCAAATAGGATTGGTGTGAAAACATCCTTAGGCGAAGATGAGATCATGGTTTATGCCAAATTGGAGCAGAAAAACAGGTAATTCCACCTGCTTCACTCACTTTTTCACACATTGTAACTTTAACATCTGGGACAAACTGGTGGATGAGCAACTTCAGCTCATGGGTGATGATGTCACGGGTGACTGCTGGCCACAAACAAATTGCGATCAAAGCGTTGTGGGTGATCTGGTTTCCCAATGTGTGTTTGAGTGTGTGTGAGTAGGAAGGAAGGAGAGAAAATGTGTCTAAAATTAGGTTACAATGAGACAGAGGTGTCTTCTCTGCCAGAGAAACGGTAAACTTCCCACTTCGTCACACAAAAGCCCGGCGTGTGAAAGCATGTTCAGCAGCTGTGGTTCTGGGCCGGATCTGCCGGGTTTTACATCACAGTCTGACACAATGAAAGCGTGGGACTCAGCGCTGTGGGTTACAAACAAAGAAGCACTTTCAATAACACTGATGCCGAGGGTGGGAAACAACAGTTGTAAACTGGACTCAGCAGTTCAGCGAGCGTCACATAAACACACAGAAATCTACATCCATGAAGCTGCTTCTGCAACAGAAACATGCAGCTGCAAATGTATTTTATCAATGATTAACATTCAAGTTCCAGTATTAACTTTCTCACTTCCTCAGAATGAGCTGTTCCACCAAAGTGGTTCCAGTTGTGGTTCAGAGCCGGCACCGAACTTAGAACAGGTTCTTTGTTTTTCAACAGCCAACCATGAAGAAACCGCTGGGTCAGGGTCCCAAAACTCTGCTGGCCTAGATGAAAGACCTGGTTCAGTCAGGGGCGACGGGCGGGATTATCAGGACCATCGCTGTTAGATTAAATCAGCGTCAAGCAAGTAGAGAAGAAACTAAGAAAAAGGAGTGAGCGAAGTATGGCAGCGTCCCTGGAGAAGCCTGTCTCCTTGAGCTGAAGCTGACAGCACAACGGGAAAAACACTAGTCTGACTCGGATCATTTGGCACTATACGATATTTAAAAACTAGCTGCCTCTGTAGCCTCTAATCTGCTTGATTCAAAAGAGAAGAATAAAAAAATGCACTTTGACTTGAAAGTAGAAGCAGCGGCAGAGCAGATGTCGGCGTTTTAAATGGGCAGTGCGTTAGTGAACAGTGTCACGTGCACTACGCGAAGTGCCACAGTCGGGTGTTTCTTTGTGTGTAGTTTCCAAATGGCGGCTGCAGACACTAGTTTCATATCAGTCAGCTGTCGGTCATGGCTGGGTGAAGGTCCGTGAGCGTCTTCGAAGACTCTTGGAAATGTTCCCACATTAGGAGTTCAGAGTTCTGACCACTTGCTGATTAGCCACCGACGTGCCAACAAGCTCTGCAACTGGCACATTGGGATTAAAAAAGTCCCGTCTGAAAACCCTACAGGGAGCGGAAAACCCTTTCTTAAACATTCCAAAGGAAACCAGCTCTACAGTGGCTCTAGAAGCAGCCTTGCATCAGAACCTACTTCTCATTGGTCCGGAAGGGGTATGTGACATGTGTTGGTTGAAGTGCAGTGGGCGAACGCCTGTGGTCACGGGGCTTCTCTGTTGATGGGAACTTGGCTTCACCCAAGTGTAACGCATAAGAGAGGCAGCAGGACCTTCCTGTGGCTTCACAAATCCATGCAGGCCCTCCTTCATTGTTCTAGAAACATCTGTGCAGATGAACCGTCCCCTGTTTCCTGCAGGATCAGCCTGGACGTGAGGATGTTGATGCATGGATCTGCAGAAATCATGCTGGGGGATAGTTATTCACCATATGTGATGGTTCGTTATGAAGATGTGGATCTCATGCATATCTGAGAGCCCGGCTGGTGGGCCCCTCTCTCAGGCTGCCTGTCATGTTTTCTCCGGTGTGGTCATCTTGGACGTCAGCAGTTTGAAGCCTTCATCAGTAAAGTGCTCTGTAAGACTCTGATGGGACTCGTCTGCTCTACTAGACTGAATGTCAGATGTTGTGATGTTGAAATGAGGTGTTTTGAACTTGATTCAGATGGAGTTGCATTGGGGTTGTAGTGGTGCGCACGTGTGAGCGCGTGCGTGTGTGTTCTTTGGGAGGGAGTTGAAAGCAGTTGTTAGCTGGGTAGGAAGCATTGGGCGTACATCAGCTGCATTCAGGGCGTGCAAACTGCAGCATCTTCATGCATTGAGCTCCAAGTAGCTCCACCGAGCCGGTGCTGCCCCTCTCTCTCTGAGGTTTCCACGGTTTCAGTCTAACCACTTCATCGGATTACACAAATACAATGAATTATACAGACGCGTTCTGAATGTGTCTCCCTACCGTCTCCCTTGACTTGTCTAATCATTTATCAGATGACAGTTATTGTTAATCAGCGTTAACTGTGCGGTAATAACTTCTGAAGATGTTCTGTTTTTATTTACTGTATTACAGGGAATTTTTTTTTACTTTGACATAAAGGTAGAGCGTTACTGGTCGTGTGGTTGGCTTTACTCGTGGCGGGGTTGTATTTCTGCGTGGAGTCTGGTCATCATCTCTCATCAGGAATGGCGATTTTCCCCGTTTAATCGAATCGCCCTTGGAATCACTGTCATTGTGAGTTTAACCCAGAAAAGAACGGTCTGTTTTCCTTTGTGTCTGTCAGAACATCAAAAGATTTAAGGTGAAATGGGCCATTCTTTATTACTTAACTTCAGATAAACCTCAGTGGTTGTGAATTCTCTAGACGGTAAGAAGACACAATAAACACCTTGACATTTTGGACTAATTGTGACAACTGCCTTGCATCACACTTTGTGTCCATTCACTGAAGAGACTGGATTTTACAGTATGGCACCCAGCTGGTGCTAAAGTTTGCTTCGTTGATGCGGTATGGAAGTTTACTCAGTTGTACAGGAACTTCCCTGGAATCTGATTATGGTGGAAGATGGTCAAGAACATGTTTTGAAAGTCATTGTCACCAGCTTTGTGTTCAGATTACTGCAGACATCCCAGATCTACTGAAATGGGGCTTGTTTTTAATCTTTGGCCATATGGCGCCTTGGGAGAAGAACAGGGTAGAGGGGGAAGGGTGGGATGATTTAGGTCAGTCTGCACCAGGAAACAAAGACTAAACTAATCCTTCATGATAAACTGTCAGATGGAGGGATTTTCATGCAGAGGTAGAGTTGTAAATGTGAATGTGCTGTTAGTTCACACACCCTGATAGTTGAGCCATTTTTTGGGATGCTAAATAAATATTATTATTTAAAAAAAGTTTAAACCCTTTAATATTAGATTTTGCACGTATAGCTTTTACAGACAGCAATGGCTTCAGATTAATTAAACAGGAGCTGTGGGAGTGTCGGAGAGGGTTGGGACATTTTCAGTAAGCTCTCAAGAAACTTCCCAACCGGAGCTGAGTTTTGAACCTTTACATGGGAATAACCGTGAATAACCATTAACTGTACATTTGTGTCGAGTCATCATTTAGAGACATTGATACAAGACAATGTGTTCAGCAATAAGCAGACAAGGATGCAAACTCAAAGGACTTGCTTGGAGACAAGCGAGAGCGCTGCTTTAGTCCAGATGCAGGTGGTCCAGGTGGCCGGGCCACAACACTGTAAACTCTGGTGAAAAGATAAAATAAATAAATAAATCAGTTTGCTCCTGACCCAGCTCATTCCACTTCTAAGAAAGCAGCAAAATGCTCCAGTTTTAGAGCAACATATGCCTCAGACCACATCCATCCAGGAGACAATGCTAAACCACATTCTGCACGCATTACAAAGTCTGTCTGAGACGGCCTGGGGTCCAGCGTGTCTGCTGCTGCGTGCACAACTCTCGGCCTTTCACACCAATGCAGTGGCAGACACAGACAGTTGGATAAACAACTGGAATAATACTAATACTGCTAAAAACCAGCCATAACCTATGTTCCTTTGTGATGACAGAAAACTTGATGGTAGAAGGCAAATGAAACCGCATCCCAGTGAGGACTAACTATGGCGGGTAGCCACACAGAACGTTAGATTAATGGTTACCACAAGGCTGGACAGGTTTAGCTATAGATCAACGGTAGACCACAGGATGTGAGAGCGACGCTTCAGTTTTCTGCACGAGCCTTCAGTCACACATGTAGAGGATGCTTGAAGTCTGTCGGCACCGTTAATGAGCAAGTCTGTGAGTTTTCTTGATGTGACTTGGAGAAAGAAGGAACCAGTTTAGAAGGAGAATCTGGACTAAAAGGAGGATGGTTGAAGCATCAGAGGAAATGCTTAACGTACAGCTCAGCTCAATTCAACAACAAGGTGATTAAAAGTGCTCTACAGAGACATTAAAACATCGATAGTAGAAATAAAAAAGCATGATTTACAGTTTAAACAAAGGAGAAAGAAAAGAACAGATAAAATCAGGAGTTAAAATGTTATCAAGTTTTGAAACGTAAGCTCAAAAGTAAAACAGTGTAGATTTTCATCTTTTTTCAAATGCAGCTTAAAATTAAAACGGTGGATTTGTGTCTTTATTGAGAACAGGTGAGTCTTCAACCTGGATCTAAATAAATTGAGTGTTTCAGCTGATCTGAGGATTTCTGAGAGTTTGTTCCAGACATGTGGAGCAGAGAAGCTGAAGGAAGCTTCTCCAGGTCTGGTTCTGACTCTGGGAACTGATAAAAAACCAGATCCAGATGACCTGAGGGGTCTGGAAGGTTCATACTGGGTCAGGAGGTCACTGATGTATTTTGGTCCTAAACCATTCAGATCTTTATAGACCAGCATCAGAACTTTAAAGTCTGTCCTCTGATGGACAGACAGCCAGTGTAAAGACCTCAGAGCTGGACTGATGTGGTCCAGTTTTTGGTTTTAGTGAGGACTGGAGCAGCAGAGTTCTGGATGAGCTGCAGTTGTCCAACTGATGTTTTAGGTGGACCTGTGAAGATGCTGGTACAATAATCAAGCCTACTGAAGATGAATCCATGGACTAGTGTTTCCAGGTCCTGCTGAGACATCACATCTTTTAACCTGATATATTCTTGAGGTGACAGTAGGTGACTTTAATGCTTTAATGTATGTTTCTGGCCTGGTTGTTGGTTTTTAGGTTTTTAGATTGAAGCTCTGTTGATCTGTGATTGTTTCTCTTTGGGTCCAAAGACAATCAGCTCAGTTTTGTTTTTGTTCAGCTGGAGAAGGTTGTGGCTCATCCAGTCATTAATCTCCTCAATGCATTCACCAAGAGCCTGTACAGGCCTCGGTCTCCTGGTGACATTGTAATGTATAACTGTCTGTCATCTGCATAGATGTGGTAGTTTATTTTGTTGTTCTTTATAATCTGTGCCAGTGGGAGCATGTAGATGTTAAACAGAATAGGTCCCAGGATGGAACCTTGGGGAACTCCACATGTGATCCTGGTCTACTCTGATGTAAAGTTACCTATTGATACAAATATTTCTCTAAGTAAGTTTTGAACCAGTTTAGTACAGATCCGTAAAGACCTGCCCAGTTCTCCAGTCGTTTGAGTGGTATGTTGTGGTCAACTGCATCAAATATATTTGAACTCATTATTTAATCATTTTTCTTGATGACTTTTTTTTTCCATTTGCCAAAATAGATTTGATTTTTTTCAGATCTCCAACACATTGCAAAAAAAAAAAAAAAAAGTCACCATAATAATATATTTTGTTACCATTTTGTAATGCTGCCATTGCTTCTCACAACACTTTAAATACATGTTGACAACAACTCCTGAAACTGGTGATCCCTTTTGATTTCTTTATTTTGTCCCATTCGTCCTGCAAACCCATCTTAAGATTGCAGCATTATAACATTGTTGTTGTCACATTTTTGGTTTCAGAAGCCTTGGTTCGTTCTCTGTGGGGGCAGGTCAGGTTGTAGGCAGGTCAGTCCAGGACCCGTACCCTCGTTTCAGAGGGGACTTTGTACTGTGTAGATTGTGGTTTAGCATTGTTTTGTTGACGTCCCTGGTGGTCCGGAGGCCTGTGTTGCTGTAAAATGTAAGTCCCATCAGTGTTGATGCTGCTTTCACAGGGGCGGATTGAGCTTAGTCAAGGCACTCGCCCTCCTCCATCCATTTTTGTTTCCAGGTTTTACATATTGTTCTGTCGTCCCTCCAAACGTCTCTGCATGTCTTCTCATCCACTCGGAACCGTTTTCCCGCTCCAGTTTTAGTTCTTCTCCATCTCTTTGATTTTTTTTTTTTTTTTTTTTTTTTTTTTTTTTTTTAATTTTCCATGCACCCCTGTCAGAATTCCCAGCCAGCGATAACGATGATGTCACAGGATCACCATCACAGCCCCCTTCAGACATTTACTGGTTTATGCTGCCGTTATGTCATGTTTGTCCTGTATGTATGTCGTGGAGGGACAAAAGCAGTAAAAAAATCGTTTATGTTGAGAAAAAGAAAATGAATTGAGATCAACAGAAGTCATCACAAACGTAAAACGTTATGTTTATGTCGCTTATTTCTGCTTTATTAAACTAAATCTTCGAGCAGCGGATGACTGGTGTGGATGAGGTGGATGAGAGCTGCTGTGAGTCGGTTTCAGGTCTAAACTGTACGTGTAGAACAGTGAGCCAGAGATCATCTGCACGGGGAGATGGTCCATTTACTGGGATTTAGGTCATTACTGGAGAAGTTCACGTTGATGAACTGATGCGTTTGAACAGCTGATGAGTGGATGCTGTTTTTCTGTCTCCTCTATTGAAACCAGGCTAGGAGTTAAACATGAAATAAAGTCTTCTGTTGGTTAGTGGAGGTGAAAAAAACTCATCAGAGAAACGCGCTGTTGCAGCGTCGAGTGCAGAACTCGCCAGATAACGGAGTTCAACCTGTCCGAAGCGGTGCCATCTAAAGGCAACAAGACCACGCGACGAACCCGTCTATTTCAGTTATGGAACAAAAACCAACACAAAAGTATTCCCAGTACCCCCTAACCGCATCCACAGGAACTGAGAAGGGAAGCTGCGGCCAGATGTGTCTAATCAAATCAAATTGATTTGATTGATTTTCAGTAAATATGAGCCCCTTCGACAGCAGATGTATAGAAAGTTTGCTGGACTGAAGCATTCGGGTTTGTGTGAAGGGCAGTCCGGGCATGGCCATAACTCCAAAAGATTTGGGCTTCATAGTTCTCAAAAAAGGGTTGGTTTTCTTGACTGTTATTTTCCCCGGGAATGAAGTTCATTCTAGGTCCGGCCGTGCGAGAGGAGGCCTGTGGTGGTGCTTTTTCCGTTTTCTTGCAGCTCCACGTGAAGTTCTCCGAACACAGAGACGCAGCGCTTAACAAAGTCAGTGACGTGTGACTCCTGATGGATATCTTCATTAATGATTACTTTTCTAAATGTATGTTTCAGATGCTCCACACTCAGCAGACAAACGTTTTCGGGGAGTGTTGATGATGACGCTCTGCAGCATTAACGTAGGACTTTACGTCTGTATAGTTTTGTTTGTTCTGAGACGTTCGACTTTTGTTTTCCTCTGTGTTTGAAACCGTATCTGTTTTTAGGCTCACGCCCGGTCATCTTGCTTTTTACTTTCTGGTTCTTCTAAGTGTTATGATTAGACTGCCTTATAAGACTGCACATTTTTGTTCCAGAACGGTTTTGTTAGTGTTTATCATGTGAAGTGGGACAGGAAGTGGGTTCTTTGACCCCAGGTATCACCTTCTGAAAGAGTCATTCTCCTGGATTTCTCCCATCCTTCCCCCTCCCGTACTTGCTTGTAAGCCTATGTGCCTACTCCGTTGTGGTTCGGTTCTGGCCTGAACAGGGCAGGGCACTTTGCTCAAGTTGGGTGTAGAGGAGTCGTACGGTACCACAAAGCCAGACAGTTTATTTGAAGCCGAGCTTTACATAGTCATTATAGTGTGGTGCTCTGGCAGCCTGTGTTTTTGTCTCCGTCTGCCACAGATGTGGCTACGCTCTGTTCACGTGCGTGCGCGTGTGCGTGCGTGCATGTGCCTGCATGTGCGTGCCTGTGTGTGCGTGTGCGTGTGCGTGCGTGTGCGTGCATGTGCGCGTGGACCCAGATTCCTCTGCACTCCTTTTTTATGAGTGAGGCCACGGGAAGAATCTGCTGCTTTAGCATGTTTCAAATCATTAACGTTAAATTAAACATTAAGCTTCCCCTTTTTGTTGATGCAGAAAACTTTAGGTCCCGAATACATTTTGAGTTTGTGTTTATATAAGGGTTTTTGCAGCTAAATGTATTTTAAGCTTATTTAAACTGAGTAACAGCAGCTCAGCTGTGTGGGACCGTCTCCTGAAAGGGTTAAATCTGTCGCTGGCTCACATCAAATCCACGTTTTTGCTCGTAAGTTGATTCTGTTTTTTATTAACAGTTTTTCAGGAGATGAACTGATCTGTGTTTTCCTCCGGCCGATGATGACTGTTTAAAAATGGCCGATGACCAGCCGACCGGTTCATCCGTCCACCTCTAACATGATCACCGTATTTTCTGCTGTCTTAAGGAAGAGACTGAACCGTGAACATGGATGGTCACGTAAACTTTGATGTATGGGTCAACTGATTGTTGAGCATTTTTATGGATGTCCATCCATCATCAGTACCTGCCTGTTCCTCCTCGGGTTCCTCCTCGGGTTCCTCCTCGGGTTCCTCCTCGGGTTCCTCCTCAGTCCATGGGGGACTGCTGGAGTCCATCCCAGCTCTCTTCAGGTGAAGGCAGACACACCTTGGTCGGGCCACCAGTGGTATCTGGGGGAGGCTGGAGTTCCCAGAAAAAACCAGTGCAGGCGTGGGTGGACTAAACAAACTCCACACAGGAAGGCAGCGGTTGTTGAGGAGGCTGCTGCGAACATCCACTCCAGTGCTGCTAAACACCAGCCTCACATTCTTTTCCCCATGATTTCCATGATTTCCATGATTTCCATGTTTCCTTGGCAGCAGTTATCTTTGATGAGATAAACAGATATAGTTTAAAAGGGAAAACAAAAATCATGCCGGATATCTATACGGGTATGGACTGAGTGATGATTTGGGATCGAAAGGTTGTCGCATCATGTGATGGAATAAATATTGCCAACCTACAGAGGGCTGAATTCAAAGTCAACCCCAAAGATCAAAGGAACCAGGTTCCTCCTCGTTCCTCCTAGTACTGGTGACCAGTAGGGTCTGGCAGTGGGTCCAAGGATTTTATCCCACTCGGGGTCGCCGGGGACACTTGAGGACCTTCCTGCCCAGCTCTCTGACAGTGACCGCCTGTCTCCTGGAATCTCCTGCATCTTTTTGAGACTGCTTGGAGACACATCAAGCCTATGTTGGGTCCAGGTGTCGCCTCGTGTCCAGTTGAGACACTGACCGAGCCAAATCCATCACTACTGACTAACGGTCAGAAACGGAGGAGGACAACGCATGCGGGGACCTCCACCAGTAAAACCGTTCCTGCGTTGGGGGTCATCTTGTTGTTGCTCCTGTTGTTACTTTCATTAACACCAAACATGTAATTGGCCTATTAAACCAAAACATAATATTAAGGTGATCATAAGAATGATATAAGTATTGTGAGGTTCAACAAACTTTGACAAGACGCATGTCAGAATGTGGGGATGGATGTCAACGGAGGTGAAAAACTCATCATGATGCAAACGGGCGTTTTTTTTTTTTTTTTTTTTTTTTTTTTTTAAACCTTCTCGTGTTTGTTTATAGATTTATTTAGTTGTGCTGCTGGGAGGTCCTTTCACTCTGGGAATAATGATTTTTCCTCTGGGAAAAAAAGAAAACCTCTATTAAGCCTGTGTTTTAAGACAGTTACACAAGCTCTTTTTGACAGTTTGTTCTCCTAAATTCCCCCCATGGTGCACATGGTGCACGCCAGTAATCAGCATCTGACCCCAACCTGGACAAGTCATCGGTGCATCTGTGCCGCTTTCATAAAACAACCAGTCTAGGGATGTGTAACACTTTGCACAACACTGTTTTATGTAAGCCTCGGACTTAAATTTTTTTAATCTATTATTATGATCTATAATTCAGTTAATCAAACTTTATAAAGGTATTTTCATACATGTTGTGCAACAAACAGTGATTTAAAGGATTCAAACCAAAAAGAAAAACCACCATTAACAGTACAAGCTCTCTGATCCTCAGACACGCCTGGTTTTAAAGTCTAACGCGCTCTGGTCTTTCTTCAGGTGAGACCTGATGTGACGCAGCAGACGTACTGCACCAGGAAGCTTCACAGCACAGTTTTTCCAGTTTCCGGTTGTTCCCCCGCTCTCGCAAATGGATCTGGGGACGCGTGCCTCCTCGGGTTCTGGTTCCTGTAATAACTGCTGGGAGGATCAGAGAGGCTGTTGGTGAGTAATCCCCAGCAGGTGCAAAATGCCAGGATGCCCATCACTCAGGACAACGCCCTCAGCATCCTCCTGCTGCTGGAGGACTGGCACAGGGCTCAGACCATGAGATCCCAGCAGAACAACGGCGTGAACTCGGACAGCTTCAGCTGCAAGGTTCGTCATTCAACCTGTATTTTCTTACTTTGACTGTTTACTACTGCCAAAATATGTGTATACAATCAGATACAAAAGGTAGTAACTATTATTATTTTAATTTGGTGTGTGTAAGAACATGGTAGAAATCCTCTGGTTGTAGCAGGACTCCAGATGTCAGATGGACAACAACATGTAATTATTTCCGTTCTGCCATTATTTGTTTTACAAAAATCTAATAGTGCGTCCATAAGATTTAAGAGATGTTTTAGAAGTTTACTGGTCTGGATCATTCACTTGTATGTAAACATAAAGCCAAGAGGGAAAGGCATAAGTTAGGGTGTTGAAGTCGTTGCTTCACATCAGTGTGAAAGGGTTAAAATAAAACAAATAAATACAAGACAAAGTATTTGGATTTCACTGTTCAACGGCAAGAAAGATTATTCAAAAGCAGTAAGTCTTCCCAGGAGCAGAAACTTCAGCTAATTTACCCCCCCCAAAAAAAAAAATAAATAAATAACTACATCTCAGAAGCTAACAAGTCTGTTTAATTGTTAAAGCATGTAAAAGTGCAATCAGAAGAAGACTGAACAAGCATGATATGTTAGGAAGGAGAACGTCTCCTAATGAGAATATCTAAAAGGAAGATGGAAGTGCAACTGAGGTTCACAAAACATAATCTGAAGAAGCCACAAGACGTCTGGAACAACGAGCACCAGAGTAAACTGGAGGCAGACTCGAGTACACCTGCGTGGCGGTCACGCAACAGGACGGCGGTCCGAAGAACGGCAGCAGATATGCATCGGAATGGCTGAGGAGAAAACCCAAAACCTCCAAAGTCCAGACATCAACCCAAATGAAATGCTGTAGTGACCTTTAGATTAGGTGAATGCTCAAAAAACTCAATGACATGACACAATATTCTAGAGAACTTAACTATATGACAGCCGTATATAACAATGGCACAGTGAAAAAAGCCATATACTGTCTGAGGTTGTGAGTGTCCAACACTAAGATCACCTGTGATCAGAGGATTTTCAGCATGTTTTATAAAAGGGAGAAAAATCCCAACTCAGAATCAAGAGACGGCGCTGACTTTAGCACACGTCTGCTTAATCTCCCTCCTCCAGGATGAAGAGCACCCGAACGGAGAAGGCGGCAGCGCCGGCGGCAGCGCCGGCGGCAGCGCCGGCGGCAGCGCCGGCGCCAGCGCCGGTGCCAGCGCCGGTGCCAGCGCCGGTGCCAGCGGTGTTCATCTGGAGGACTTGGCCCTGTGTCTCGCTGCCACTCACAAGCTGGTTGAGTACATCAATTTCAACTTCTTGGAGAATGACGCTGCTCCAGCAGCCGGCATGTCTGCCAGCAGGGAGGGGACAGATGTTGAGATTCACGCCGTTTCCCTCAGAAAAGAGGAGGGCGACAGCGCTGCTGACTTTGGCCTCAGCTTTGGCAACATCCCTATTTTTGGGGATCCTGAAGTGACAAGAAAGGGCGGCCAAAGGAAGAGGAAGCACCAGGGCCCCGTCACGGATGTGGGTTACATCTGGGTGACGGAGGTGAGGAAGAGGAGCCCAGCAGCCTCCTGCAGGCGCATCAAACTGAGAGACGAGCTGCTGTCACTGAACGGGCAGCTGATGGTGGGAGTGGACGTCAGTGGAGCCAGGTGAGACGACAGCGTTATCTAGAGTCAGGACGATGTCATTTAGATGCTTTCAGACCCATCGTACTTTATTAAACCTTTATTTACTTTATTAAAGGCAGCAACCCTGAAAATTCAAATTGCACATGACATGTCTGACTAAAGAAACAAAAATAGGAGTCTGAAACGCTCAGAGGGGTGAAGTAGCACGACTACTCGGTAACGAAGAGTCCCAACTAAAAGGTAATTTAACGCCGTAAATGTTTGGTCAACGATTCAAGTAGAGCTGTCACATGACTGTTGTTCAAAAGACCAGGCAAACTCATGGTGTTTCTTTTTTGTTTTGTTTTTTCAGTTTTTTTAAAGCTTTTCATCATCCACTGTCTCCACGCGAGGATACATGAATTTAAGAATATATGGGTTCAGCTTTTACTATTTTCAGAAACTAACAAAAACAGGGAATAGTTAAACAGGCTGTCCATTAATTTATTTTTTTTTTTTTTTTTTTTCCATCCCAGCCTGGATTTTGCTTTTAGAGATTCGAGGAACAACACATTATCCTGCACTTTAAGAGCCAAATCCTCTAGTGGGATAGAGTGGAAGTAGGAACTATAAACCTTTTAATGGCTTTATATGTGAGCGACAGAATTTTAGATCCTGTCTTGGTTTATTGGGAGCCAGTTAGTGTCTTTTACCGTTGGAGGGATGCGAGCTCTCCTACCAATCCTCACCAGATCTCTTGTAGCAGCACTTTGGATCAGATGCAGCCTGTTGATAAAAAACAGCTGATGGAACAACTGAAAACAGAATCAGTGCAGTCAGTCTAGAAGCAAGAAATGGATGAGTTTGTTTTTCCACATCATTCTGTAAATGACTTGAAAGACCTACAGCACCACAGGGAAGACCATCAGAGTAATCCCACCCCGAGTAACCACGTGGATACAGGCTGTCATGTCTTCAAGACTGCCGTACCGGGGAATATTGGCCCTCCCTCTGACTCCCACGCTGGCCCACACTCTCATTACTCCAGTCTCCACCTGTTGCTGCTATGTTGTAAAATGAGTTTTTGCACACGTATCCGTGTCCATGTTCACGTGCAACCGTGCCAGGCCCGTGGCAGGCCCGAGCCAGGCCCACGCCAGGCCAGTGCCACGCTCGTGCCACGCCCATGCCAGGCCCGTGCCAGGCCCGTGCCAGGCCCGCGCCAGGCCCACGCCAGACCCATGCACGCTCCTCCAACCTGCCAGACTATATTAGTCTGACCATAAAACGGAGCTGTGATTCCCTGCTCTAACGCACTTGATTTAATTGAATGGGCCATTAACAGATTTGTACAGACCTTCATGACAAGCTGATGCTTTGTTTGTGTTGTGGTGGAGTCCACACATCCATCCAACAGTGGTGGTGCTTGGCACTCTATCCCTCCTGGGGTGGGTTGTGGCCCCCAGGTGTAGCAGCCACCTCCCCGATGCAGGCGCCTCCCTGTGATGGTGGGATAGCGTTCCCTCACTAATTCCACTGCGCTCAGCAATGTTCCCTTGTTATCATTTTAATTTAATGTTTGAAAGTATTTTATCATTGATGGGGATTAGGGTTGGTGGGGAAGGGGGCGGGTGGATGGGTGGGATTGACTTTGTTTTTACTATTAACCGCGTTGTGCGGCATTGTATTGTATGAGAAGTGCTAAATAAATAAAGTCAGATTTGATTTGAGGGAAAGCCGCCATCCCAAACCTTATCTGGTTTTGATGTTTATCCACTTGTACGTGCGATTCACTGGAAACCTGAACGGAAAAGTGCAGGAAATGCTGACGTTTAACCGTAGCTTGAGCTGTAAAAGCATGTTACTTTTCTCCAGTTACTTGGCTGACCAGTGCTGGAACGGAGGTTGCATCTACCTGATCCTACTACGTCGAGTCAAGCGAAAGGCTCCTCCCCCTCCCTGTGAGGTCAGTGAAAGTGTTGGTGTTCCTTCCAGCTCTGACGGCTGTGGGAATCAGCTGGATCGGCAGGACCAGCAGCCGACCCCACGAACTGCAAACTGCAATCGCGCACGCAAGTTTGGTGTCATATCACGCTCGTCCTTTAACAAGGACAACCGGGACAGCGCTGAGCTAGAGGGCGGGAGCTGCCCCGTCAGCTGTAGCTCTCCTCTCAGGCCTGATGTGGAAGTTTGTCCTCCAGGGTTTAACTCGGGCTGCGTCCTGTCTGCTGACGAAAGCCCAGACTGCTTTCTTGTCCACCTGCACAGTGAAGGTGCTGCAACTCTGCCCGTCAGAAGTCACAGTCAGCTGCTGGATTTCAAAATGAATTCTTTCTCCAGTGAATCATCAAGCCAGGTAAGACACACGGCTGGCGTTTGGAGCTCGAGGGGATGACGCCGCAGGGGGCCACACCTCCCACTCTCACTCACAAAATGTGATCTTGAGCTAAATGTAGCGCCAAGCGGAGGTCTTTCCTCAGTTGCTTCAGTTTTTCTGAGACAGTACAGTCGTGTGCCAGAAGAAGGGTGAGACAGACCTCGTAGTTCCAGCTGAGCCCAACGACGCAGCTGGTTCTCAGACTGCAGGTTTGTGGTTCCTAGTAGACTCGGAGGCAGAGAACGTCAGTTATCAGGCTCCTCTGTTGTGGAACCAGACCCAGTTTGGGTTCAGGATGAAGACGGGAGGATGAACTGGATTGAATAGGAGAGAATTATATATGAATCATTAGTGTGCTTTTATTTTGAATATATAATAATGACCTGAAATAAAGTTTAAAAAAAAAGTTGTTGAAATGGCAGTGAATGACGCTCAGGTTGAACAAAATCAAATTGAAATTCAACAACAAGCACAGAAACATGGTTATAAGCTTCTAGTTGCACCTGCCACTTTGTATAAAAAGGACAGAAATAGATCAAACTCTTTACAAATGTTGAAATGTCATAGTTTTTTTATGACATATCTTTGACACATGTGTCTCAGCTCTTTCTGAATAATTTATCGATTTGTGTTTGTGCTCCTTTTTTTTTCTCCTTAGCCCAGAGAGGGCAGCCACATCTGGAAGATGCATATGGTGAAGGGTCAGGAGGGTCTCGGCATGCATATTACAGGGGGGCGGGGCTCCAAGCGTTCTCCTCATGGCATCATCATTGCTCACATAGAGAAGGGCGGGGCCATTTACAGGTACGCTCGGTCCCGGTTAGGTTGACATCGTCTTTGTTCTCACCGGGTTCCCTAGACTGACACTTCTAAATGTAAAAGGTTTTACTGCAACGAAAACAACCGCACTGGACATTCATGACAATTATAAACAAATGTTTTAACAGTTTGTTGTTGTGTGTTAATGCAATGCCGAGGAGGAACTATATCAGCAACTGTCGCTGCTTATCAGGCTGGAAAAAGTTAAGAGAAGACGCGTCCAAGCTGGTTCCAAGCCTGGTTCCAAGCCAGGTTCCAAGCTGGTTCCAAGCCAGGTTCCAAGCTGGTTCCAAGCCAGATTCCAAGCTGGTTCCAAGCCAGGTTCTAAGCTGGTTCCAAGCCAGGTTCTAAGCTGGTTCCAAGCTGGTTCCAAGCCAGGTTCACCGGAAGGTCAGACAGGAGGCACAGATTGCAAAACAAAAAAATCACAAGACTCAGCGCAGCACCATATTTGGAGAACACCAAACAGCATATAAGCACAGTGATCTGTTGAGCACAGGGGTGGCGGCGGGAGGATTTGGGTTTGACTTGCAGCCATGAAACCTGAGCACCTGGCCATCATTAAGAGGGGTAGCTGTGTACCGCCACAGTGTCCCAGAGGCAAACGTAAGAGCATCCGTCCAGGTGCTCAAGCTCAAACGATGTCGTATGAAAAGACAGTGATCCAACAACGGCGGCAAATCTACAACAGAATGGATGAGAGGTGAAGAATCAAATGGTTGCAATGGTCCAGAGCACGGACCCCAACCTGATGAAACCTTCTGTGCCGAGACCCCACTAAAGCTGTGCACAAACAAATGAACTGAAACAGTCTTGAAATGAATATGGACCAACATGCATCCAGAAGCATGTAAGAACTGGCCCGAACTGTTGTTCTAAAGGTGGATCTGCAACCTGTTGAGCCACAGCTGGTCGTAGTTTTTCACTCGTTTATCTTAATAAGAACCAGGTGATTTGTTTTTCTTATGCGCTCATCTGTAAAACCTTTAATTTCATGAGGAAGTACCTTCATTTTCACATGACTGTTTATATTTAATTAAGTTTTAATAGTTATCTATGTTCTTTGCCCCAGATTCTGAACCCCCACACGTCACCAACTATGCTCGTTTGTGTGATTGTAGAGGAGCAGAAACGGGGTTTACAGGGCCAGTTGAATAGGCGCTCCGGTTAAGTGTGTAAATGCTCAAATAAAGACGTCTAAAGGCTTTAACAGAGTCTAGAAAAGCTGAGTCCAAAAAACTGCAGGCTATTTACTGTCTGGATGCGCTTTGGTGTCTGTGTGGTGATGTGTCATCATGTGTGTTTCAGAGATGGACGTCTTCGTCCTGGCGACGAGTTATTGATGATTAATGGTCAGTCTCTGGTGGGCCTCACTCATCAGGAGGCTGTTTCTATCCTCCGTGCTACTACCGGCCTGGTCCAGCTGGTGGTGTCCAGCAGGGTACACACACACACACACACACACACACACACACACACACACACACAGCAAGCGTTCCTCAGATCTGCATCTCCCTCTGGACATTCTCAACTGAATGCCTTATCCTAACCCTCAGCCTGCTGTCTTGTGGATCAGCTGAAGGAAAGGGGCAAGAGTGTAAAACAAAGGAGCCATCGCTTTTATTTGGTCCGATGTTGGAAATAAACTTTAGAGCTTGCGGGTCGTCTGACTAACCGCTTAACAGAGAGACAAAGCAAGACGTGTGTGGAAGTGAAACATAACGAGCAGTGGGCTGACGGTGGACAAGAACTTCAAATAATGGAACGTGAAAAGTATGAAAACCAGGATAAAAGTGCAAAATCGCAGCTGGCTCACACTCTTCTTTTGTGTCTGCAGGAGGAGTCAGAGGTGGATTTCGACCACTCGTCTTCCACCAGTCTTCCAGACCTCATCAGCACTTGCAGATCTTTCCCCTCCCTGAATGAGACGTCTTCCCCATTCTTTTGTCAGACCTCCAGCAGCAGCACCAGACTTCACAAACCCTCCCAGGTACATATAATTATGTTGTTTTTGTGCGTTTGTCCTTATTGGACTTGCATTCCTCTGCCCCTTCAGTCATGTGCCAATGTCAGCAGCAAAGGACCCAGTTTTGACTTTAGCTGTCAGATGGGCATCCTCACATTTGTGTCTCATTCATGTACCACTCTGTCTATGCAAGGTTCCCTGGTCATGTGACAGAGGAATAACTCTTGGTCTCTTTGGTCTCTTCTTTCCATGGAACATTGTTCCGGGAGTGTTGTGAACCATTAAAGATGTGTTTTTATGAACCTTTGCTGTGCTTTCATGATCTTTTCAGACAGAATTGGCTTTGTCCTGGTAACTCTGCCAACTTAACTGCACTTGTTCAGCCTTTCTCCAACTGAACTGTCTCTAATTTAATATTTAACTTCCTCAGTCAGCTTGTTGAGTCTGAGATGTAGGTCTTGTCGTTCATTTCTATGAGGATTGCACCGTCTGATCCAGGGATAACTTCAACTCAAAACCTTTTGGAAATGCTTTAACAGCCCTTTCCAGATTGTTCTACAGTTGCTTCTTAAAATCATTGCTGATGTCTTTCCCCCTTGGTATTGTGTCAACACACAGCTGAATACTCCAGTGCAGCAAACTGCTAAAACATCTACCTCTGCTGCTGTGGAAGCAGTAAAGGCAATTTAGTATTTCCAACATGATTTATTTAGCCGTCATTTCTGTTTAAAAAAAATAAATAAAAAAAATAACGGCACAGCGATGAATCTTCCATACTGTTATTAAACGCAGCACAGAGGAAACATCCAATACCTGAGGTGATGCAATCCGATGTAGTAGAGTAGGTAAATTATTTAGGGGTTCAAATGCACGTTCATGCACCTTCGTGCACCTTTGTGCACCTTCATGCACGTTCATGCACGTTCATGCACCTGCTTAATGCCAAAAAATGTTCAGTAATAATGTGGAAAAACACTCAAAGACCAGTTGACTCGGTGGATAAGACGGATGTTGATCAGCCTTCCACTGGAAAGAATAACATGCATATTGAAACTAAAATTTGAGAAAATATGGAGACTTTTCATTGATTATGTTAAGAATGTGAACTTAACACCCGAAGAAGAAGGAGAATAATGGGTGTGGACCTTGTAGCTTCTGTGCTTGCGAATGCTTTTTTCTTTTCCTTTTAACTTCCTTTCTACAGCTTTACTCTGTCAAAATCCCTTTTAGGCATAAAAAAGTGATATAACGCACATAGCATGCTCTATAATCGACAGGTTACCTGTTCTGAAGGAACGCTAGTTGCTAATAATAACCCTCAACTTTCAGCTCATTCTGAAGGATCTTGAGGTGTTCCTGGTCAACGGGAACGATGACGTGTCCATTTGTTATGAAAATGCTTTTATTACAGTGCAGTCGGCATGCCCGTGTAAGGACCACCGTTTTCAGGTAGACGGTGATCTGAAAGGCTCTTCAAAAGAGCCAGTGTGTATTTATGGAAGTACTCGGCACACAAGTCAACGGCTGCAGTCCGAGTTGAGTGAAAAATAAAAGTGAGCTCGGTTTGTCCTTGCAGTTGACCAATGTGGAGGAACAGAAAGAGTTTGAGGTGGAGGCGCCCAGCTCCAGCTGCAGCCCCGTTCCCATGAAGCTGTGCAGCCAGTCACAAGGTCTGTGTCCAGCTGCACCTCTCATTTCCTTGTCGTCATGGAAAACATGTATTTGTTCTGTCATCCCATCGTCTTTTTCCAAGTAAAATAGTAAATATTCATGTTGAGAGTTTTAGTGGGTAACTGGGGACTTGGGGGGACTTGGGGAGACTTGGGGAGGGACTTTGGGAGACTTGGGGAGGGACTTTGGGAGACTTGGGGAGGGACTTTGGGAGACTTGGGGAGGGACTTTGGGAGACTTGGGGAGACTGGTTAACCCTTAGAAATGTGAAACGAGCAGAGCTGCAGTGGTTTTACAGGCTGATTAACTGAAACTTTGCATTAAGTTGCCATAATGTGATCTGATCTTCATCTAAGCCCCATTAATAGACGAACATGACGTGTTTAAATATAATTTATTATGTCTTTATTGACCTAAGCCATTTAATATTCAACGTGCTTGGGAGTTAATTACTGGTCAAAGCTGCTTTGGCAGAAAGGACTTTCCGTCTCTCTGGACCTTCAGGAGGTGTTTTAGAGCATTACTGTGCTGCTTGTGGGAAAACAAAACCGGAATTTTCTGCTTGTATGAAAATGTTTTTGAAAGCTGTTGTGTCCTGGCCCAGGTGGGAGCAGCCGCCTGGAGTCCGTGGGTGAGGATGATGAGCTGTTTGTGGATGGCGGTGTGAGTGGCGGGGAAGCGGCGGAGAAGCCTCCAACCAGCCGGCGTAAACACTCCTTACCGCAGCAGCTGGATTCTGCTGGAGTGAGGCAGGTCAGTTAGAGACTCGGGAACTAAATGTTACTTTAGGAAGTACCCGAAAACAGAGCCTGAGCTGTTCACGGGTCTCCTAAGTGATCATATGGTGTACTGCACTGTATGAGCAGTGAGCAGTTTGGTTTCTTTAACAGTCAAACAGATTTTCTAAGTAATATGTCCGGTTTAACTGAATTTCATCCCCAACAATAACCTCAGAAATGATGCTGTGTCTCAGTAGCACTGAGCTTTGATGCCCATGATCACAACAGGTTCTGACAAGGCAGCTCTGACAGCTCTGCACTAATCCCTGCCGTGATCGGGCGTCAATACCAGAGGTTCACATTCAAATAAAACCCAGAGCAGGATCCAGGATGATCGTACGGATCGTAAAGGCAGAGGTGCACGGATGTCATGATGAGAAACACGAGAGCAGCAAAAAGCAGCATGTGTGCAGTGAGAATTAAAACTGAAAACAGCAAGGACAGCATAAAGAAGGAGGTAAACCCACATTTGTCTTGAAGCTGTTTAACTTTTGGTTTCCGTCTCTCTTCTAGGAATACCAGGTGATTAAGAAAGCAGCCCGCTCCCTGAGCACAGTTCAAGTGGAGTCTCCATGGCGACTGGCGCAGCCGTCCATTATCTCCAGCATAGTGCTGATGAAAGGCCAGGGAAAGGTGAGCGCACTCCTCCGACACGTGCATAAATCAAGCTCTGAGAGCCGGCTTTTATGGACCCAACCATGATTTAGTCACGGCTGCATCACGTCTGTTGCTCAGACATCTGACCTTAAATTAAAAAAGCTTTTATGTTGACTTGATATCAACTATTTAGATTTTATTTAGCCGTTTTCCTTTAAATAAACCAATATGCCAACATGGGACTGAAAAAAATAAATGCTCTGGGATGAAGAAATGGAGAGAAAAAAGGGGGAAATATTAAAGAAACAGACATCTATAAAAGTGTGGAAAGACTGGAATAAAAGGTAAGGGTGAAAATGACAAAAAGACACTTTAATGACTAACTTCAGGGAGACAAAAAGAAGGAAAATATTAAGAAGAAACACTAGAAGATGTCCTGCCTCAAGTGGAGGAGTTTAAGTATCTCGGGATCTTGTTCACGAGTGAGGGAAAGATGGAGCGTGAGATTGACAGGCGGATTGGTGCAGCGTCTGCAGTTATGCAGTCGTTGTACCGAACTGTCGTGGTGAAGAAGGAGCTGAGTCGTAAGGCAAAGCTCTCAATTTACCGGTCAATCTACGCTCCCACCCTCACCTATGGTCATGAACTTTGGGTATTGACCGAAAGGACAAGATCACGGATACAAGCGGCCGACATGAGTTTCCTCCGCAGGGTGGCTGGGCGCTCCCTTAGAGATAGGATGAGAAGCTCAGTCATCCGGGAGGAGCTCGGGGTCGAGCCGCTGCTCCTTCACATTGAGAGGAGTCAACTGAGGTGGCTTGGGCATCTGTGTAGGATGCATCCTGGAAGCCTCACCTAAAGATGTGTTCCAGGCATGTCCCACCGGGAGGAGACCCCGGGGAAGACCCAGGACACGCTGGAGGGACTATGTCTCTCGGCTGGCTTGGGAACGCCTCGGGATTCCCCCGGAAGAGCTGGAGGAAGTGTCTGGGGTGAGGGAGGTCTGGGCATCCCTGCTTAGACTTCTGCCCCCGCGACCCGGCCCCGGATAAGCGGAAGAAGATGGATGGATGGACTAGAAATAAACACAAGGACAAAAGAATAAATGCATAAAGAAGAATAAATGATAAGCGAAATGAAATTAAAATGGAAATATTGATTTATGTCGGTTTATATATGAATGATTCTTTAAATGGTTTTTAAATTTGCTGTATTTGTTACCATACTTGTTTTTCTCTTGAGGCTTTAATTCTGTTTTACGGTTTTTAAATGATTTTATCCGATCATCCGCTTCCTGGATGATACCCACACGGTCCTCTTCACGACTTGGCAGCTTTCTTTTTATTTTGTGTTTTTTTACTTATTTTTTCCTTAAGGAAATAGCAGAAATAGCAGGGTCACGTGTGCAACACAGCAGGACTAAAGTGCTCCTGGTCCGGGGAAATGACCACCACACTGAGCAGTAGGAAGTAAGCCACGGAGACACTACAACAGCTAACAGCAGCAGCGACTTTAATCATACAGATCTGAAGTCCGTCCTGCCCGGCTTCTACAAAAACCTGCGGTTTTCCGATGAGGGAAAGTTTCAGTTCAGTCAGATTTCCTGGTCGACTGCACCACTCAACCATCAAAAAATGGGGCTCGTATCGGGTCAAAATAATTGATAGTAAAGGACCCAAGAACTACATTCAGAAAGCAAATGCACAAATCTTCCTTGTTACTTCCAAAAAAAGGGACATGAAAATCAAACCTTGAGATGAAATGTCACCTGGACACATGAAGATGGCCCGGTACAGTGCAAAGTGAGATGGAAACTGACAGCAGAGGCATGTCGGGGCAAAGCAGCCAAATGCCAGACAGGTTTGGGTTCCAAGGTCTGCAGTCACAGCAGAACAGCGCATGCATGCAACGGTGTTCATGGAAGTAGAGAAGGCTCTGCTGCCTCAGAAAGACGTACTGAAGCCGAGTGGAGCTGCAGCTCCGTCTTGTTTTCTGCCTCACTTGACGCGTCTGCAGGTTTTTGCAAGGTAAATCACAGCATCCTACAGCTGGAGTCTGTGAGATGTGGCCCTCAGGCATGGTGCACTCTTGGTTTTAATCACACACCTCTGTGCAGTCTTTGTGCAGGCAACGTTCTCTCACCTCAACTACATTTCAGGAGGCTCCAGCTTCTCAACTCTCCCCCGCTGTGGTCTGTGACCACTGGATATTGACACATTCGTAGAAATACCAACTCTCTGAGCTTAGAAGTGAAGCTTTGCATATGCAGAGGCAATTCTAGGGTCTTTTGAGCCCCTAGGCGAAGATTCCCAGGGGCCCTCTAACTAGTGAATCAATCTTGTAGAGCGAGTTTTGTCTAAGATGGTTATTTTGTTTTCAGCCTGCTAGCTGAGTAAATAAGTTGATTGCAGGTGTCTCAACATCAGCAGGACAGACTGAGCTGCTCTGACCTACATTTTTATCTGCACTTCTTACCACATTCTTGATTCCACTTTTTTGCTCCTTATGTTATTTTCCTCAACTCTCATTGCCAGATGGATAGCTTCTCTTCATTCTGATAGACCTGCTTTCATCAGGGTTGTTTATGTTAGACACACCACTTGCTGCATAAGCAAGAGGTAGGTGCAGGGTCTGTTTAAGAGGTTCTCCGCCGGCTGACCCCTGTCATTGCAAATTGTCATCGTCACTGCTCTGATTCAAAGTTGGTAGGCCCCCAGGGCCTCCTTGTGACTCGGAGCCCCAATCATTGGCCTGGTACGGCTGTTGGCAAGCGGCCCCTGTGATTATACGGCACAGTAGAGTGGTGGCAGCGGTGCCCTCGCACACATCTGGCTATGTATAAGCACAAAGCTGCAGCTGTTAGCTTTTTAGATTTGTCAACAGAATCTGTTGGACTGACGTTGACGGCATAAACGGTATAAGAGTTATGGTATTTCAAAGAATGTGTCATTTTCTGTTGCTGGTGACGGCATTTAAGTGAAACTACTATGAATTAATAATACCACGAAACATTTCCAGTGGTCTGCACGAAAGCTTCTCAGAGTCCGGATCCAGACTGGAGTTAACCAGTGGGTGACCCCAGATCCATCACAACACTATAGGGGTACCCCAAGGCTCAGTACTGGGACTACTTTTCTTTGCAGTATTGATTCATTCTTTGGATTCACCTATCTGGTAACCTGGCTTCTTGTACCTACATTTGAAATGTCACATTCAACAAACGCCTGATCTTTACTTCTTCGTTAAAGATTCCTTAGTTTCCCTCTTAACGAGATGGCACACAGTACAGTATAGCCGTGCACCTCTCTCCAAACGTAACTACGCATCACGTCAGCGTGAACCACAAGAAATGTGATTGGCCCACTTGGGGCAATTGTATTTCCCTCTACCAATTTCTAACTACTTCTTCCTCACTGCTATTTAAAAAAAGGACAGTGGCAGAGATGGAGGATATTGATGAGCAACCTAATGAAAGGTGACCCAAAGTAAATTAATTTATATGATTACCCTAGCTTGCACAAGATGTGCTCTATTGTTGCCGAAGTTGGTGACGACATTGAGGCCTTGTGTAACCCAAGAGGGTAGCTACTACGCAGAAGCAGAAATCTGGCCTCAGCCTCCGAGACTGGCTGAGGTCCATGTACTCAATCTAACCATCCACACAATGTCAAAACAAGTAAAACAAATAAAATAAAAATATCAACCCAAGATGTACCGAACAAGGGTTCCAATATACCTGGGTGTCATGATGGTTATCCTTTTCTGACCATATCTTTCTCAGTTATGTTGTTTGCACTTAATAACATCAAAGGATTCAGCAGTATTTGACTCTGTGTTCCACATTACTCTTAAAAAAACTGGGTGAGGCAGGGTGTTGACTTGGTGCTGACTGGGTGTGATGACGTTCAGCTTCCTTATGACCCCATAAAGTTTCAGTCTTTACTGGCAGCGCCTGTTTTGCTTCTCCTGGTTCTTCTTGTTCTTGTTCTTCTCCTCCAGCAGGTTTGTTTTTTTTCTTCTTCCTACTCTGGTTGTTTTTGTCCATCTGATTCTTCTTCGTCTTCTTCTTCTCCATCTCTTCTTTGCTGTCTGCTTTTTTTGTTATTGGCAGTTTGCAAACAGCAAATGCAGCGCATTAGTGTATTACTGCCACCAGGTGGTATCAAGTGTTGGTGCAGTAGGACAGTGGTTCGGTTCCTGGAATCATACAATACTGTAATGGAGACACAATGGCTCAAAGCCAGAGGGGCAGGTTGTCCCAGCCTCCTAGGTTCTACCCCAGACTCCGGCTAATGGCCTCCTGTTGTCTACAGAGAGATCTGTGGCTTTGCACCCATTCATTAAAACTCAGTCATGCAGGCGCATGCAGGTCCGGTTCATGGTATTCCTCTCAGGAACATTGTTTGGCACTGACATCCATCTGCACGATGCAGCACCAGTCCTCACTGTGCCGTTTCCTGATGCTGGAACAAGCTGCCGAATGTCGTCTAGAGCAGAAGTGTTCCTCTGTACATTTGAGAGTGTCTTAAAGACTCATCTTCATAGACTGGCCTTCTTTCCTAACACGTCTAACATTTGTAACTCATGCTTATGCACCTGTTTTAACTTTATTTGATACCATATATTTAAATAATCTAAAAAAATCTACTAAATGGTGTATGGATGAATGAATAAAAGAAAGCATTTTTGACATTTGCTGTAACTTCTGCAGGGTCTTGGATTCAGTATTGTTGGTGGGCAAGACTCGGCACGAGGACAGATGGGCATTTTTGTCAAAACAATTTTCCCTCACGGAGCTGCAGCAGCTGACGGACGACTGAAGGAGGGTAAACGTTCCTTTTCTCTCGCTGGCTGATTTTATGTGTAAAAGTTGGCAATATTAAGATTTGTGACTATTTATCAGTCGGATTTCTTCAGATCTGCTTAAGCTAGAACATACTGACAGTAACTAAGTCTTTTTAAAGCGAAATGGAAACGAATCTTAGTGACTGGCAGCCACTGCAGAGTACAGCATCATTTACCTTTCAGGTTTTCAGTAAGTGTTCTTGAATTAATTGCATCTGATAAAGGGTGAATTTCTGAAGTGTCTGCTGGTGTTTTGTGCGCACTTCAGTATCATGTCTAGGTAGTGACTTGGTGATCTAGACCAGTGTTTCCCAACCCTGGTCTCGGGGCACACCGTCCTGCAGGTTTTAGATGTTTCCCTGCTTCAGCACACCGTGATACAAGCAGCTGGGTCACAAACAGTTGTCCAGACCTTGATGACGAGCTGATGAGGACTGTTAATTAGAATCAGGTGTGTTGAAGCAGGGAAACGTGTAAAGCATGCAGGACAGTGTTCCTCGAGGACCAGGGTTGGGAAACACTGGTCTAGACCTTATGTGTCTTTGGGCTGAAATGCAACAGTAATGTCACGTTTCTGCTGCTGGGACAGTGCTTGCTATCCAGTGAAGGACCTTCCTTTATACTGGTCAAAATCCTTATTACCAGTTGTCTTATCAGATGTGTACAAATCTTGAATGCAGCAGCTATATTTGGTACTCAGGATCAAAGAAAACAGCCCCGTGAACTAAAATCATTTCTTTACATTAAAGTGTCCTTGGGGAAGCATGTGCAGTTTGCATCCTGGTCTCTTAAAACCTCAGCGGCACGTCTGACAGCCGGTGTTGAAAAGAGAAACTACAGCTGCTCAGTGGACCTGCATGGAATCAAACACTGTGTTCCCAACACTGGCAGTGGTTCCCAAACTGTTTCTGGTGGACCCCACTTTGGATTACAAGAAAATGTTTGCCCCCTCCTGCATACACACCCTCCAACCAGACACACACACACATTTTCTTTTTAAACTACATTGCAGTTTATTTCACACCTTTTCACACTTCACCAACCTTTGGAACAATTGAACAATAAAAGTAACGTTGTAATAAAATAACCTACAACCTCTTTTAACCTCCTAAAACCTGGTGCAAGTTTTTCCTTGTTGCTTTGTGCCTCAGTTGAGGAATGTTAGGAAACCTGCTGGCTGAGTAAACGGGTCGACTGCAGGTGTTTTTACTGACTCTCAGCATCAGCTGGACAGACTGAGAAAGAGGTGGAGGCGGGGCTCCTGTAGGGAGTACCCCGCTGGCCCACCGCTGTCATTGCAAATGCTCCTCGTTGTCGCTGCTCTGTTGCAATTCAGAGTTGATCGGCTCTCAGAACTTCCTTTTGGCTTGGGGCCCCAAGCGTTTACCTGGTTTCCTGGTGCAACGTCCCAGCATTCATTGATCCAGTCATTCACACTGCAGTCAGTCAAATGTACTCGGTACATCGTAAGGTGGGGGCACGTTTGTGCCACTTTAATCTCTCATAATAAAAACAGACTAGATGCACAAGGAGTATTGAATTAATTTAGTTTGGACTTAATTAATGATGAAAAGTGAGATCCAGGCAGTGAACCAGCTGAAAAACGGGAACATTTCTGGAAAGAGCACAACAGTTCAATGAAAACTGCACCTGTCAGAAGACTGACAGGTGCAGGTTCTGCAACTCCACGGTTTATTTTCATTGATTGTATGAATATGTGTGTGTGTGTGTGTGTGTGTGTGTGTGTGTGTGTGTGTGGATTATTTATCTATCTTCTATGTTTATAACTTTATTTTGATATATGTGGACATGTATGACTATTTAAATACTTCTATGCCTATTATATATATGACTTTTCAATACTGCCTCCAACCCCCCCCCAAACGCTCAAATGATGTGATTGTAAATAGAAAGCTCCTCCCCCCTTTTCTCTGTTTTCTTTTTTGCTTATAACACCTGATTGTCTTGTGTCCACTTTTTACTCTTTAAACAACACATTATAAACTCTTCTTGATGCATATTACAACACAGACACCAGACTGCACCACCACTGTCTCGTCTCTCTCTCCTGCTCTCTCTCTCCTCACCCTCCACACCCGGTGACTCTAGCCCTCCTCTGCAGAATATTTATATCCCTCTTTCTGACTCTCCCTTTACTTTTATCTTGTTTGATTTCTCCAGGGATCAATAAAAATATAGTTTGACTGTTATGAGGGCTGGTGAAGGTAGCACACTTGCACACACCCACACACACAAAACACCCTTGGTTACTAGAATAAAATGCATATATACAACTCCGGTTATACCAACATGGTATCAATCATAAATATATGTGCAAACAAGGGCAAAAAAAAAAAAAAAAAAAAAAAAAAAAAAAAAAAAAAAAAAAAAAGACTGAGCACCTGGTGCACGTTATTAGTGTACGTTCCAGACGTGTGTGTGTGTGTGTGTGTGTGTGTGTGTGTGTGTGTGTGAGTGTGAGAGAGAGAGAGAGAGAGAGAACTGTTGCTGTTGGTTGGTTAAGTACTACACAGATTTGTGGATTGTAGGAAATAAGTTGTTGAGGAGATGAAAGTAAACATCATTGAAAGTTTGTTAAAGGAGGAAAGTGTAACGTGATGCCAAAATATTAAACTCCAATCAAAACGGGGCAGTATAGCACATGGAGTTGGTCTGCCTGGTGTGAGAAATGAGAAAAGCCTCTCCTCATCAGCTCAACACCACATCGAAACCCAAAATCTCAAATCTCAAAATCAAAACAGAATCTGTAAGCAAAAAAATAAAAATCTCTAACTGCGAGTGCCATCATTTTCCTCAGTTGCACTTTTCTATTCTGGCCATCAAATCTAAGAGCATCACAGTTTCCGAAGCGTCTACCTCATTTTCTTTTCCGGTTACCTGAAACGGGTCGAATCAGCGCTGCGTCAGTCTGCTGCGGCACAGCGGCTCGACTAACTCTGCCATCAAACCTGTATAGCAAATCACAAATCTGCAGCGGTTCACTTGCAGTCAGGAATCAGGAATCGAGAGCGCCGCGTCAAACTTCATTTCTCTGATGCCCAACAGAGGAAAGCTTTTTTAATCATCATTTTTGAGATGACTGCACTGATTTCCTTTAATAGTAATCTTACAAATTGCTCCTTTTAGGGAAATGACTGTAGTCATAATGCTTTTTTAGGAAAAACTATTTCTGAATTTGAACAAATATGAAGTAGGACAAAAGTCTGAAATTGAACTGAAGTAAAGAGTCTGTGTTGAAGCTGAACTCCTGCGGCTTTACCAAGAACCTGGAGCAAAACCTGAATAAAAGGAAGTCCTCAGATATGTGAATCGAGTTTGACTCGAGTCCAGTGCTGTGACTCGACTGCACTCATCTCCGTATACTCGTGCACGCGCTGGGACTGAGGCGACCCCGCAGAGCAAAGTGGTCAGAAAATGTAGTTTATGTGGTAGCACCGAGTTCAGAGTAACATCTTCATCAGGTTAAAACCCGACTCTTACTGTCCATCTGAGAGTACAGCAGAAACTAAAACTTCATTACAGCGTCCTCTGACTCCCACTCTGATCATCTGATGCGTATGTTTCAAAACCCTCAGGTCAGTTCATCCTTCTGCCATTTTCTTTTGGATTTTCTGCTGAATTTGGTGATACTTGGACGGGTCGATGGTGGTGCAGGTCTGCCAGGACGCTGGTGGTCACCACTAGTCACCGTTTTCACATTTCCCTCTGATTTGCATGTTTCATGCTGACTGTGATGTCTGTGCAGGAGATGAGCTTCTGGAGGTGAACGGAGAGTCTCTCCAAGGACTCACCCACCAGCAGGCCATCCAGACCTTCAAGGTGTTTACACGCATTTGTGACCAAATGTTTTTCTTTAAAAACCGTGTTGCAGTTGCCGGCTAGTTTACCAGAGAGCTTTGTTTTACGGGCACGTGTCCGCGTTCTCTGTAGAAGCCATGTGTTGCTTTTGAAAGACGCATCTGAAGATGTTTAAGTGGAGATAAGTTAAGAGTGAGCTGAGAACAGAACGGTCAAAGCCTCGTCCAGGCCTTCTTCAGCATCATCTCCGCTCTCATGGGCACATGATTCCTTCAGTTTAGACGGCGTAATGAGAACAAGTAACCTGTTTTAACACAAAATGCACATTTTGCTTCATGTTTTTTAATCTTCTTTAATAAACCGCATTCTCATTTTTCCAACAGCAACTAAAAAAAGGTGTAGTGACCCTCACGATTCGCACCCGTCTGCGCAGTCCCAGCCTCACGCCGTGTCCGACTCCCACCCTCCCTAGCCGGTCCAGTTCCCCCAACTCCAACACGAGTGGCGGTACCCCCATCCCCCCCGGCCTGGATGAGGCTGAGGGCCGCAGGGGCCCTGGTCTGGGTCCTAAAGACTGCATTATCATGGAGGTTACACTTAATAAAGGTCAGCTCAAATACCGATGTCTTGCTCCTGATTTGTATGTTCTGGAGACGTCCTGCTGGCGTGGAGAGACTGTAACTGTCGTACTGAGAAAGCATGTTCTCCTGTTTGTGGTCGCTGAGTCTTGACTGCTGTTGAAGTAACGTCCCTTTTCTACCGGGATGTTGGTTGGTTTAGAGCCTGCTGTTGGCCTGGGGATTGGAGTTTGCTGTCTGACCCTGGACAACTCTCCTCCTGGTATCTACATCCACAGCTTGGCTCTGGGATCTGTTGCTAAAATGGATGGCAGGCTCAGGTGAAACGTCCAGGATCACTTTTGAACGAGGACCTGATAAACATTTGCACATTTGTGTTGGATTATGTACACAGAGAGTGCTTCTGATGGGCTTACTGATGCGCTTGTCTGTGCAGTCGTGGAGATCAGATCCTGGAGGTGGACTCGGTCAGTCTTCGGCACGTTGCGCTCAGCGAGGCCTACGCCATCCTCAGTGAATGTGGACCGGGAGCAGTCAGCCTCATCATCAGCAGACACCCGAACCCCAAGGTAAGGAAACGCCGGTCTGCCCTTTCACCACGTCGTTATTTTACTGCCCACGTGCTTTTTTCTTGTCTTTAATAATTAAATGATGCAGGGGAAGAGAGTTGTGTTCGTGGCTGCATGGACTATTTGACAATAGCAGGTTACGACCAGCCACGTTTAGATTAGTCTGTACGTCTGTAGCCACATGTTTTCATCCTTATTTCCTTAGTTGTGTTTCGGGGGCAGGGTGGTGTTTTCCCGCCACAGTGAACGTTTCTGTGTTTGTTGTTTAATTTCAGGTTTCAGAACAAGAGATGGATCTCATTATAGCTCGATCAACAAACAAGGAAAAAATGAGCAGGAGCAGACACTCGTCGTATTTCCAAGGTCTGAGTCCGCGCTTCCTCCTCCTCTCTTTCTGACTTCCCGTTGGACCGTTTTAGAGGCGTCCTCCTTCTACAGGCGTTCATTTACCGGTGTGATGGTTGATTTAAATGTGGGGCGGAGTTCAGCAGCGTGGCTCAGGTGTCCACAGAGGACGTTTTGGATGCTCTTTTGTTGTCCCTGCTTCGAGCCTCTGGAGGCTGACTGGTCTGGCTGTGATCTCCAGGTGTGTCCTGTAAGAGCCCCCAGCCAGGTGTGAAGGACCTGCAGGGAGACGCGTCCCCTTCTCTCAGCTGGACTCTGAAGAGGTTCCTTGAACCTGCCAGTAGGGTAAGCACCTGTTCATCAATAATACACCCAAAATCTTTTTTTTTAGGTGTTTTTTTGAAGTGATAGTGATTTTTTGAAATAAACACTTTTGTCTTTAACAGTTTCTTTTGTATTGTTTTATAAACATAAATGCATAAATACAAAAACATGGGTAATTTCTTTTAAGTATGCATTATTATTTTATTGATTGGCAGATGTACAGAGGCCTCAGAAGTTCATATATCATATATGATACATTTGGAGTTATAGGTTTAACTTTAATTATGTTTAGACCCTTCGTTCATATACTGCAACATCAGTACTGAGGAAAGAAAATCACAATGAATGGTCTTATTGTTTTGTGCTTTCTGTTATGGTGTCCCGCAGGGTTCAGTACTAGAGCCAGTCTTGTTCAGTTTATACATGCAGCCCTTGGGAGGTATTATTCACAACCTCATAATTAAATTTAATTGTTATGCTGATGATACGCAGCTGTATTTGTCTATGAAGCCAGATGAAACAGAACCATTAGACAAACTTCAGATGTGTATTAAGGACATCAAGGACTGGATGTCCAGATATTTTTTACTCCTAAATTCTGATAAAACAGAGGTTGTTGTTTGTGGTCCAAACAGCTCAGGAAGGGATTGGATGGTGTTGTGATGGCCTCCAGTAAAACTGTGAGAAACCTTGGAGTTATTTTGATCAGGATTTGTCATTTAAACAGCAGATTAATCAGGTTTGTAAGACTGTGTTTTTCCACCTCTGTAATGTCTCAAAGATCAGGAGCATCCTCTCGCAGAGTGATGCTGGAAAACTAATTCATGCATTTGTATCTTCTAGACCAGATTACTGTAACGTGTTGTTGGCTGGATGTCCAAGTAATTCTCTGAACAGCCTCCAGCTGATCCAAAATGCAGCAGCGCAAGTGCTGACAGGAACCAACAAGAGTGTCTATGGACAGTTTAACGTAAAGGATGAGTTTCTGTTACAAAGCAGAATACTATTATTGCTCAATACAGAATTATTATTCTATATATATCAGGTCATTATCATATTTTTAGCTATGATGTTTGTTTTACATGTTTTACCAGTATGCTGCAATTCTTGCTCTGTTCCAACAAACCTCCCGTTGACTTTGGAGGCTCAAAAAACTGGAGGTGCATTGCTCAGTTCACTTCCTCTTTGAGCTACAGTCCCCAAGAATGCATTTAATTTAATTTAATGTTTTCAAACTCAGATTTTATAGCAGCACAAAGGAGGTTTTTCATGACGTTAAAATATCTGCAGCAGTTTCTTTGGAAGGATCTGTGGATTACTCTGAAGGGTTGCATAGCTCTCTCGTCTCTGTTCTCATCAAAAACCAGCCAACATGCTTGTGGGCTTTTGTCCTGGTCGTCTGCCGCAACAACTGAGTATCAGTTGCTGTTCTATGTGACGTCAACAACGCTGAAAGCAGCTCACAGGGTTGCTGTGATCATCATGGCTGAGGCGTGTTAGACGCTCAAAGTAAAGACTGAAGAGAAAGGGAGACGGCACGAGTAAACCTGCGTGACACCGACTGACCTCCAGCTTCTATAGACAGACCCGCTTAACTAACAATAAATGCAAAAGTTTCTCTCTGCTGCTTTAATTTGCCCTTATAGCTGATTGCTCCCAGCCGCCTAATTAAGTCCAAATAAAATAGGACAGTTGGAAAAGGGACCAAGGAAGACATCAAAGCGCCAGAACGGAAAACTCAAAGCCGTAACCCTAAAAAAAAAAAAAAAAACAACACAATGCACAAGAAAGAGTCGAACACAACAGAACGGTGAGACGGAAAGGTTATTTCCGTCTAGGAATCCATTTGGCGTGGATTAGATTCTTATTCTTCAAGTTCAGGTTAGCGAGTGGTTTTGCTGTTAATCCTGGTGTTTCTGTTTGAAGCAGGGCTCGCTGAGCTCTGAGGCCGAGTTGTCTCAGTATTTCTCCCAGGACGGCTCCAACCTGTCCTTCCAGTCCGGATCCCGTCTGCAGAGCTCATCCAGTGATGAGGTTCTCCACCAGCAGACGTCTAGTGCCTCAGTCGACGATGGCTCATCACACCCACATGGTAACGCTTTCTTTTTCATGAAATGACAAATAAAAAAATGGAACGTGTGTTAAATATTGCCTCTCGCTCTCAGAAATCAGCCGTTCGCTGACAGTTGAGAGTGGCGACAAGACCTGTGATGCTGTTCATCAGCACATGGAGGCGCTTTGCCAGACCATCCCTGCCCCCAGTCCTGTGTCAGCCCGCAGCCCACTTCTCCGCCAGCGCCAGGCGACGTGCTCGGAGGATGAGCTCAGCGATCAGGACAACTCAAATCAGGCTGAAAACGCACAGGTTCTGTCCCAGCTGCAAAGCTCCAGAGTTGATGATCCCGCTCCAGGTTCACTCCAGACCCTGTCCGGTTCCTCCTCATGTGGAGGAACCCAGAAGAGTGCTGCGGGGCTGAAATCCTACCCACGCTGTGAGAAGGGAGAGGCCAGTGATCCTGATGGCGTTTACACGACTGACAGCGTGACCTTGAGGAGAAGTGAGGAGGAGTCGTTTGGTCTTGACCTGGAGATAATGTCATCCCCTCTAAAAGTCATGGTTGCTGGGTTGAAGCCCGGCGCACTGGTACGTGTGATTGCTCTCATAGTCAGGTGGAAAAGTTGGTACCCTCTCATAATCCTGTGGTTTTTATGTAATTGTTTAATAAAAGGCTGATAATACTGGGACTTAGTTTTAGGCAAAATACAAACTCAGGTGGATTTAGGAGGAACGGCGCAGGTTCTGTCCTGGTTGTTCAACTTTGGACCAGCAGTGACGAGAAGCAGCATCTCCAGATCTCAGAGGGCGGAAGCCCGTCTTCAGGTCTGGGATGAGGTGGTGCTTCAAGTGGAGGACTAGTCCATGAGTGAGGGGAGAATGGACTGGCGGATCGATGGGCGGGTTAAGCGCCGGGCGGATCGATGGGCGGGTTAAGCGCCGGGCGGATCGATGGGCGGGTTAATCGCTGTGCGGATGATTGGCGGGTTTATCGCCGGGCGGATCGATGGGCGGGTTAATCGCCGGGCGGATCGATGGGCGGGTTAATCGCCGGGCGGATCGATGGGCGGGGTAATCGCCGGGCGGATCGATGGGCGGGGTTAATTGCTGTGCGGATCGATGGGCGGTTTAATCGCCGTGCGGATCGATGGGCGGTTTAATCGCCGGGCGGATCGATGGGCGGTTTAATCGCCGGGCGGATCGATGGGCGGGTTAATCGCCGGGCGGATCGATGGGCGGGGTAATCGCCGGGCGGATCGATGGGCGGGGTAATCGCCGGGCGGCTCGATGGGCGGGGTAATCGCCGGCGGATCGATGGGCGGGGTTAATTGCTGTGCGGATCGATGGGCGGTTAAATCACCGGGCGGATCGATGGGCGGGTTAATCACCGGGCGGATCGATGGGCGGGTTAATCGCCGGACGGATCGATGGGCGGGTTAATCGCCGGGTGGGTTAACGCTTGGTGGGTTAATCGCCGGGCGGGTTAATTGCTGTGCGGATCGCCAGGCGGGTTAATTGCTGTGCAGATCGATGGGCGGGTTAATCGCTGTGCGGTTTAATGGGCGGGGTTAATCGGCGGGCGGATCGATGGGCGGGTTGATCGCCGGGCGGATCGATGGGTGGATCGGGGCAACATCGTTGTCTGCTGTGATGAAGACTCTGTTCCCACTCATCACCTGTGGGAGGTTTCTTCAGCAGCGTGGCTGGACTCTCCTCTTAGAGACGGGGAGACCTTCATCCTGGGGGGACTCGGAGTAGAGTCGCTGTGCCTCCACGTACAGAGGAGCCAGTCCAGGTGGATAAGGATTCAGGTTAGGATCCCTCCTGGATGCCTTACTGGTCCCAGCGGACAGAGGCCGAGAGTCAGACCTGACTCGCTGCCTCCTTAACCACAACTCAGATGGGCAGAAGTTCATGAACGGGTGGATGACCTCAGGCAACCAACAACGCAGTTATTTCTCACTGCGTCACAAATAAAAACAAACAAGAAACTGGGTCAGCAGCAACTCTACATCAGAACATCTGAAAAGTTAAACTGAGGTTTAGAAACGTACAAAGTTCAGACCTCAAACTATTTAAACACTCTGGAGAAGAAAGGATCAGAATTCCTCCACGACGACGTAACACACGGGTTTTACAGGACACTTGCTCCAGTTGGTGCTGCTGGAGGTGGATGTACAACTATATAATGGCAAAAGTAAAAAACTAATTATATAAATGATGTTGTATTTGCTTATTACTAATGTATAATCCACTACGCTCAGACCGTTTTAATGTTTTTACACAAAATAATGTTTTTACACGTTAAACTATGGGATGAAGAGAGGCGGTACTGACTTGTGCTCAACTGCATTTTTGGAATAATTTCAACAGTGAAAAGTTTATTTACATTTGTTTTCCTGTGCTAGGACAGTTGCATCATCACTGTGACGGTCTGTATTTGATTTGTATTGATGTGTTTTTGAATTATTGTACTTTCAGGACTGTGCCGGTAAACTTTGTCCTGGGGATGAGATTGTCAAAATTGGGGATAAACTAGTGTGCTCTTCCAGCTACCAGGACGTTTGTGAGCTCATGAAAAACCTTCCAGCGACCCTGTCGCTTGAATTCAGGAGACCAGTTCCAGGTAAGACCTCACTGAAGAAATGTCTGCTTCACATGTGGCGTTTTTAACAGAACAGAGCAGAGCGGTCGCGTTTGCAGCCGGCATCTTTACATGAGCACGCTGCAACTCACAGAACCCTGTCAAACTGCAGCTGCTGCACATCTGCAGCACATCTGGCGCTGAAGCGTCGCCCACTTTGAGTAATGTTGTCAAGCAAACTGCAAAAGACATCACTGTGAATCTGGTACCACGTCTGGTTCACCCTTTATTTATTTTTTTTGTTTGTTTGCAGTGGGTCCTGGGCAAATGCAACTTCAGAAAACAAAACAATCATATGATTTTTTACATTATTTTTACACCTGCAAAACAAAACGCTCTGCTCAATTTATCCATGAACTGTATATTGTTGATGAGATTGACACTTTGAGCTGTCAGCACAAACACAGCGAGGGATTGCCAGGTCTCTGGTTGGTGCGCGTCCTTTCACATGCTCATCATTCGTCCGTTGCTGTCGGCTTCTCTGCAGTCACGATGTCTGTCCTCTTTCATGTTGACCTGATGTAGGATCAGCCCTCCATCACTCACTTCACCAAAACAGCCTGCAAGCAGCTGGTTTTCTGTCCATGGTGACTATCTGACGCTCTCGTTTTGATCTTGTAGTCAGAAGTAGTAGATTTCCTCCGTAGCTTTGCTCCGTGTGTCTTAGTTCAGTAACGGCTCAGTTATTTGAATTAGTGTAGTGTTTTAACACGTCATCGACATTGCTGTGGATTGTGTTTTCCTGGTCACTGAAAAAGAGGAATTATGTACTTTTACAACATCTATTCATCAAATGATGGAGAGATAAACTGCTGTTTAGCAGATGATGGTGGTATTGAACATTCTGTATCAGGGATGCAGGAGACCGAAAAAAAGTCACTTCCTCTGGTTCCAACTTCCCCACTGAAAGATGAGATCTTATCAGTTTTAGTTCTTAAACTGATAAACATCAGAGTCTTGAAGCTTGTATTTTTTTTTGTCTTGACCGGACATTCAAGAATTACTCTGGTGACATTGTGGAGGATGCCACAGCAATGTCTTTACTTAACATTTTCACTCATTTTCCAGCTCTGTGTGTGTGTGTGTGTGTGTGTGTGTGTGTGTGTAATATATATATATATATATATATATATATATATATATATATATATATATGTATGAAGAAGTTTTCTTGTTTTTCTAGTTTGTCATAGAGTCTGTTACAGCCAGAACTCTACAGTAAATGCATTTTTTTCCTTAAAGTCTTATAAAGTTGAGGAAACTCTTTGATTTAGACCAGTTAGGATTCATTTAATGGAAGAATAAGTTCAGATAACTTCACTTTCTTCGATCACTAACATCCAGTCATTTCTGACTGTACTAGTAATTGGGATATGTCCATTATGTATGTAAATATTTAACTTGGGGAAATACAATAATGATATTGTATAATATGTCATATCATATAATACATATTACATAACCATGGTCCTCCCAGTGAAAGTGCTCCTCACAAACGTGTGGGGATGCCGGTGGCGTCTGTCTGTGCTACTGTATACGCCCCCTCGGCGGTGGACACACACCGAGGGTCTGGCTCGTCTTTGGGTACAGTTTCCAGGTGCCTGAAGGTCAAACGCTCATCTGTTTAAATTTTAAATGAACAAGTCTCAACAAGCGCAGGAGGCATGTCCTGTGTTCTGCATCCCGGAGATGAGTGCTGAAGTTTATCTCACCGTATACATGTCGTATATTTCACTGCTCTCGTCTTGGAACCAAAAATGTGTCGTCAGACTAAACGATTAATTTGGATGAAACTAACTGGTACAAAGTTTTCATTGTGAAGCCGAACCGCAAACTTCAGCCCACTAAATCTGAATCTGAAGTTTTCTGCAGACTGGAGCAGCATCCTGTCAGATCGGAAGTCTTCAAACACCGTAATGTTTTCCTGCCTGTAACGGTATCCAGTTTAAATGGGGATTTTTGTTGATAAAATCATGCAGTTAAAGCTGTAGAAAGGTAGGACCTTAGAAGCAGTTGCAGTATAAAAACTTAATTCAGATGGTCAACTTGGATGGTTGGTGGTCACTGACTTTAACATCTTTTCACGTCTAGCAAAGAAAAAAATCCTTCAAGGATTTGTGAGGGGAATGTGAGATACTGCAACTGAACCTCAAAAAAACAAATGTCAATCTCACATTAGTGGCACCTGTCATCAATCTGCAAAGCAGGCAAACGGCCTGGAATCCTGTAAGCTTCCTCTTGGATAGCTTTTAAAGGTTTGATTCTCAATAAACCGTCGTGATGCAAATGTGGCTCCATTCCAACCAGTGCAGCCTCTTCGATCAACACAAGGACGTCATTGTTCAGGTGTCGATAAGATGAGTTCCTGATGAAATGAAACCCGCTTCAGATTTGTGAAGGGGAGCCGGAGATGAATGGCAACTGGCGGTTTATGGAACTTAACCTGAACTTGGCCAGATCGTGTTCACCCAGCATGTTACCGTGTAATAGAGGTGGAGTAGAAGTAATCTTACTTTCTGAAATGGGCTTGAGTTAACCCCCCATTCTGAAACAAGCCCCCCCGAACCAAAACTTGCGTTTCTGTTCAGAGTTGATTACGCAGAATGCTTTTAAAAATGTGTTTTCCCTGATTTGTAAATAAACAAAAAAAAAAATCCACTGGACATGGAAAAAAACAAATATGGATTAAACTATGTACATAATTTTAACTTTTATGTGCAAACTTCGGCTTTGTCTTCCAAGCTGGACAGTGACTCCATAGTTCCAGCTGAGTGCCGTAAGTGGAGGAAGGACAGTAAAGTGAAAGTATTTCAGATGCCCCGACCGCAGTCTTGGAGAAGACTTGAGGCTGGACGTGAAAAGACGTGGGGCCAAGCGGACTTCGGTTCACCAGTTCACCCAGTAAACAGCTGGCCGAACTTCACGCAAGATGTTGCAAACATAGTTTTAGGGCAGTTCTACCAAGTTTTGGAATTTAAACAATCAAATAATTGAATAAACAAAAACTCGTTCCCTGATTGATCTGACATTTATTATTATGTAAGAAACAATAATCAGGAATCCTAACTGGTCTAAAAAAGGAACAATATCCTCAGCTTTGGTCTGCTTTTATTTCTTTACATATGAACTTCTGCTTTAACTGAACCGTCAGAAGGAGTTGACGATGCCCAAGACATGACTGTTACATCGGCTTGTTTAAAAACCTCACTGTCCACTGAGTGTGTGATGGGATGTACTGATTATTTAGATTTTTCTCTCTTTCACCCTAAACTAAACTTTTATTTTATTTTTTTTTGTGTGGTCCCAGCTGTAGATCAGCAGTCCCCTTTGATGATGTCATCAGGAAGCAGTGGTGGACCCGCAGCCAAATCTGAACAGGGAATATTTGAAACGATAAGCTCAAATGCAGAAAATTCCCACAACAAAAACCCAACGGACCATGACTTTCAAACGCCCAGCCCCCATATAGATGACTTTTTAACAGAAGTGAGCTTCTGTTGTGATGTAAACAGAAACTTCCAAACCCCTCTCAAAACACAACCTAACGAGTCTACATCCTCCTGCTCAGGGCAACACCCTGGCCCCCTGTCGGAGGAAGCGGTCAACTGTGTTGGAGTCCAGCCCAGGCCGCTCAGCTTGTCCACCCTGGATAAAGGAGCTGAAAATGGTCTGGAATGTCCTGAGGCTGCTTCTGAAACTACCGAAAACGATGAAAGTGATCTGAAGAATGATTGTGTCACTGATAAGAGTCCAGTGGTCAAGAAGAGGAGCAATGGTGGTCTGCAGGACCCTGCCCCAGATGAGGGGCAACTGGAGTCCTGTTCCAGTGATTCCCAGCAACCCTTTACTGACAGGCATTCCCGTTCAGACCAGTCCCCCAAGAGGGCTTCACCTTTTGGACATGAAGGGAAAGAGAGTCGTGTTCTGGGTCAAGCTTCCTCTGCTGTACCAACTATATACGCTCAGCTTTCCCAGTTAGGAGTTTCCTCTTCACAGTCACCATGCCGGTCTCCTAACAGGACAGTATCTGTAGCAGCTAAACCCAACCCCATTCACTGTGCCAGAGTTGATGCTCATCTGGCAGCCAGCCACAGGAGCCTAAGCATCTACAGGAGCCCCTTGCAGCCAGATACTAACACTATCACTGCAAGCAAGCACTTAGATGCTTTACTGAATACACAAATTCCTTCAGTGGAGTCTGACACCTCAGATTCTTGCACCAGAGCAGACAGAGAAGCATCAGCATCAGTTAAAAACAAACAACATGAGCGCACGGCTCTCTCGAATCCTGATACTGGATCATTACGTAAGAAGAGCCGTGACCAAAAACAACTTAGTGGTCCAGACAGTCCAGCATGCAGGAGTAAAGTTCAACTTCAGGTTGAAGGTGGTCCTCCAAAATTGAAGGGCTCAAGTGTTAAGACTGGGAACAAGCAGCAGGAGGAGCCTGACCAAAAAATGTGTAGGGACCAAAGTTCAGAAGCTTCAGACACAAATGCCACCGTCAGAAACTCAACAAAACTCCAAACAGTGGCAACTGTGACCAGTTTTCTGAATGCCAGCACCCAGCCCGATGCAAACCCCTGCCATGAACTGCTCAGCGGAAATGAGAAAAGGCAAATGCCAGCCGAGCGTGGGCATTCAAGTGGCACTTCACAACCTGTGCACGTGCCCGAGGAGAGCAATTTCCATCCAGGTTCCAAACCAATACCCAAGTCGCAGAGTCAGTCACACCTGCCTGTTACGCAGAGAACATTCATAGAACTTCAGCTGTCGTCCTCGTCCGGTTTATCACCAGCATTGAAGAACAGTGAAACGGTTCCAAAGGACTCGAAAGAGTCTGAAATCAAAACGGTGGCAAGAAGAACTTCAATGCTTTCCCTCACCACTTCTGAAGCAGAGAAGGCAAACAGCATGGCAGGTCATGTACTGTTGAATTCACAGCATTCTGCTGAAGCAGCTTACGCTTCTCCAACCGTCTCAAAGTTCTGCCCTACCATGGAAGCATGCGAGACCTTCAAGTCCAGTACTTCAAAACTGTACATAAAGGCTATGGAAAAGCGAAGCCTCTCAGCAAACAATGGCTTTCCTGCAGACTGCAATCCTTTCTCCGTTCGTAATAAAATAAAGTCCTTTGAGAGCCTGGCCAGCTTTGACAAGCCCGTGTCTCGAAGCAGTGACGTCCAGTCGTTTGCTTTAGCGTTTACAGCCTCACTGAACCAGAGGATTGCAGGTTACATGGGCTCGGTCAATTCTGTAGACTGTCGTAGCAAACCCAGGACTCTGTGCTTTTATGACGGATGCCCTACTGTAGCCACACCATTCTCACCGGTCATTGGTAAACGCACTCAGGCCAGAGATCAAACGCCCTCTGATGGAGCTGCACCACAAAGCCTTCCGGTGCTGCGAAGGAAACGTGGCCGACTTCCTGCCGACAGGTTGCGGCAGCTCAGGGCTCTCAGCATGCCTGAATTAGAAAAACTGTGCACGGGAGAATTCCCCAAAGGACATGAGACGTCTGCAGGTGAGATGGATGACGGCGTCCGCCCGACTGCTCCTGCAGAGGCCAGAGTGACTGACTGTGCAGCTTCTACAGGGCCAGCAACCGAATCTACTGAGGAGGCTCCTCTGGAGACCCCAGAGGCCAACCAGTCTGGTTGGTCCATCAGGTGGGGAGCTCATTTTAAACATCTCATCTGAAATCACTTGCAGCCTGAGAGCACTGTACTGACTGTAAACAGAAACTGTAAATGTTCTTTGGTTCTCTTGGTGGCCTCAGTCGAGGCACCTGGACGCTCCACGTGTGTGTGTGTGTGTGTGTGTGTGTGTGTGTGTGTGTGTGTGTGTCTGTGTGTGTGTGCGCGCACGTGTTTGCGTGGTCATACGCGGTCAATATTTTTTAATTTAAATTTATTTGTTTTATTCTTGCTATTCTTTAGTCAAGATTTTCATTTGTGTGTTTTATTTTTCATTTAGGATTTCAAAGTTATTTTCTTTAATAAATCTTCCATCCAGCCAACACCTTTTTATCATGACAGTTATGACACCTACTCCACTGGAAATCTAATGTGCGTCAAATGTTACGTCAGATTTGCAAAAACAAATCAAAAAGCAGTAATTACACTTTTGTGATAAGTTTAAATTTTCAAGCTCTGGATAGATCTCAAAGAACGATTTGAAGATTTCATTTAAATGATGCATTCACTTTTATAAATATACAAAGATGAATCTCTAAAATAGCATTTAAAAATAAGCTGATCAAAGCATCAAAAGTATTTTTATATGTCCTCAAAAAGTAGAACATGTTGTTTCTGGTTTGAACAGCTGCCGATATGCAGTTGTTACTGTCTGAAGTGGCAGGAGTGCCGAGTGTGCGGGTACGCGGGTGTATGCGTGGGTTTTGGGCTGTACGTGATTAAACGGGATTCGAATGACCTCATAAATATCTTGAAACGATGCCACATTTAATTGTCCTCTGACTGGGAAAACGTCCTCTGGAAGTGTCCCATGTTTCTGACCAACCACAATGTTTTTATTTGTTGTTGTTTTGTTTTTTGTTTTTTTTTTGTTCTTTCATGGCCTTATCATATTCACTTGGGAATATTTTAAAATACAATGGAAACAAGTCTTAAAACTCTTCAAGATCTCAGGTTTCTGAAATACAAATGTATATATAAATAACATAAATGACAGAATTATCTTTAATGTGATCTTCCAACAAACAACTCCCTCACGCCTGGTCCTCCCTCACTGGTCTCCTTGCTGGTCGTCTGTGCCGTCTTAGATGAGATGAATTTAAGTTCTTCCAGCCTTTTACTGTTAAAAGCGTTTACTTCAATAGGCCCCTGTAATAAGAGTATTATAAACCTGTCTCTTTGAGTTGACTTTGTGCCCAGCTTCTTTAACCAAGCTGTTGTTGAACCTTTGCCTGGAAATCAAATCGAAACCAAATAAGTACTGACCCATATCTAAATGACCTTTAATTACTGACATTCTGGGAACCGCTGAGGCTGTACAACCCATTTGTTTTCTGAGTTTCTGACGCTGTAGATATTTCAGCCTCATTTTCACAGGTTGCACTCTGCTGAGTGCTCTCTTGAACGTTCTTGATGATATGATGGCTGCAGGTTCTGGTTTTGTTGGCCCTCAGTTAATGATGCAGTTGACCACAGCGCCATGGTAAATAGGATTGATGACGTTTTTTTTGTAAAGGTTTTCATCTCGTCTCTGTGACGGGGGTTTTTGAGTTTGACTTGAGTAACTGGTTGACAGACATCCAGTGGCAGTGGACAGATAATTACCTTCAGCTGAACTCGGATGAGGCCAGTTGTCCAGTTCTGGCCTGGATGATGTGATTCTTCAGACCAGGCAGAAAATTGACTCTAGTCTCATCATTTAAGTAGACTCTAAATGTGTGTTTCTACCAGCTGATGTCTTGTTGACATTCATTCTGGTTCCTGGTTTGAAACTCCGTCTTCCACTTCAGGAACCTTTCCAAATTGTGAAGACTTGTGTCCAGGCCTTAGTTGAGCAGTATTCGTGGTTTGATTTCTTGTTTAGATTACTTCACTTCGTCCTTTAACTGACCTTAACAACAGCAGCCCTTAGTCCTTCAGAGAAGCTCCAGCTATGACTGAAAACCCTCAGGTCATCTCGCCACAGGTCGACAGCAGTCCCACACCTGGTTCAAAGCTCAGTGGATCGTTCTTCCTCGCTTGTTCAGTGTCCTCCCCATGTTGCAACCCTTCATTGACGATGTTGGTTTCCCTGTTTAATTATTTTGAATTCAGACAAGCGTTTAGTTAGTGAGGCTTTTTTTTGTTTCAACATTTGTCTTTTGTACTGTATTGTCTTTCATGTTTATTTTATGCTGTAATTTCTATTTTGATTTTTATTTAGACTTCATATTGCTTATTGTAAAACTGCATTTTATTGTAAAGAACTGTTTTTTTTTTCTGTGAAAGGTGCTGCATAAATAAACTTTACTTACTTGCATATTTAATGTTTGAAATTAGTGCCACACGGCAAAAATAGAACAACTAGCACCAGTAAACCCATTAAATGAGCTTTTATAACGTTATCTTCCTTTGTGCATTTCCTAACTTTGGCTTTCACAAGCTGCCTTTGGGAGACTGGGAATGCTGGAACGATGTCCCCCGCTGTACTTGCAGCGACTGTTTCACAATTTCCTCCTAAAGACATATCAGCTGTTTAACAGGAGGGAGCGTATGGCTGCTCTGCTGACAGCGACCTGGTTTTGTTCTGCTTAATCTTTTATACGCTAACAGATTCATAGTTGGGGTCTGGAAATGTTGGAATGGTTCAAGAGTGATGTAGGTCATCCTTAAATTGCTATTTCTAAGCTTATTGATGTTATACACTAGAAAAGCCCTTTTATTTATTTCTAATACACCACAAATGCAAACCTTTTCAATGTGAAGGTTCTTCTTCTACTACTTCCAATTCACTTTACTGGAATCGGTCAGACTAGAGGCAACACTGGTGTGAAGGAGGTATTCCCTTCCTGGGAATTGTCTGGACTGGGTGAGTACCTCTGAGGAGACCCTGGTCAGAGAGCATGGTGGAGGTCTAGATACCAGTGTTGTGTGGTGCAGACTCAAAGCTAAGCCTTGGATGCATCAAGATTCTTTATTGATGGTGGTAGTGTCACAAGTGGTCTGCAGGACAAGAAGAGCACGTTCAAGCAATACAGTGACAATAATCCTTAAAGACTGTCTAATTTGATGGGACAAGGATTAGATTTCATACCAAACACTCCCAGGTCCCAGGTTTCTACAGTCAGATCAGAACATGGTAGGATCTAGCACTGAGGTAGTTACGCCTATTCAGGTCAATTAGCTCAGCTTCCCATGTTTGCCAACTCTCCAACAGGTTCTGATCATACAATGGATCATACTGAGATGTGAGCACTGGGAGTAGTGGACGGAGTAGACATTAGTCTTCTTCTCGTAGCCCCAAAGTAGGTTCCTGAAACTCTAAGCTTTCTTGGGAAAGCTTCTCACTGCTCTGTGAGAGAGCTTCCCGGGGCAAATGATTGACAGCAGTGTTGTTGCTTGCCCACTGTCCAATATCAAAGCCACCCCCCAAAGTATGTTTATCATCTTATTCACCAGCTCCCGGGCTTCAGTCACTGTGTTAGCAGTTATCGGCGTAACAGTTATCGGCGTAAAAGCCCTGTTCAGTAGAGAACAAGGCGTGTAGCAGCTGAACACTATTGCCATGTGCAATTCTCAGCAAAGATGGGAAGGGAGGTGATGCCTCACTCGGTTGAAATTGTTTTTGCTGATAATAGTCGACAAATAAATTAGTTGACGACTATTTTTGCTACCAATTTTTGTTCTTTTTTTACCGATTTTAACATGTGAATCTACCGTGCCGTATGCAAATCCCGCTGACCTGAACGTGAGCTCAGACCTGAGCACTGCAGCAGAAACTTTAGAGAGTTGTGCATAAGTGGCTGTCCAGAAACCTCAAAGACCTGAAACATTCTAGAAGAACGGGACAGGCGGGTCCAACACGAGACGCTTACGTCAAACAAATGTGGGTGAAGGTGGATCTGGTCTTTCAGCTTAATTTTTTTGTTAAATAAATGGCTAAATAATGCAAAAATATATGTTGTTTTTCAACTGAGACTGTATTTAGGAAATACTTAGACCTACTAGGATCAGATTATTTTTATGTTTTTACACAAATAAAAAAAGTGTCTCTAACTTTTTGCACACATACGTCACTTAGAAGCCAAGGTTTTATGCAAACAAATCTCTGGCTGCGTGGAGATTAAAAGATGTTTGTTGTGTGTGAGATTAAGTTTTTTGATGCAGGATCAGAGTTATGCTTTTTGAGACAAGCAGCAGACTCAGACCTTTGCTACCTTTAGGCCCATTGGGACCCGACTAATGTCCCACATCCATGATCATTTACTTTTCTTGGCAAAGGAGTTTGAATTCCTCTGAATGCCGAACATTTTCCATCCATCCTCTTGGCAGATGGTTGGGTTTACTGCACAACAGCTGCTTGTCATCTCGGCTGAGCAACTCGGTTCTGCCAAGGAGAGCCGTTCCAAACTCACCTCTTGAGTATATGCCCACTCAGACAGGAATAAAGACGTCTTAGTAGCGTTAAAGTTCTCTTTATTTTACACCAACAGTGGATATGAAACCATTATTTCACCACATACATTACAGAAAGGCATCACCCAGCAAGGCTATCTGTACAAACCCCAACAGTCCTACATATTGATTTGAACCAGGACACAGTGCACGTGTGGGCTTAGGCTCATAAAATCGGGGTACCCGGGCAGATGTCTTTGATTGGCATTATCTAACGATGAGGCTGAGGTTGGGGGGTGTCTTCCTCCATGTGTCGTACTGCATCCTTAACAGTTAAACTGCTACAACGTAAGAGCTGGGACACTTTCAGATGTTCACGACATAATTATTCACAATAATACAGTTATTTCTTAAAGGTTAGGCCTGGCATGAACTCCGTTTTACCATATATATATATATATATATATATATATATATATATATATATATATATATATATATATATATATATATATATATATATATATATATATATATATATATAGTTGTTGTTGTTGTCAGTCTGAACTGATTAATTTGTGGATGGCTTTCTCAAGGAAGGACTTGACTTTAGCGTGGAGTCTGTGTTGAATAAAGCTTGCCTTGACATCCGGGTCTACCCGTTGAACAGAAGTTGAGAAGAGGATTGACCACGGTAAGCCCGTCTCCCAAATTACAGCCACCACATCCGTAACGTCAGTGGACATGTACAGGACTCGGGGATGAAAGTAGGCCTGAATGGTCCAGACCAGGACTGGGCACCTCCAGTCCTCAAGTGCGCTGTGCTGCATGTTTTAGATGTTTCCTGCTTCAACACAGCCTCATACAATAAGCGTTAACAGACTTGTGCGGACCTTGATGACAAAGTGATGACGAGCATTCATTTGAACCAGGTGTGTTAACGTGTCTAAAACGTGCCGGGTGGCGGTCCTCGAGAACTGGAGTAGCCCAGCCCTGCTCTGGAAATATGTATTTATATATAACATATATAAATACTTGTAAGGATGTCATGGAGCCACACTCTCCTTTGTTTCTTTGGTGCAGCTCGTCGTCTCCTCATTAATACATCTGTTCTTTTTAGGTTACAGCTAGAAAAGTACAGAAATGCAGACTGAACAGTAGATCTGAACTTTGCTTGAGTATTCATTTTACTTTTCCTCTCTACATTTAAACAGCAATGTTTGTCCTTTTTACATGATCAAAACAGGCTCGTAACTTTTTCAACCTCCACGGACGACGACACGACTTAAGACTTAACTACCTCGAGACGGAAACGGAGGAAGTGTGCGAGCTCTGATTGAGGGGAAACTTGCAGCGTGACACGGAGGATCCAGGGAATAGTGTAACGTGTCCCCATCCACGCACAATTATTGTCAAATTTTAGAGTATTTATGAAAAAAGTAACGTGTGGTATAGAGCGCCACAGCTGTTAAAATAATCCATCTGGTCAGTTCAGTCTTGATTATATTTAATTAGTTTTGATTAAATTACCCGGTGATGTTGTTCCCTGTACAGGGACCCTGCAGGCTGACACAAAAAAATGGAATTTCTTCTTTTATTAATAGACTTTAGTTTTACCAGATTATCAAATGATGCGTATCACTGATGGTAAAAACAAACAAACAAACAAATGTACCTTTCCTTTCTTTACTTTAGTACATTTCAGGTGCTGTACTTTCTTTTTCACTACAGTGGAGGAGTGGTGTCAGACTTGTTAATGTTCCCGGCCACATCTCTAACGTGGGTAGTGTCAAATGGTCAAATGTAATCCAGGGCCATTTAAAAGTTTCCGTTAAAACCATTTTACATAACAGCCAGTGCATTTAACTGTTCATAGTTAAATACATTACTGTTGTAGACGTGTAGCAGACGCTTGATGGTCAAATCTGCCTTCAGGCCACTAAAAACACATTCTAGGTTCTCTCGTTCACCAGAAACATGTTTCATCTTCTCTTAGTTCATCAGATTTCCTTCCCTCCTTATGAGTTTGGCTTTTCTTTGACATTTAAGTTTCAAATCCATGACCATCCAGTGGGTAAATGTCATTGTGGCACAGATAGCATCAAGTGGATTGTAGGACATGTCGTCATTACCGCTTACTAAAAAAGTATGTAATTATCTTTGCATGTTCTTGTGGGCCACTTTAAGCCAGCAGGCCTCCAGCGTGGCGCGTCTGCTTGCGCCTCCCACGGGTCTCGTGTACATGCGCTCACTCACGGTGCAGCACGATCTCCCCCAGCTCTGAACCGGCACCTGCAGAGACACAACACGGCGTGTGTCCTTAAAAACATCAGTGTCACCACAGTGTTGTTGATTATATCATATATCATTACAGATTGGAAGCAACTATCTCAAACTTGTACACACACACACACACACACACACACACACACACTCACACACACACTGTTAAAGGCTTGCTGGGCGCCACTTTGACAGGCCACCCTGTTAAAACCTTCAATAATTGTTTGTTTGTTTCCCCTTTTGGGCATGTAAAGTTAAGACAAAAGCTGTGCTTGTTCTGGTATGAAATTTAATCTACTTTTACTCCTACACTGTTGAATTTTTTAAATTCCAAGTTTCCTTTAAAGGGTTACAAAACAAATTGCAGAGTCATTATGGTGTAATACTATGCTGCGCTAAAACTGCATTTTATTCCATCAGACTCGGCTGAAACCACTGCAGGTGCATGTCGCGTGTCAACGTGCCCGCTCGTCTGAGATCATCACGTCGTCTTCGTTTCAACGGCCAACGTAAACCGGGGCATCGGCGTTGACGCTCGGGGCCACTGTCATGTCGTTGATTGTTATTTCGTTTAGTTTTTATCGTATCTGAATGGCAAAATTATAAAACCTGATGTTCAGCTAGTGCATAAAAACCCAGATCTTAATATTCAGTCGGGTCCAGCCCCAATAAGAATGGAGTCAAACGTAAAGCTTTCATTGATGAGAAGTCCGTGGTAGGAGCCCGAGGTGATGGTCCAAACCCAGGACGGGTTGAAGCGTGTAGAAGCTTTTAAACTCTTGTTTACAGTGCTCACTGGTATTCCTGAACAACTCACTCAGCTTCACTTTTAAACACTGAGAGAGCGTTTCATCGGTCTAGTTTCAGGAAGACTCCATGCTTTGTCTTGAGTAGTTCTGTGCTCTGGTGGAGACCTCATCCATGTTCCTCCACCTGACTGGCCTGACAGGTGTGACGCATCCGCTCACAGACTCGTCACATGCAAACATAAAACATCCCATCGAAATCATGCTTCTCTGAAAACCAGCACACGTCTATTTACACTCTTGTTTAATAACTTGATGCTTCAGGGCATCTTCTGTAGTGATGATGAGAGCAGGCTGACCCACCGGTTCCTCCATCAACGCTGTCATGGAGACGGGACTTTTTCTGAACCCATAGATTGACTGATTGGTGTGAAGTTTGAACAGATTGGCACCTTGGTGTGGATTAGAAACTGAGCGTATTTCTGGCTCTGTGATAAAGTTGAGTAAATGTCTTGCACCTGATTGATCTTGTCTGCAGATTAAAGGAGTTGGCTTCGTCTGTTGTGAGTCAGTGTGAACTGCAGACGCTGTTGTCCTCCCAGACAGTGAAGTCGTACGTGATGAGCCTCCTGGATGAAACCAAACCCCCCGCAGAGGTAATCGTACGCATTTATCTCACACTTTTGAACACCAGGTCTTTTCAAACACTGTCGTTTCACCACCCCAGTCTGGCCCTGTAATTGAATATTTATTTAAAAAAAGGCAGAACAAAGACGAATCATTTCCCTCAATCAGGGATTGGCTTTTTCTTTTTCTTTTTTGTAGCACAGCCAAAACCGTTGAAATAGGACCTAAAATCCTGGGTTTAGAGCTGGACTACTGGACCTCGGGTCTCAGGCAGGACTCATGGTCGTGTTCAGGTTCTACACTGAAACAACGTTGGAGTGCCATTTACTTAGAAAAAGCTACGCAACTTGAGAAAATCTCATTTACTTGCTAGACTTGTTTGTGACGGGGGGACAGTTTCGGGGTGTTAAGGCAGATATTTGAACAAGAATAAATATCACTGAACAATAATAAGATACTTAAAGCAAAAGGCTGCTCAAATGCTTGGTGAGTAAATGGGAAACCATTTTATATACATTGATGTAAAAGAAATAAAGGTATGTTACCATGTACAGCAGTTATTTCTTTTTATGTCCATCATATAGTTAGGATCTCTAGTTTTCCAGATTTCTAGAATCTGCCAACTGCCAGGGTCACTGTTTGATTTACAAAACTACGGTGGAACCGCTCATTGGAAAAAAATAAGCTGCTCAGAGTTCATACGTGTAAATTCATTTTGTAGATGAGTTTATTTTAAGGTAAAGCATAATATTTTATTCATCTCCGTTTTGTGGCCTGAACCAATGCAACTGACAACAGAAAATGAGAGAGAAAAGAAACAAGGGACCACACACAAGTTCATAAATTGGTTTTTAAAAGAGTCAAATTAAAGTCTCCCAGTCTGTAATTTAGTTTCATAACCAGTCACTTGTCCACTTCAGCCTCCTCATCAATTCAAGAAACGAGCACATATCAATTTAAACATCCATTATTCGTTATCTTGGTGCCACTTTTATTTGAATACAGTTTTTAAAAGTGTCCATGTTTTTAATTACCTGGTGGACTTTGATGAGTTCCTCTTTAGACGCTCCAAGAAACACCATCAAGCATCGGATGACCACATCTCTCCTGCCTTCAACATGTTGTTGTTAAATAGATCACACAAATGCTGGAGCTGGGTATAACATGAAACCTTGTAGAGCTATGACAGAAACAGAGTTTGTTCTCAGGACATGTGCTGCAGTGTAGAGGACACTTCTCCTCGTCTCAGCAATATGACTAATATCCAGGGCTACCAAGATCATGTCTGTCAAACTGATGAAAATACATAATTACCAGCAGTAAAGAGCTTACAAAATGTAAAACACTGAATAGTAACCTTTGGTTTCGCCCTCTTGGGAGATTCTTCTTTTCAGTGAGTTAACCTCCAGCTCTGGAAAAGCTTGACGACTCCCTATTGTTTGATTATTATTGATTGCTCAACTGGGTCCCATCCTTTTCATGTGCTTGGGTTCCATGAGGCAGCAACTGTCTATCTGGAGCGACTATGGGATGCTGTGTAACTACAGCTGCCTTCACGGGTTCTCCACTGTGTGAAACGCCGTGCTAATGCAGCATCATAACTATCTGTGCAGAAGTCCAGACGATACATGACAAGCCAATAAAGCGAACAAAGAATATAACGTACCGCAGTCTGTCCATATGCGTGTAAAATACTGATGAATAAAGCAGCCAAGAAACGTGGCGTCCGTTCCCTCCGGGTTTGAAAGTGGACCGCTCAACCCACCCTTGACATGGTGACGTCAGTCAAGTTCATACTTCTACCCAGTTACATTTGACTTGGGAACAAGCTGGAAACTTGTTCAAATAGTTAATACTACATAGCATGATAGATTACATTTACGTCTTTTGAATGATACAGATTTAAAAAATTAAAGTAACACATAAGTAATTGGTTATTATTTAAAATGTACTGCAAATTATAATTTTATTATTTCAAAATGACACCTAAGTAATATTTACAGGACCAAATAGTCCCTTTCTTCAGTGCACTGTGTGGATTTGACTCCACTTATCTGCTGCTGCAGTTATTTTCTCCACGAACGGTTGAAAATGAAAGCCGTCCTGAGTCCTGAGTCCTGAGTCCTGAGTCCTGAGTCCTGAGTCCTGAGTCCTGAGTCCTGAGTCCTGAGTCCTGAGTCCTGAGTCCTGAGTCCTGAGCCCTGAGCCCTGAGCCCTGAGTCCTGAGTCCTGAGTCCTGAGCCCTGAGCCCTGAGACAACAGTGAAATGTGTCCTAGACGTGCAACTGTTCCCAACAACCCAGGAGCAACGTGGCGGCAACCTGCCTGCTTTCCACCATGACTGAGCGCCGTGTCGCAATGCAGACTTGATGACAAAGTGACTCGGGGAATATGGCTTTGAAATGTCGGATCTTAAGCCAGGAAACTACCCAGATTTTAATCTCATCATTAACCTGCACTCGATCCTCAGAACACAAGAGCAGAAGCAGAAAGTGACACACTGTGATGCACACAGCAGGACTGGGTCTGTCCTGCCAGGATTGGGCTGATAAACTGATATGCAGGATGCCAGAATAGCGCGCTGAAGTATTGAAGAGGACAGGTCGACACTATAAATATCAACGGTTTCAATAAATCTGGTGCGTTTGCCAGGAAAAACGTTTGAAACTTCAAAATGTTCCTCAGTAACCAACGAAATGCACAAAAGACATTAAGAATAAAGTAGCATAGGAACACAACTTTGAAGAAAACACGTGATGATCCCAGACAACTTAAAAAATGTGTCAGTTACTCGAATGAGTCGTTGGATAAACCGCACCTGGTTAAACTTTAAACACGGCGCCCAGGACCGAACCCACCTTTCCTCCATCACCTGTCTGTATCGTGTAGTCTGTCATGACTCCATGAAGATGGAACAGACCTCCTCTGTGATTTTTTTATGGAAATGTTACCGAGGAAGATGCTGCAGCTGTGTGGAAGAGAAGTGGGAAATCCCCTTTTGGCCACGTCAGTCCAGTAACTGTACTTAAAAAGTTTTTTGTTTCTTTTACGGTTTTGAAAACAATTAAAAAACAAAGCGGAGCGATGTCTTTTAAATGGCTTGTATTAACTGTTCACCCTAGCTTCTCCTGAAGAGAAAAAAATAATAAATAAATTTGGAAACATCCCTTCTACGTACGTTGCTGAACAGGGTTGCCATCGTCCTTAAGTTCTGACTTTTCTTTTGCGCCATTTATTCTTTGTTTAAATTGTGCAGGTTAAAGACGAGACTCTGCTTGTTGTTCTGAACAAAGACGAGGGCTCAGGACTCGGTTTTAGTGTTGCTGGTGGAGTCGACCTTGAGCAGAAGAGAGTCACCGTGAGTACAGGATGAAACGGCCGTCTGGATATTCTGTTTGTTACGACCCTGCAGCCGGTTTGTGTTGCGTAGCTGTGGTCCAGTTAGAACTGGTGTTGCGATTCGCAGGTCTGGTTTCTGTTGACTCTTCAAAATTAAGATGCAGTTGAGGAAATGCATGTATTTAAAAATGCAGGAGCGTAATAGGTCAATGTAAAGTGAATAAAAAGCCATCCATCCATCCATCCATCCATCCAGTTTATAATGTAAAACTAGTTATCCCTTGGATAACAAGGGTTTTAATTTAAGAGCTTTGACATTAAAAGGACTAAGGACAAATATTTGCTTTAAGATTAAATGCATTTCACAGATAAGTGAGTGAATGATGGCTGCAGTGACGTAGACAGGATGCAGACGAGGCTGATGGTTTTCCATTTGTTCCTGCCAGTATTGTACCTATGAAATATAGTAAGATTTACGTTTGTGTTCAGGTTCACCGGGTCTTCACCAAAGGTGCAGCTAGCGTCGAAGGCACCATCCAAAGAGGTGACAGGATTTTATCCATAAATGGTACCAGTCTGGAGGGTAAAACCCATGGAGAAGCGGTGTCCTGCCTCCATCAAGCCAGGATGTCCAAGCAAGCCTTAGTGGTCATTTGTAGAAACAAGGACCCCAACTTCAACACCTCCGACAGACAGCACTCAGCTCTTCAGGCAAGAATGTTTTCTATGAGGAGAACATCTCTGGAGCCTGACACAGGTGATGTTTAGGTTTACATGGTTCCAACGTTATTGTCAACCGTGCAGACTCCGTTATACCTGTCTGTGTCAAACATCTAGTGTGTTGGACGTAATGAAATCTAGAGGAAGACTCCTGTAGCTGACCAGCACATCGTGGAGTGGGTGGGACACGCAACTTGGACAACATTGTCCTCTCAGACGCCTCCGTCACAGAGTCCAGCTTCACACTCCCACAGCATCACTGGCTTTACGGATCAGTCTGCCTACCCTCAGCCTGCTGCCTCAGCACCCCACAGCATAAAGGACCGCACTGGCTACCGCAGACTCGTAGAACATCCTGAGCATGGTCCGACAGATGTGGGACCTCAGCCGCCTCTGAAAAATACAGGCGACTCTGGCCTTTCCTGTACAGGGGTTCAGTGTTCTTAGCCCAGTTCTTAGCCAGGGATATTTGTAATCCTCAACGATCTCCACACTGAACTCCAGGATGGAAACAGGAGTCACCATCACCGTAGTCCTTCTCAGGTCCACAACCAGTTCCTTGGTCTTTGTCACATTGAGCTGCAGGTGGTTCAGCTTCAGTTGTCCACAATGGTGTAAAGGGTGAAGAGGAAGGGTATGAGGACAGTGCCCTGTGGAGCCCCGGTGTTGCTGAGTCGTTCTCAGTTATGACTAGTTGGTAAACTCTGGTGTTAAGCAGCTAAAGATTGGATTTGATAAAACTGTGAGTGTCTACGTGTGCAGGAAAGATGCCGTATTGCTAACTGCTGACAAAAACATTTTGTATCTGAGTTTTCAGGTGTTTTCACACATACGCTCACATCTAGAAAACATGGATTGATGCATGTGTGATGCATGCCTGCAGCGGTAAACGTGGGTGGTGATCTCCTGTGAAACTGCTCAGATGCACAAATGCACGTCTGTTTTGTTGTTTGAAAAGTGCATTTCTAAAACGGAGCAAGCGCTCTATAAATGGATATGACTCGCTCCCCTCATCACCCCTCTCCGTGTGGCTCCGCTGAGAGTGACAGCTGTCCGCCCGCAGCCGGCTGTCTTGACGGTTGTCACTCAGAAAATGTTTGATAGTTTTTTGTCCCTGTTGAGACTCAGCTTCTCCTGATGGTTGGAGGAGTTGAAGAGCTCATTGCCGACTTCCACAGGTGGATCAGTGTTTCTGCCGGCTAGCCGGCAGCAGAGATACTGAGCCTTGATCAGAGAAAGAACATGGTGATGGACCGGTTTAGCTGCTGACAGTCGACCGTAATGAGCCGTCACAACTCCTTGTGTTTGACCTTTGTATTTCATCGTGTTTTTCATGGCTGCTCACAGGAACAGACGGTGCTTTAACTGTGGAGCTTTGTAAGACATCAGCTGGCCTGGGCTTCAGTCTGGAGGGCGGAAACGCTTCAAGTCACGGAAACGCACCTCTCACTGTCAAACGCGTCTTTAGAGGTGAGTTTAAGCTTTTTTGTCTTTTTGTTGGATGCTAAGACCAATTTATAATTGCTGGGTCATCAGTCGTGGGATTTGTGTGCACGCACACATCCACACCCGCTGTGATATCAGGTCATGTAGCCGGTTATGTAATCTGTCATTGGAATTCTTCTCGATCTTATTGATCATATGACTCCCAGAGGCCAGCTGAGCACCAACATGACTCCTCATGGACATTGTTTTCACAGGATGTGGTTAAATATGATGCCGACATCAACCCTTTATTTTAATACTTCACCTTACCGCTGTCACATTAGAGACGACCATCACTACTCCGTTTAAATGTGAATCTGTTTACTTACAAATGACTTGAAGTATTGTTCACCTTTATAGTAATGACGAAGTGCTGCGCTCCTCTCCAACAGGAGGTGCTGCAGAGCTGTCTGGCCTCATTGAAGTCGGGGACGAGGTCTTATCCATCAATGACTGCTTTCTTCAGGGCCTCACACACCACGATGCCTGGAAAATACTAAAAGCTGCCTCTGAAGGCCCCAATCTTCTCCTCATACGTAAACCAAGTAAGCCAACTACTGTGGATGAAGAAAAGCCGAACTGTCGAGAAGCTCCACCGTAAAAGTGCCCTTCAAACAAGGACATGGCCCGGCAGCACAACAGAACCACATCTACCAGCTCTTTTTTTAATTTAATTTATATATATATATATATATATATATATATATATATAATATGAACATCAGTGATCTGATGTTGTGCTTTGTCTTGTTACATCCATTTATTCTAAATATTTCAAATGGGATGGACAGCTGACCAGTGTGGGATACTAAGCTGAACTGGGATTTATTTTAAATTTGACTTGGTTTGTGTACATTTATTTTGTGAAAACAAAAAATACATTAAGGTTGTCAAGTTTTCCTTTATTGAATAAAGCAAGTTTGTGAAAATACCTCATTTTCTCATCCACATAAATATTCACAGCGGCGTTTGGCACCAGGCGGTTAAAACGAACTCAATTCAAAACCTCCTTCAACGATGGGACAGATTTCTGGAGACAAAACAACCTCGATAGTTTTCAACTTTTGTCACAGAAAATCCACAAAAAGGAAACACGTTTTTTCATCCCTCTTTTCTTCGACCGTCCCACCTGCGCGGGACTACACACAAATAACTGCACACTCACTCCTACAACCAAAAACTGGCACCATTTAACAGGGAAATGAACAAGTTTTTCAAGGCTTTAAGATTTATTGCCATGAAGCATTGTTACAACAAAGAAATACTCTACCAAACAAATTCATTTTTGTTCTGAGTTTATAATTATTCACAGAAACAGCTTCATGAGAACATTCTTTGACTTAATGATGGCAGCGGCGCAGGACTTTCTGTCATGGTAAATGTCTTGATGGAGTGTATATTTCTCCATATACATGTAGGGGAAAAGACAAGTTCAGGACTTGGTAAGACAAAGGATTTGGATGGGATATTAATAATATGGAGAACAAGAAAGAAGCAAAATCCTGAAGCGCCCTCAGGCCTGTCATCACCTCTTCACCCTGTCACCCTGCTACAGGCAACGGAAATCAAGCAATTCCAGACTTTCCAGACTAACTTTTTTTTTTTTTTTTTTTTTTTTTTTTTTAAAGAGCCATTGTTGAACCAAGCAAGCACAGTTCCCCAACTGTCCACATGATGTCCACATACGGGGGCCTGGTACACATGGGCCTTACAATTTTAAAAACAACCTGAATCTGAAAACAAGGGCAAATCTGTAGGAATATTGCTCAGAGCAACCATTTCGCACATGGAAAACTTCTAGTTTCTGTGTTCGGTGTACAGGGAAAGTGGTCCCAGCAGGAAGCTATGTTAAGATTGAGGTTTAAAATTGGATTTTTAGACACATCTGATCAGAATCTGAACTTCTTAAATGACAATTTTAATTCTAAATGCCAAATAACCCGATCTGTGTGTCCTTGCTGTGGCTTTGCCTTAATCCATATGGTTTCTATGGTAACATACAAGCAAATGGTTATGTGGACCTGCAGGGCTCATTTTCTACAAGTTTCAAGGAAATGCCAGAGACGGAGGAGGCTATGGTGCACCGCTTTACTTCAGCTCCACGGACTGCTGCTGTCAAAGCCCCAGGTCAAACTGGACCCAACTGTTCCCGCTGTGATTCTGCCGCTTCCAGCACTCCAGTTGATGTAGTTGCTGCTTGTGTCCAGTTGTTTGTGCCACAGAAGACTATATGAAGTGTTTGACCAGACCGTTCAGCCTGAGACACATCTGTAAAAATCCAGTTGGATCTGTATTTGATACGCCTTAGTTTGGACAAAGGAAGCACAGGAGGTGGAATTGCATAACATTTTTTTCAGCAGCTGTAATGTGGACAAGACGCAGCAATAATAAATAAAATAAACATGTTTGTCCATTTTATTTTAGAACTGAAGCTGCGATAGAATGTATGAGAAACCTCAGCACACACTACGTTTTATCAATGAGCGCGTAAACACATATTTTCCAACGCTGCGTCAGTCGCCGCACGAAAATGTTGAGCAATCTGAAAAACACTGGAAGCAGTTTTCTTGTCCCTGTGGAAACCCTGGAAAAACAAGCTGCAAGAGGAGTCTGTTGCTGAAAAAGAGATTAAACAAAGATGTGTGACAAACTGCTACTTCTGATTATTAAACTGACTCAGCGGTTAATGGGCTCCAAGGAGCTCGCAGCCAGCTGCTCCAACGACGAGAGACAAATGTCAAACCTCTTTTTAACCAAAGTTCATTTGGGAAGTCCAGAAGTGGACTCTTTCTGTCCCACCAATCCATAAACTAAATACTAAAACATGCACTTGTGAAAGTTAAATCTGCCCTGTGCTGATTTGTTGATATAGTTTGTTGTTTTTTTTTTTTTATCAATGAAAAAGGATATTTTAAAAAAGAATTATTTGAGCACCTTCTAAACTGGCTCCTGGATGATGTAAGTCCTATGGAAAAAAATATCGGGGGTCGAAGGGTAGCGTTGGGGTTTAATGATTCTAGAGGACGTCAAGAAAACTGCGCTGGGGTCGTCAGGTCGGCAGCCCCCTTCAACGGTATTTCAGTGATTAGTCCACAACCCCCCAGAGGGCCTCCTCAGCAACATCTGCCATCCCAAACGCCCTTCTGCTCTGAGTGCGTATTTACTGCTCCGGTGCCCAGGTGAGCTCCCGCCTGTTCCCTGAGGAACTTTGCTCCAGCACTGTCCACAAATCCCTTGCTCCCTACTTCCACTGGGGGCACACTCCAGTCTCTGTTCTTTGCTGCAGTTGTACAATTGCAGTATCAGAATTTTTAACCCTCCACGCTTCACGGGCCCCATCGCCCCAGGATTCGGCCAGTGCTGGTCACCCTCTCACACCTCAGCTCGGTTGTCAAGAACATGAGCACCTGGTTGTGTCGCCATGTGTATACGGCTTCGGTGAGGCTGGTCTTGCAGTCAACCAGGATGTGTTCTAGGGTTACTGGGGCTTTTTACAGGAGTCGGGACGGATCCGCTGGTCCAGACATTCACAAATGCAGCATATTTGACTCTGTAGTGGATTTTCTCCACGTCCAATTATTTAACTATAACCTTAAAAATAAGCCTAATGTCTATGATAGTAAGTTACTGATGAGAAGTCTCCATGGAGCAATGATGAGACAGAAACAGCTGGCGTCCAAGTCTTAATGCTGGTTTATTGTAGAGTTACAAAAGTACCATGCATGAGAAGAAGCCCGGGCTAGATCTGAAGATGTACAAAATGCCCTCTCCTTTTATACTGTTTTGGGGCTTGGGGACACTCCCCCTGGCCCTTTCCTCGGTTAGTCTATTTTCTTTAATCTTCTTCCATTAGGTATTTCATATCATTCTTACCGGTGTCTGGTCTGATCATTCTGGGTTTTTTAAAACATACATGAGGCCCCTCCTCTAACTAGAGGGGTGATCTTACAACAGGATGGCTCTTTCTCTTACACAACTCAGGTCGTACAACCTTGGTGACATTCCTCAAATATTGTGCTCCTAAGACATGTCTTACTCAGATCTTACAGGCCATATATGAGTGTGTACACACATCAAAGGCATCGTACCCACACCTGTTCATACATCAAAGGCATCGCCTCAACACATTATCTGCCCCTCTTATCAACACATTATCTGCCCCTGTTATATAGCAATAATTTTGTTGTGACAGGTTAATTAGGCAGCTGGCTCTCTGGGTCCACACCAGTATCTTTGCTTCCATGGGCTCTTCTCCTTTCATCATTACAGACAAGCTTACATGTTGCATTACAGTTCTTATGGTGAGTATAAATTCAGTGATTAGACATCATTCAGTGATTAGACGCCAACCAGTTACTACAACTCCAAGCTCCCGAGGTCGCTGAAGTCTGAGTTTCCTCTTCTCCATGCGACCTCATGTCATCCAGCATCCCTGCCTGGCTTGAGGCACAGCTTTGGAACATTTGGCTACTGCTTTCTGCTGGACCATCTCCCCTATCTCCATGGGTCTTTGCCTTTTACCCGGTAGGTGTTTTGTTCCCAGGACCAAACCCCTCTGCCTTGCTGGATGTTCCCTACCACATCTTGGTGGCAGAGGGAAGATTTTGCACCCAGCACTGTAGCAGCTGGAGCCGCCTTCTTTGCTGCTTCTAGAGAAGGTGCAGCTCCTTACACAATTGGGTCCCAATATTCTTTGAGGGACGTATCCAGGCAAATTTTGCTGCACTTGAATTCTTAAAGCAGGCTAGAAACTGGCAGTGAGAGGGCTCCGTTGCTGTAGAGTTTGTCACTGCTGGGGCACCTCGGCCACCTGAGCCGCTTGCTCTCATGACAGTTCACCCGTCTCTCCAGCGTCCATGGTGACTGTCCACATCCTGTCTCCCATCACTGGGAGAACAACCCAAAACTGAAGGCACCAAAGCTTCAGTTTTAGTTTAAGGCAACAATCAAACAGGAGCCAGTCATTTTGACCACCTCAGTTTCAACTACTCTTTGTATGAACAAACCTTGAGTATTTATTTGACATCAAAAGTCAAACAAATAGGGGCCTCAACTTTAAGGAAGGTTTTACTGTGTAAATCTTTATGTCGTAAATAATCCAATCTTTGGTTACTACTTTGAGGAAATGTTGCGTAGTTCCTTCAGGAGTTAAAAATACAATATTCACCCTAATTGTACATCTCCGAGAATACAGGCCTCCTTGACCACAGTACATGTTAAAGTGAAAGAACAATTAGAGGAAGACTGAACAAATATGGTTTGTTTGGGAGGACTGGCAGGAGGACGGCCAAAGGTAAATGGTTTATAAAACTGCACCTGAAAAAACGCAGGACTGCTGGATCAATGTCCGATGGACAGACGAAACCTAAGTGCAGTTTTTTCATTTTGATGTTTTTTAATTATAATGCACATTGTTGGACAGAATCAGATGTGCACCTCTCTTGTGGTTCTTATTACAGTAATTTAATAATGATGCTTATTCCCTGAAGCCAAGAGGGGGAAGATATGGGACCAGAAATCTGCTATTTCTGGTTTGAATAAGTATTGTCTTAGTTATTATTAGTGAAAGCACTGCGGGTGTTTTTCCATTGCTGGAGAAGCAGGTTAAGGACAAAACAATAATGTAGAAATGTCTTTATTTCGCTGGGGCCCAGCAGAAGCAGAGGCTGCACACATCTCTGATCTCTGAGCTCACAAGCATCGCCCCTCCCGTGAAAAGCCTACAGAATCATACCACCGAGAGTAATCAGTTACAATCGTTTTAAACGTTTAGTCCATGAGAAACGTCAAAATGATTTCAGGTTCTGTGTCCAAGTGCATGAGATGACCAGCAGATGTCAGCAAATGTAAACGAATCAGGAGCAGCATCACTGCATCACTGTTCACAGAAACTCCAGCGCAAAAGAAATAAACATTTAACGTTTTCAAACAAGATTTTTGACCCTTTCTGAGAAGCTACGAGGGGTCTTTATAAAACTTTCTGATGACAGCAGTATATACCACGCAGAGTGTATGATTTATCAGCACGCACAAATGTTGGAGCGCTCTCATCTTCAGACATCAAAACGCTTCTAACGTTCACACTTCTGCACCTGTTCTGGTTTGAACGTCCCTAAATTAAATGGATTTAACTCTCAGCGAACAGGCTCAAAGTTTCTGACTGTCCCAAGGCATAAATGTTGTTCTTTGCATGTAATTAGCTTTGAATAAAAGCTTCTGTTAATGATTAAATGTGATTCTGAAAAAGCAAGAACAACAAAAAGATCACGACATGATAAATGCTCTGCACTGTTACAGCTACGTTTTAAATTTCACTAACAATGTGTTTCTCGTTACCCGTTTGCACAGAACTAGTACAATCTTCTTTCACAAATATGTTTTCTCTATAACGTATGTAGCACATATTTATGTTTTTTCTTATAAACTTGATTTAATATGTTTATAATTTTTTTTTTGTGATTTAGGCACTGCAACGCTACAAAAACAGTTGGCATGCAGCAATTTAGTGCCCCTGAGGTGGTGTGAAAAACCCCAACTGGTCCTCGTGTGTTGTCAAACAGTTAAATGTAGGGACTGTTTGGTACCAAAGGCTGAGTCTTTGAGGAGCAAAGCTGGACAGAAGATCCCCGGTTTGTCAACAAATGTGTGAGAAATTCATTGAAATGGTTGAAAAAACAACAATATGAATAGTTCTTATTCTACAGTACAGAATATCATCAAATCGTTCAAGGAAACTGGAAACTGTGTTTAAAAAAACAAAACAAAAAAAAGACGCTGAGCACTTGTGATCTCTGACCCCTCACACAACGCTGAATCCACATCCGTCCGTCCATCCGTCCGTCCGTCCGTCCATTAATGTTCACGTATCCAACACTGAGGTGTTCCCAGGCCAGCCATGAGATATGATTTCTCCAGCATGTCCTGAGTCTTACATAGGGCCTTCTCCCAGTTGGACATGCGTGAAACACCTCCTAAGGGAGGTGTCCAAGGAGCATCCTCACTTGATGCCCAAACTACCTCAACTGGCTCCTCTCAATTTAGAGGAGCAGTGACTCTACTCCAAGACCCTCCCGGATGACTGAGCTTCTCACTCCACCTCTAAAGCAGAGCTCAGCCACCCTACGCCTCTCGGCTCAACTGTCTCGTCAACTCAACAGTCCTGTACACAGTCCGCATTACTGCAGACACTGCACCAATCTGCCATTAAAACTCCCGCCTCATTGGCCCCTCACTTCCTCCACCCAAGGCAGCACCTCGTCCCCTACTCGGAGAGAGGGAATTCCACCCTTTTTCAACTGAAAACCACAGTCTCAGATTTGGAGGTGTTAAATTTTCAGCCCTGCCGCTTCATGAGGTTTGCGAACCACTCCAAGGAACGCTGAAGATCATGGTTTGATGAAGCCAACAGGACCACAACATCTGCAGAAAGCAGAGCTTGAATCCACCAAACCAGACCTCTTCCATCCCCCAGTTCCTCCTAGAAATTCTGTCCATAAAGGTTATGAACACAATTGGTGATAAAAGCTTCCCTAACAGAGTGCAACTTTAACATGAACTGGCTGGCTAAAACTCCCCCGGCCACTCCAGGGCCCCTCGGAGGGCATGAACCGGGTCCAGTGTTTCACGAGCAGGGTGGAACCCTCATTGTTCCTCCTGAATCCAAAGTTTAACTATCAATGGGATCCTCCTCTCCAGCACTCCTGCATTGATCTTATCAGGGAGGCTGAGGAATGCAAGTCCCTGTTCACACGCTGCGGTCCCCCTTATTAAGGACCACCACCCCAGTCTGCCAATCTAAACAGACCCCTGATGTCCATGCAATGTTGCAAAGATGTGTCTGCCAAGACAGCCCTACAACCACCAGAGCCTTATGGATCTCATCTACCCATGGAGCCCTGTCACTGTGGAGCTTTTCAATCACCTTGGCAACCTCAGACCCTGTAGTTGGTGAGTCCATCCCAGAGTCCACAAACTCAACCTCCTCCAGGTAGGACAGGTTTGAATCAGCAATCGTCAGGCATCAATCACTGATAGAACCACAAGGGCAAAGGATTATTGGGGAAACCTTTGTCAACAGTCCAGTACTGTGAAAAAGAAGCTGTAAGTTAACCCTGTTCAGAAGTAATCATCTGGGACGAATCATGAAACTACAGAAACATTTATTATGGTCAGGTGCATTCGTTTTCCGGAGTGCTTTTGGAAGAATCTAGGTACTTTGTGCTTCAGACCAAAGAGATAGAGGCCGACAAGTCTAACAGTCAGTCAGGCTGTATCAGAGTCCTGGGAACGCTCATTTCCTCTGCTTTGAGGGCCGCGTTGATGCAGAAAATTACAGATTTTAAAGCAACATGTGCTGCCTTCAAGAACACATTTTCCAGGGATGTGCTTTTTTCAGCAAGACAATGCACAATCACACCCAACAAGAGGAGGGTTCAGACATGGGATGCTGGAGAATTTTCCAACAAATAATTTGTCTATGATGACTGTGTGCTGTGGTACAGCGTACCGCGTGTTTGCAGCAACACTGGCACAAAGTCACACCTGAAACTCTTCATCACTTGGCTCCACAATGCCAGAACATCTCTCAACAACATGACAAAGTGGTAAAAGCATTACTGTCCCAACCATTTCTTTGTTGTTAAGCTTTATGTTTAGTATTTATTTATTTATTTATTTATTGCAGGTCTGAAATGAAAAAGTTAATGTACATTAATGAATCAATGAGGTTAAATAAGAAAATGTGTGTTGTGTTCACGTCGCCGGTCAGATTCAGCATAGTTACTATGACTCAGTTTGGGGTTGTGGCGTAACTGCACGACTGAGGATTTCTGCCTCTGACAGCTTGTTTTCATCTGATGGGTTTGTCAGAGTTTAGCATCACATTTAGGACACTAATTTCATCTTTGCTCCCACGTGCGATGACATGCACGTACCCTGGCCCATTTTTGAGACAGTTCAGTCTGGCGTGTTTATAGGACTCGATGTTTTGTCTTTCCGGCGTACAGAAGAAACTAGAGTTTGCTCGTCACGTCTGCAGGCAGCGTGACGTCCCTGCTGATGATCTTTGGAAACAGACGCGTCTGCTGGAGCAGACTTCTGCCATCCACCTATTCATTTGTGCAACTCTGTGCGTTTACAGGCTTTCTTAATTGGTTTTGTTTTTGTGTAATTGTTTTCAAATCAGTCAAATAAAGGTACTGTTTTGGGTTTTTTTTTGCCAAACTTTACATATGACCATCTGATTTTTGTGACTCTGGGCCTCAAATCTTTTTCTGAGCAGGTATTACCACATGTGTGAAGATGCTGTTAAATGTGTCGGGAACTAGGATCCTGCCTGCACGTTACTCTCGTCACAGCACAATTTTCTCCAAAGCAAAATAAATCATTGTCATTGTATTGATCCTGATCGTTTCATCCAGTGTTACTGAGCAAATGTGTAATTTAAAACCTAAAGGAAAAACAAACAGGAAAGAAAAAGTTTCAGGAATGTTCTGAAACAGCTGGATGCTACTTGAATAAATATTTGGGGAAGCAGGATGGTGTACATGGCTCAAAACAAACTGCATGGCAACAGCGTGGCCCATTGAGACATATCCTGTTTTGGTTTTCACATAATAGGTACGCACGAGTTGGGACTCTGTGGGCTTTCTTCACTAAAGGAATTATAGAAATATTTGTTCAGTGCTTAAATCAACAGTCTGTCACATAATCACAGCAAAAAAAAAGAGAGTGGCGCAGCCACGGATCAAATGTAGTTAAAGTTGAGGGGATCAGAGCTGAACGCCAACACAAAAACGACTCATTCACATTCATGTAGACATATTTCAGATGTTTCACATTGTGATAGACATATGAGTACATGCGCGGGACCCCAGGGCGCAGTAAATCCCTTTGATTTAAACACTAACGTACAGTCATGCTCAATTTCATTTTCTGTGTAAAACCATCATCAGCAGAATGTCCCGTTGTAGTGGGTTTTAGTGTTAGGCAAATTCACCCTCAGATGAGCGACAGCAGATAACTCTTCTTTATTTTATTAGAAGTACAAAAAAATAAAAATAAATAACAAGAGGGCAATACAAAGTACCCCCTCAGTGGGGTTTCACAGGGTCAGTTGAAGCCTGGAGCTGCATATCACTGGCTCTTGGTGAGTTGTTTTGTAAAATAAGATATTTGTCAGTTTGCTGGTCTGAAGATCTCAGCCATGAAGGTCAGAATTGAGCAATGGTATTAGAGGAGCAAGTCTTACTGCACACCAGTCTGGAACAGTCAAAAACTATTAAAAACTGTTCTACAGGTTCTTCACAAGAGAAAAAACATTCAAGGCAGCTGTCAGTCTTCTCAGGAGAAGATTGTAGGAGACCCCAACAGGTTTACCCCAAAGTTAAACTCTGCAAAACTTAGAAAAATACAGAAACATCCAAGACCTGCATCCTGGACACGGCAACGCCTCACTGATATGTGGTAAATGTTAAAATCCCTGATAGCCCCGTTAGTTCAAACGGGCTGGCGGGATCGTTAGTTTGGAAAGAACATGGAAGCACGACTGACGTTCACAAAACTGCATCTGAACAAACAACTTCTGGACAAAGTCCTACAGACAGATGAGACACAGTTTCAGCAGAAACACCTCACACACCCTGGACAGCCCAGCGGTGAGGGGTTGGGGACTTGGACACTGGACCTGATCCCCTTGCAGTCATTTAGTGGATCATCAGCCCCTCTGTATTCTGGAGACAAATGTTTTTCTAGCAGCTAAAGCTTGGTCTAAACTGGGTCCTGCAACCGGACAATGATCCAAGGAAGAGCAAATCTACGACAGAATATCAACAAAAAAAAAAAAAGTAAAGTTTTCAGAATAACTTATTCAAAATCCAGACCTAAACCTGGTGCAAATGCTGTGGTGGGACCTTTAGAGACTAAACCCTTACAGAAGAAGGGACCAGAATTCCTCCGCAGCCATGCGAGAGACTGCAGTCAACCAGGAAACAACTACTAGTTATCACTGCTCAAGATGGATCTACAAGCTGTTAACTCGGGGGAACGTACTATCGGACATGTCAACCTTTCCGTTTTGGTTGCATAGATAAAAGCACAGTGAAAAGTTCCTCTGTTCCTTCTGATTGTCTAAGATTTATTTACACAATAACAACACCAACTATGCTCAGATGATCTTTATTAAGATTACACACACACTCAAAACAGGACATAGTCAGTTTTAAAGTCAAAAGATCACTAATAAAATGATCCACTGTCACTTCTCTGTAAACACATGACTCGAAAGCAGAGATGTTTCAGATCGTTAGGACCCCCAAAAACACTAGGGGGCCCCCAAACAACAGCAACAAGTATTGGATGGGAATTAATTTCATCTGAAAAGATTTTCTTGTAAATTGGCAGATTTCTAATGTGCGAAATTCCGAGTTTTTTTCCTTGAAGTTTTGCCCCCACTCTGCCAAGCACATTTCTGGTTTTCCCCCAATTTGCCATTAATATTTACGTTGGCCAGCTAGTTTTATTTTTGAAAGCTTAACTTGAACTTTAGATCCACAAATCTTACCTCGTTTTCTTTTTAAAGTGAAACAGGTGACTGCTCATCATCTTAAAAGACACATTTTTGGTCTTCTTTCAACGTTTGACACAACTATTTACAGTCTTAATGAAGAGCTTGAGAAAAGGTTTGAGCAAAGTAGAACAGAAAGACAGTTTAACAGTTCCTCCTTCAACCATGTCTTGACAGCCCTGTTCATGGCAGCAGCCTCCCGGGGGTGGAGTCATACGCTGGACTCCACTCCGCCCTCTTCTTCCATCTGTGTGTCTTTTATAAGCAACTGGCCTTTGTACTAGCAGCTTTTGAGTTGTCTGGAGATAAAAACAGAGAAGTTTGATCATTGTATGCTGATCTGGGTCTGTGATGTCACAGAACTGAAGTCTGAATGGATCACTGAATGAGGTCACCCCAAACACAGTGAGTAGGTTACTGTGGTACTGCAGACATCTTGACTTGGAGGTGATCTCAAACACTGAAAAGGGTTTTCTTTTTTTTTTAAATATGCCCCCTTTAAAGGCGTTGAACTCCCAGTTGCACTGTATCTTTACATATGACCACCAAAAAGACAAAAACAGCCCTGATCTGACGGCCTGTCATTGTTATTATTATGAGTTCAAAGATAGAAACAAGACTTTTTGGTCGTTCTTTATTTATAATAGAGGCATAGCTCAATTTTGATGAAATAATCACCCAATAGACCTGTCCTCTGACATTTGAATGTTTGTGTTGAATGTCTTCCTGATCGTGAATGTAAAGTGTCCATCTGTATCTGCGGCTGGGTTCTGTCTGCATGCACAGGAAGTCCAGCGTGCTGTCCGCATCTCTGTTGTTTATCTGACACGTGCTCAGCGTTTGCTGCACTAAACACGCGGCTGCAGCAGCACGAACGCGCAGCAGTCCATCACAACAGCTTCAAAACAAGTTCACACATGCATTCAAGCAAGTCTGGAGCATGTTCCACTCATAATGTGATTTCTTAAATCCACGTGTGAGGGGTTCATCCAGGAAAGTTGGACATTTTGTAGGCTGCGTGGCGCGCGCAGAGCCGTGACCCCGCGCACTCACCCAGGCTGGGCTGAAGTGGCCCATTGTTTGCTCTGCAGCAGTGTCGCTTTAAGACGGAGGTGGGCAGCGCTCTGATGACGCAGGAACAATCCTGAAAAGATGCTTGAAAACTCCAGGCTGCAGCCAGCGCGTGCGCTGGTTGCTGCTTGAGCTGCAAGGATCCAGCAGAGCTCCAGGACCGACCTCTGACAGAAGAGCCGAGCAGGTCCAGCACGGAACCGGACGCGCACATCTGCAGCTTCAAAGACATACGTGTGGAAGCGTTCTCCTACGGCGGAGCGCAGAAGAGTCCAGAGGAACCAACTTGGAACATCTCTCCAACAGGCTCCTGTTTATCTGAGGCGGCGCTTCGCCAGTGGCACCATGCCGTACTCCACCGAGCAGTGCATCCTGCTCCTGATGATCCTGACCCCGGCTCTGACAGAACACATCACCGAGCAGATCGAGGTCCTGGTGTTTCTGCCACAAAACAACTCATACCTGTTCTCACGTGCGCGTGTGGCCCCTGCGCTCCGTTACGCGCGGCAGCGGCTCGAGGGCGCGGGGAACTTCTCCCGCTTTCGCTTCAACTTACACTTCGAGAAGTCCGAGCGCACCAACGACGCGCTGTTCGCGCTCGCGGAGCGCTCGTGTGTCCAGAAGCCGGATCTGATCCTCGGTCCCGTGCGCGAGTACGAGGCGGCGGGGGTGGTGAGGCTGGCGTCCCACTGGAGGATCCCAGTGATCTCTGCAGGTGCCCTGGCCCTCAGCTTCGGGACCAAGGACAGCGAGTACTCGCACCTGACGCGCATCGCGCCGTCCTACGTGAAGATGGCAGAGACGTTCACGGCCTTGTTCGAGCACTTCAGGTGGACGACCGTGCACCTGGTCTTCGAGGACGACAAGGAGGAGCGCAACTGCTACTTCACTTTAGAGGGGATCTACCATCTGATGATAGCCGACTACAGCATCAAAACTTACCTGGTGTCAGAGGAGGAGCCGTGGAACCCCGACGACGTCCTGCAGAAGAGCTCCGACTGTGAAGGTACGTGCGCCGCTGCAGCCCTGGAGCCCGCAAACCGCACCTGAAACTCATGTGAGCAACCTGCGCTCAGACATGAGGTCAGGGCTCATTACTTCAGAAGCAAACTATTATTGCTCTTGAATTGATTCAGGCATTTCCCGCCAGAATACCAGACAAAAGAGAACGAAAGTACTAAGACTCTGCTCCAAATGCAACCAGTCCATTTGTCTAAAACTAAAAAAAAGTCATCAGTGCAGATTTCAGCTTAGTTCAGATCCAATCTGACTGAGGCAAAGCAGGCACATATGTGGAATTAATTTAAGCATTTAGTAACGTGCTGTGCTCCTCTCCATTCTGTTTTCTTCCATAATAATACAACATTTTTTGTTGCAGTAACTGTCATTGTTTAGGTTTCTTCACAGTTGTAACTGTGGGCAGGAAGGAAATAACAGTGCTCGGGTTTTGCAGCAGATCTGAAGGAGCCTGATGATCTAGCACAGAATAGACACTTTACAGGTATTATTGCTTACAGCTGATTATTGGTAATAATTAATGCTGCAGTCCTGATAATGAATTTATTACTTGAGGCTTGAACACAGAATTGAATCTGTTCCTGGGACTTTGTCTTTCTGGAGAAAACTCTGTAATGTTCCCAGATTTGGTTGTTTGGTGCCATCCATCCATCCACCCACTCACCCACCCAACCATCCATCCATCCACCCACTCACCCACCCAACCATCCATCCATCCACCCACTCACCCACCCAACCATCCATCCATCCATCCATCCATCCATCCATCCACCCACTCACCCACCCAACCATCCATCCATCCACCCACTCACCCACCCATCCATCCATCTACCCACCCACTTACCCATCCATCCATCCACCCATCCATCCACCCACTCATCCATCCATCCATCCATCCATCCATCCATCCATCCATCCACCCACTCATCCATCCATCCATCCATCCATCCATCCATCCATCCATCCACCCATCCATCCATCCATCCACCCACTCACCCATCCACTCATCCATCCATCCATCCATCCATCATCTGTTCGTCCATCCATCCATCCATCCATCCATCCATCCATCCATCCATCAATACATCATCCATCCATCCATCCACCCACTCACCCACCCATCCATCCACCCACTCATCCATCCATCAAATTAGGAAAGGGAAAACTTTATATTTGGCACTTTATATTTGGCATAATTATGAACACCCCTTAACAAGACTAAATTTCCATATTTTTCATGAGAAGCTGCATCGTTACTTCGCTCTCCTGAAATATAGGAAGACAAAGAATACTGTAAAGCTTCCCAGTTTAGATTTAGTCCCAAAACACGGAAAACTATCCCCACTTCAACATTACAAACACGTTTCCTCTGTTTCCTTTTGCCCCTCGAGTTTCTATTATTTTCTCGTCCTCTGTTGCTTTCGTTCTTTCCTTCCTTCGTTCACACGCTCTAACACTCCGCTGCCGTGTTGAGTAGGTGCTGTACTACAAAACGTCGGTTCTTTTGTGAATGTGGCAGCAGAAGAAAAACCATTAGGCTGACGGTTGTGGGCGGTATGTGGTTCCAAAAGTCCTCCGAGCTGACGTTTACTCTGCTCGATTCTTCAGAAGTGTCCTCCCGGTCCTCTTGGAGGACAACGGCTACTTCGGTGCTACTTCGCTGATCCTGTGTCTGCCTGCCCTGTTGTCTGTTTTGATGTGTTTTTACCAAAAAGCTACATATATTTATTCATGTTTTTGTCGCCAGCTGCAGTTTCAACGTAATTCATGGTCCTTCTCCGAATGTACCTGCAGGACCTTGTCTGCTCAGTTGCTTCCTGTAGTCAGATCCTGTTTTTAAAAGCTCATTTTTCATCATCCTGAAATCCTGAACTAAACAATAACCGAGGGCCCAGGACTGCCTTTGATTGACTCACAGGAGCTTCTGGCAAACCGTTAGGTGACTCAGGCGGGAAAAGCAGTGCTTCACCAACTCTGTGTATAGTGGGGTTAGGTGCTGTTGACCTCAAAGTAGGATGTGATTGGATGCTGTAAGGAATGCTTTGAGGATGAGTCTGTGGACTCTGGGATGGGTTCACCCATTACTGGAGCTGAGATCAGTACCTCTGAATCTGAGAGCTTGGTTCTCAGTTGGAAAAGGGTGGAGTGCCCTGTCCAGGTCGGGAACGAGTTGATGCCTCAGGTGGTGGAGTTTAAGTATCTCAGGCTCTGGTTCTCAGGGAGGGAAGAATGGAGCGGGAGATTGACAGGTGGGCCGCCGCAGCGTCTGCAGCGATGCAGACTCTGTTGTAATGAAAAGAGAGTTGAGCCACAAGGCCGAGCTACGCTTTCTACCCCCACCTGAGGACCGGAGCTGCGCGCAGCGCCTAAAAGAGGCAGGTGACATTAGTTTCCTCCATAGATGACTGGAGTCTCCCTTAGAGCTAGGGTCAGGTTCAGTCATCCGGGACGAACTGGGAACAGAGTCTTGCTCCTCCACACCAGGAGGAGCTAGTTGAGGTGTCTGGTGAGGATGCCCCTGGACACGTCCCTCGGAGGTGTTTCAGGCATGTGTCACACCTCCTGATCTTTGTAACGTCATTTGAGTCTGAAACTGAGTTTGTTACTATGAGTTTTGTGCAAGTTGAGAAACATGGCCAATAAAAAGAACATTTGATGTCCTGGACAACAAAGTTGGTGTGATAACAAGCTCGGTAGAGTCGTTACCTTCCTCACTAATGAGCTCTTATTTAAATCTCACATCAGTTCTGCTGGATTCTTTCAAACTGATGTGTTGATTCTCATCTTCGAGACCTTTGACAGCCTCACCCCTCCGTACTCCACCTACCTCCTGCCCTCCACAGACCCGCCCGTACCCTCGCCGCCTGCTCGTTTGACCACCTGCCCCTCCACACACCCACCCGTACCCTCGCCGTCTGCTCGTTTGACCACCTGCCCCTCCACACACCCACCCGTACCCTCGCCGTCTGCTCGTTTGACCACCTGCCCCTCCACACACGCACCCGTACCCTCGCCGTCTGCTCGTTTGACCACCTGCCCCTCCACACACCCACCCGTACCCTCGCCGCCTGCTCGTTTGACCGCCTGTCCCTCCACACACGCACCCGTACCCTCGCCGTCTGCTCGTTTGACCACCTGCCCCTCCACACACCCACCCGTACCCTCGCCGTCTGCTCGTTTGACCACCTGCCCCTCCACACACCCACCCGTACCCTCGCCGCCTGCTCGTTTGACCGCCTGTCCCTCCACACACGCACCCGTACCCTCGCCGTCTGCTCGTTTGACCACCTGCCCCTCCACACACCCACCCGTACCCTCGCCGTCTGCTCGTTTGACCACCTGCCCCTCCACACACCCACCCGTACCCTCGCCGTCTGCTCGTTTGACCACCTGCCCCTCCACACACCCACCCGTACCCTCGTCGCCTGCTCGTTTGACCGCCTGTCCCTCCACACTTCCGCCCGTACCCTCGCCGCCTGCTCTTTTGACCACCTGCCCCTCCACACACCCACTTGTACCCTCGCCGCCTGCTCGTTTGACCACCTGCCCGTCCACACACCCACCCGTACCCTCGCCGCCTGCTCGTTTGACCGCCTGTCCATACACACACCCACCCGTACCCTCGCCGCCTGCTCGTTTGACCGCCTGTCCATACACACACCCACCCGTACCCTCGCCGTCTGCTCGTTTGACCACCTGTCCCTCCACACTTCCAGCCGTACCCTCGCCGCCTGCTCGTTTGACCACCTGCCCCTCCACACACCCACTTGTACCCTTGCCGCCTGCTCGTTTGACCACCTGCCCCTCCACACACCCACTTGTACCCTCGCCGTCTGCTCGTTTGACCACCTGTCCATACATACACCCACCCGTACCCTCGCCGCCTGCTCGTTGGGCCACCTGCCCCTCCATACACCCACCAGTACCCTCGCCGCCTGCTCGTTTGACCGCCTGTCCATACACACACCCACCCGTACCCTCGCCGTCTGCTTGTTTGGCCACCTGCCCCTCCACACACCCACCCGTACCCTCGCCGCCTGCTCGTTTGACCGCCTGTCCATACACACACCCACCCGTACCCTCGCCGCCTGCTCGTTTGACCGCCCTCGGGGTGAGAGCCTTCAGTTCCCCAGCCCCTCATCTGTGAAACGCCCTCCCACAACCCCTGAAAAGCTCACATCTCTCGCCATCTTTAAATCTCAGCTCAAAACTCATTTATCCAGAATGGCATATTCTCCTTATTAGACCTGGTTCATATGTGTGCCATGATTTATTTAGTACTTGTTATTTTGAATCAAGTTTGTTACTGCTTTTACGGCAAGCTTGAGCATCTTAAAAGGCAATATTCCTATCATTAATATTATTATCATTATTACCTGCTCATACATGCAGTCTAATGAATAATTACCTATAATTTGTAGCTGAACTCAGATCTTAACACATTTCGAAGGTGTCAAAAGAATGTCAGAATGATCATTTCAGTGTTTTTGTACATCAGTCAATATTGGCCATAGAGGCCAGGCTTTAATTGTCATTTAATTGTCATCATAACTGCAACATACTTTGACAAATTACCATTTGATAACGTTTTATTAGAGCTGTCTGAAGGTGATGCACAGCAACGAAAGGAAACAGCATGGAGTTTTTATTTTATTGTTATTTTAGTATTCCTTTCACACACACACATATTTATTCATAGTTTGCAACACAGCAGGAGAGTGAAAATGTGACCTTTCAGACGGACAGAAAAATGAGTACAATCACAGTGGAGCATGCTCAGTGGGCGGAGCTTGCAGCGCACGCAGGAGCTTCCCCGCGCACAGGGCGAGCGGCTCCTGGCCTCAAAGTCTCTCCGGACTCGAATCTCACACTTTAAAGAACAACACCCTGTCCAACTCTAAATGTCGACAGCATTTCATGTACTAAATCCTACATTTGCTCATCTACCTTTGCCAAGCTGACTGCAGTTTTATTGAAACAAAAGTCAGTAATGTGTGTTGTACAAAACCCAATACCGACAAAGTTGGGACATAGAGTAAAACGTAAAAACAGAATAAGTTGATTTACAAATCCTTTAATCTATATTCAACTGAATACACACAAAGACAAGATATCTCACGATCAAACCAACAGATCTTAGAGGTTTTTTTTTTTTAAATATTCACTCATTTTGAATTTGGTGCCTGCAGCACGGATAGGGTCACAGTTTTTTACTGGGTTCCCCCCTCAACCCCATGACCCCCAGTTTGTTCAGTTGGTCCACAGTTTGGGTCTGCGTTGGACCACGTTTTCAGTGGGAGACCGACCAGTCCGGACTGCTGGCAGGTCAGTACTCCTGCACTCTTTTACTACCATGTGACACATGGAGAAGGTGGCTTGGCATTGTCTTGCTGAAATAAGCAGAGATGTCCCTGAAAAAGGTGTGACTTGGATGGCAGCAGATGCAGCTCCAAAACCTGTGTGAACTCGTCAGCATTCATGCCGCCTTCACAGATCATTACCCATGATGCCATGGGCACTAACACCTCCATACATCCCAGATGTTATCTTTGAACTCTGAAATCTGGAAGGTGCTTTTCCTCTTTAGCAGCTATGATTCCAAAAATAACCTGAAATGCGGACTTGTCAGACTACACCACACTGTTCCACTTCGTGGCGGTCCATCTCAGATGAGTTCGGCTCCAGAGCAGCCTGCAGTTCTTCTGGGTGTTGTTGATACATGGCTTTTTGTTTGTCTTTGTAAGGAATTCAGCTGAGTTTAGGTTAAAAAATAGATTATTAAATCATTGTACACTGTTTCTATTTATGATTCACACAATATCCCAACTTCGTTGGGCGTTGTATGATATTTACCTTATAATTGTGCTTCTGTGGAAAGCACAGAAGTATTGCAAGTTTGGGTTCTGGGAGCAGCAAAGAAGCCAGTTCTCCTCAGTGCCGTACCAGATGTTGATGTTCTCGGAGCTTGGAAGGGTGTCACACATCAGGTTGAGGTACTCTCCACACGTCGGCCCAGGCGATTGTCCTGCACATCACTCCCTCCCAGGTTGTCCATCTCCCTCTTTGATGCTGGCCAACTCCTTTGATCTTGTATGACTCTTCGTCTTTGCTTACCACCTCGGAGATCAGCAGGGCCTGCCTCTCTTTTGCATTGGACCACATCCTGCCTGTTTGTAAAGCTCCCATGACCTCTCGGTGGTTGAAGCGGCTGATGGCCAGCTCCACTTGTATTGCACTTATGTCCGTTTGGACATGGACGTTGGTGTTTCTGTCAGATCTGGTTCGTCTTTTAGTTGGAACACTAGTATCACTTCTCCTGGTGTAGCCCAGGCTGGTGGATTTCATGGTAGCGTGAGCATGTTTCTGCCAAACAGTGCTACGTTGGAAAGGTATCATGGGAGTCCAAGGCATTTGCAGATAAAGATATCGGCTTTTGCATCCATCCGCAGTGCCACTTACACTGTGATGTCACTCAGTTTTAGGGCTCTATTACCTCATGGTTAGAGGGTGTGCTGGTAAAACCAGATCTTGAATTTTCATGGGAGGTAGCTGTGGTCGGTTTTATCCAGCTCGGACATCACATTGGCAACCATGTATTTATCAGCCAAGTCAGCTGTATAGGACCTTCCAAGGCTTCGGCCTTCGGTCCATGGAGAGTAGAATGTTCTCACCAGCAACCAGGAAAGTGATGTATTATCATTCCTTACCAGTTTGTGAATTGAGACACTGTGGGATTTAGATGGTTTGATCATCCGTCGTGGCCCAAATAAGTTCCTCAAGCCTGTTCAGGAGCCTGGCAGTACACACAGCCGTCTGAAGGAGATTGGTAATATCATCCATATAGCGTCATGGGGCTGGGAGTCTCTGCTCTGACTGTGCCTTGATTCCATGGACCATCTGCCTGTTGCCTATCAAGATGATTTGAAAGGCCATTGTGAAAAGGATGAGGGAGCAACCCATAGCTCCTCCTTTCTCCAGCCACTTGGTGGTAACCTCCTGAGTTGTGCAGCAGACATGGAAGTTCTTAAAACGATTACCCACTGAGCTCTGGGTGTGAGATGGAAGTGAAAGGAGTCAAACCTAAACCACAGATCCATATGGTTGTTTTCACAGGGCAGGTGATGCTTCTTGGCACACGCCAGGTTGGGGGAATTAAACCGTCCTATAAGGGGGAAGGCTTGGCGATTATTTTTAAGATACTGAGATTTAATATGGAATATAAATCTGGCTTATAAATTTACATTTATATTTTATTTAATTATTATATAATAGTTATGAAGAAACTTGAATTATATTTCTTATATTTCACCTACCCCAGGAGTATGGGTACTCGTGCCACTATGTGAAAAACAATGTTATAGAGGCTATATATACAGTGGTGACTGCTGGGTAATGTGTGCATGATATTGGCCGATCTTAGGTCTCGTAGGTCTATGTTTGTACATGTGACTCCCCCACCTAAGATAAACATTGCAATAAACAATGAGCTAAACAGACATAAGCAAGTAGCAGGTAGGTACGATATTTGGACACGACTCAAATAGGTGCGTACACACGCGTTTTCAAAAGATTAATGTTTGTAATGTCTTTAAATCACTGTTATTTCAGGGTCAGGTCACCACCGAGCACCTGTTCCAACCATGTATGGGTTTGTGGATATTTCATTTTATATTTGTTAATATCATTTAAACTTTTGTAAATATTAATCTCAGAAATGTGACTGGTACCCAGTTTAAATATTTAGTATTATGCAGTTTATTTACTGCCTGGAATTAACACGAAATTTCCAATGTTTTGTGTGAGTTGTAGTGAGTGATTTTCGTACTTATAATCACTACCAAGTTTCATTAATTAATAAAGAATTATTACATAAACAGTTGAATTATAATGTATCAGTTAGGAAACACTTAAATTTTTGATTGGTGTGAGTTTTTGAAACAGATTGTCCAGTTAAAATCCTTTTAGCATGTTTTATCACCACGATGTAAATAAAGTATAACAGTAAAAAAATGGTTGAAAGGCCCTTAAAAGTAGTTCATTAGTTTTAACTTTCAGGTTTGTTTTGTTTTTTTTAATACCAGGACATTTTAGTGGTGGAAATTTGCAGAAATTGGTGGTTTAATTTGAGCACTTTTAATGAAATCAGGGGAAAAAGAACTCTTGTTGAAGTCCATCGTTCTGCAGTTAAGAGCCCAAATGTAAACCTTTCTATTATAGTGGCACCTAGAGGCCGTGCAAGGTAATTACAACAGTCAGAGGCGTTATTAGGTCCAGAGGGGATTTTTTTAATTTATTTATTTTCTCCCAAGAAACTTTAAGGAGAGAAAAAACTATTAATAATAATCATAGAAATATGGATATAAAGATGTTTTATCATATGAGACAGTTTCATTTCAGTAAATGTTTTGACTACAGTATTTGTTGAAGCTGTTAACTTAGACATTGAATGAACCTGCATTACTGAGTTTTTGTTTGTCATGAAAGGTTAAAGATATTGGAAGACCTTGGATATAACTTAGCAACATGTAGCACTTTAAAAAGCTTGCTTTATTATATCTACCTGTAAATATTCACCTGAAAAGCAAAAGGTGATTAAAGTTACCAGATCAAAATCAAAATCAAAATAGGTGAGGACAAATTACAGAACTTTCAGTAACAAGATGTAAGTTTAATAAATGAAACACTCTAGTACAAGTACTCTACACTTATATATATATATATATATATATATATATATATATATATATATATATGAAATGGATGTAAAGTTGTTCGTCACTACTGACGGCTCTGTTCACGTGTGTACAAGTCTGGCCCAAATTACCTTCATTTGGTTCTCACAAGCAGCTCCACCAGATAATGTTGAGGAAAAAAAACGTGACCTCTGCTGTGGACCTGCTCCAAACACCTCTAAATGAATATAATTTGATAAATTGAGCTTTTAAAGTCCATTTACTGTAATTTAAAGGTACATTTCCACTCCGTTTTTACTCACTTTCCAGCTCTGGAGGTGTGGACTTGTTTTTCTGACATTAACCTTCACGACAGCGTATCCTAGCAGTGAAATGCCACAAACGAGTCCTGGTTGTACAAAGATTATTTTCCCTTTGAGTCAGATGTAAACTGAAATGTTTACAGGAGATTGGACAGATTTTCAGGCCATCCAAGTGGGTGATGTAGACCATGATTCGCTTGCTTTGGCTCGTATTAAACTGGGCATCTTTCATATCTTTATACATGTTTATTGACTTGTGTAAATATAACAGGATTTTCTTTCAAGTCAAATAATCTCACTCCCCCAGTTCTACATGTGCCAAAGATAAAGTATAGATTTCATGTTTGAAATGTGGTTGCAGTTCTTATCTTCTGTAACAATAACTGTATTTCAATGTTTTATTGTGATTTATTTACACAGCATTAGTGCATCTTATTGAAGAAAATACAAGCTGCTTTTGTAAGTGAAACATAGTAAGGCCAAAGCCAGAAAACGAAGAAAAGCACAGGGGTATTAACAAAGAGATGGCAACGTTTTTCCTGGAGGGTGAAAACACTGAACGGGCCACATACTGGACAGAAACGTGGGCACCATTTACCAGCTGCTTCTGTCGGACAGCCAGGAGCCTCACGGTGTCACAACAACATTTTCTTTTCATTTGATTTAGGTTTGTTAAGGGCTTTTTCTCTTGTCACAGTCATGTCTGTTTGTGCAAACGAAAATGAACATGGCTGAAAAACCTGATGTACTCCTTCAACAAATGCCTCTCTCAGCATATCATCATGACATCCTAAACCAGTGCTGCTAAAGCTGAAACAAGACCGAGCCCCGGCCCCGAGCCCGAGCCCCGGCCTCGAGCCCCGGCCCCGAGCCCGAGCCGCGGCCACGAGTCTACACACCTGCTTATGATCAGTCCATCAGGGGCTGGTGATTCGCAGCAGCCCTTTGCAATTTACCCTCTCAAATCCTTTATTTCCCTTTATTTTCCCCTTTTCAATTTCAATTTACTTTTATTTATGTATTATATGTCTGTTTCAATACAAATCTATTCGCTTTCCAGAGACCCAGAGTATGATCCCTGAGCGAATATTAAGCAAACGAAGGGAAGTTAACAAACAAACAAAGAAAAAGAAAGAACAAACTCCTTGTTGGAGAAAAACCTTAAACTAAACAGTACCAAGGAAAAACTTCCCTTTTAAGAGGGAAGAAACCTGGACCAGGACCAGGATCATAAGGGGGGACCTTCCTGCTGAAGACCTTCCTGCTGAAGACCAGCCTGCTGAAGACCAGCCTGGTACAACAGGAAGTAAAGAGAAGAGAGAAGATGAAGAACAAAGAGGAAAGACGGATATATTATAAGTGGTATAAGACAAAATATATTAGTCATTATCCGTTAGTGCAGTGGTTCCCAAACTTCTCTTCTCCTTCATATTGTGTCTGTGCATCTGCGTGTAGAGTGCACGTGGGGTGGAGGAAAAATATGTTTAGATGCCAGCACTCTCCTCAAAACATTATTTTAACAAATATTATAATAAAATTATATAAATATATAATATGTAATATATATATTATAAAACAAACATTCAAAATGCTATGCTATACGTTATTAAATAGTGGTCGGATAGGAGGGAGTTTACATGTGACACTAACAGATTATCAGGTTCTACACCGTAGACGAGGACCAGATCAAGAGTATGATTAAGACAATGCGTCGGTTTGTTAACTTTTTGTAAAATCCCCATCGATTCTAGAAGAGAATCAAAAGCCAACTTAAGACTGTCGTTGCCAACATCCATATGAATGTTAAAGTCGCCCACTATGATGACTTTATCTGTACTGATCAATAAACTAGATAAGAAATCTGAGAACTCAGACAGAAACTCCAGATAAGCTCCAGCAGGAGGCCGGTAAACTACCACCAACAAAACTGGCTTCTCTGATTTCCAGCTCAGCAGTTTTAAACTGAGCGTGAGGCTTTCAAACGTATTATAATCACATTTAGGTTTGGATTTTATTGTAAGACTGGAGTCGTATAGATCGCCGCTACTCCTCCACCTCGACCTGTGATTCGAGGAATATGATAATTAAAGTAACCGGACGGCGTCGATTCATTTAAACGAACAAACTCTTCCTCTTGGAGCCACGTTTCTGTGGTCTCAGTAATTAGATTGCTTATTAATAGAGACTTGGACCCTAAAGATCTTATATTTAGTAGTCACATTTTTTGGTATTTTGGCAATTAGTGCCTAACATGTTTATTTTTATAAGGTTGTATTGATTAACGCCTCTATCAAATCACGATTGGGGAACTTTTGGAGGACGGGGAATCGACACCGATTCTATTTTTCTTGGCACCTCGTTAGAATCTCCAATTGCATAATTAATTTTTATATTTTTATTGCCAGCAGAGAAGCGTGTAAGACTGCAGCTCTGCATCCCGGCCTGGACCCTGGATTGTTGGGGGGGTCTAATCATATCAGCCAGACTTCTAGAAAAAATGCTGTCTCTTCTAATCCGACCAGGCTTTCCCCAGAATATCTTCCAACTGCCAATAAAGTCCACGTGGTTTTCTGAGCACCACCGAGGCGAGTGAAGACGCAATAACACGGGCTAAGCATGTGATCATGTGGTCCGCTCGTTCTTGCTAATGTAACTGATGTGGATCTTATCGATCCTGTTACCAAAATGAACCACATGTTTCTGTTATTATAGCCAGTCCCCTGAGTTTTGCTGTATTAGTAGTAATTACTATGGTTGTTGTTTGTTTTGTTTTTTACAGGCTTCTTTTTTAAGTTACTCTCTTGTAGGAAAATATCATGTGTGTGCCCCTCTTTCAGCTGAAATACTTCCCCCTGTTTACAAGTTTAATCCCATTTGCATCTATGAGTAAAAAGTCCGGTTTCTTCTTGGAGTAAAGTCGCGAGACTGTGATTGTGACTGCAGCTAATGCAGCGTTTTACCTTTGTGTCAGACATCAGCTTAACCGGTAGCTGCTGTGATTATCCGTCTGTGCTTAGGTGACGTATAAGGGTTCTTCTTATTTCCTTTCTTTGTTTTTTTTCCTTCTGCTTTCTTTTCTTTTAGCTTGATTTGCATCTTTAAGGAAATCTTACACAAAGGTGAAGCAGTTGCACCTCCATGTGTCCATGAGCCTAGTAAATGTGTAAAAATGTAATCTTTTTTTTAATTTGAGCTGTATGACTTGGATTATATCTTTGCTCTCACAGAATAAAAAAAAATCTAACCCAGCTAATTTAGTAAATCCAGGTAGTCATGTGACCTCATTTTATTTGGATGTATAAAGTTGTTAAACCCGAGCCTGAGCAAGCACACAACCCCAGATCATCATACTGCCACCACAGGTGTCCACGGTCAGCATTAGGAATGGTGTCAGCATGTCTTCCTGCACTGTCCTGACCCTGAAACCCCAACACGGGACTGACATCACATGATATTTCTCCATTGTTGTTAGAGGCCTGATCAGGACGGGAGCCTTGATCGGTATTGATCCCCAACTCTGAAGCACCACTTCACTGCCATGTTGTGTTTGTTCTGTCTTCTATTTTTGAAACTTTCACTTTGGACTACGACAAATTGAAGTTTTGGCAAAATGATTGAATGAAAGTTTCAGTCTTGCTTTGAGTTGTCTTGTCTTTTCACTGGTCGTCTGGCCTCTGCTTGATTTCTTTACCTGTCCAAAGGTTGATTTGCTTCTGGCCCAGAAAACAGTCTTTGCTGCTCTGTCGTTTTCGTGGAAAGTTAGCACAGAGGGGCCTCCAAGAGGATTTTGTGCCGTTGTGTTGTGGTGATTATGGCAGATCGCAGATCTGACTTATGTAACCTCATGGACCCTGTCCACCTCATGGACCTTGTCCACCTCATGAGCCCTGTCCACCTCATGGACCCTGTCAACCTCATGGACCCTGTCCACCTCATGGACCTTGTCCACCTCATGAGCCCTGTCCACCTCATGGACCCTGTCAACCTCATGGACCCTGTCAACCTCATGGACCCTGTCAACCTCATGGAACCTGTCCACCTTAGGGACTACATTTCCTACCGTGTTGTAATGTCTTCCTTTTGTCTATTCCTAATTAATTTGTTTTTGTGTTTATGCATCGGTGACTTAGTTGAAAGTTTATACAAAGTAAGAAAAAAAATTCTTTAGAAAGGACAAGGCCCAACTTGTTGTCATCAGTAATACAGACATAATAAAAAAAAAAAAAAAAAAAAAAAGCTTCTTGGCTTATCAAAGATAAATGCTTAAATTGAAATGACATTTGTGATTGCTGGGTTCTTTGAGTTTTGAGATGTAAAAGAGGAGGACAGACTCTGGTCATCAAATTGGAGGTGATTAGATTTGTGCTGGCAGCAGTTGTTTGATCCTATCACACATCTGGACATTAGCAGAGATAATGTCTTCTCCATAATTCACGCCATCTGCGCTGTCATTATGGCTCTGATACTGATCCATATTCACCATGCTGCACGTGTTGTTGCTTTAACGAGAAGTTAAACATCTCACGACACAGCATGACCAAAACTACAGCTTTAAAACTCAATATGGTTGTCTGGAGAGCTTACATTTGCACTTTCCTGAAAAAAATCTAAATGTTTTGGTTCATGGAGGTAAATGGGTCTAAGAGGTTTTTAGAGCTATGTTACCTTGGCGGTCCTTTTATCTGGTCATATAGTCGATTCCTCTAAGGGCACTTGAGATTTCCAGCATGCAAATGAGTTAAGTTGTGGCATGCTGATGAGTGTTTTTTTAAATATATATTTAGTGTATATCAATTATTGAACTAATTCTTGCACAACTACCGTTCTTTTTTTCTCTCACAGCTTCCTTGTACCAGTAATTGTTTTTACTCACCCTAAACGTGATTTGGCGCTTTCTGTTATTAAAGAGCCAGACGCTGGTCCTGCAGGTTTTTCTGAGACGCTTCAGAAAGTTGTGTTCAGCTTCAGACCTTCTCTGGACACAAATGGTGAAAAATACTCAGCTTTGTTTCAAAAGGCCACATAGTATTACATTATCGCCACATTATAAAGTTGTTCTGCAACCTGATCCACATGACAGCGTCACACAGATGTTGTAGGTTTGTGGGCAATTTTGCAGTGACCAAAAAATCCCATTAAATTACATCCCAAAGGAGACCTGGTGACTGCGAAGGCAAGGCAAGTTTATTTGTACAGCACATTTCATGTACGAGACAATTCAACGTGCGTCACATGAAAAAATTAAAAAGATGCATTAAAAAGGTAGAGTATGAAAGCAGAAATTAAAGACAGACAAGAAAGTTACAGTGCAGTGGCAAAATAAAGAAAAGTTAGACTTAGGCTAAGGCTACATTTTAGTACTGAGATTAACATTGTTTAAATTTAAATCCAAAATGGTTTAAATCATTTAGTCAAAGGCAGTTGTAAACAAATGAGCTTTAAAGGAACAGAGGGTTTTAACATTCCTGCAGTTTTCTGGAAGTTTGTTCCAGATCTGTGGAGCATAAAAGCTGAATGCAGCTTCTCCATGTTGGGTTCTGATTCTGGGGACACAGAGCAGACCTGAACCAGAAGACCTGATCCAGAAGACCTGAACCAGAAGACCTGAACCAGAAGACCAGAGAGGTCTGGAGGGTTGACATGGCAACAACAAGTCTCTGATGTATTTTGGTCCTAAATCAGTCAGTGATTTATAAAGTAACAGACGTATTTTAAAGTCTATTCTATGAGTTACAGGGAGCCAGTGTCAGGACCTCAGAACTGGACTGATGTGGTCCACTGTCTTAGTTCTAGTGAGAACTCGGGCAGCAGCGTTCTGGATCAGCTGCAGCTGTCTGATTGTTTTTCAAGGTCTTGCTGCGACATTAGTCCTTAGTTCCTGGAGATGTTCTTCAGGTGACGGAAGTCTGACTTTGTAATTGTTTTAATGTGTCTCTGAAGGTTCAGTTTTGAGTCCATGACAACACCAAGATTTCTGTCTTATCAGTGGTTTGTAGCTGTAATTACTGAAGCTGTGTGGTCTTCTGGTCCAGATAAAACTATTTCAGACGTCAAAGCGGTTGGTCAGAGTTAAGGTATTTAACCGTTGAAACGCAGCTTTTTCAACAACCTCACTGATGAACAGAAGATTTCAGATGGGTCTGTAATTTTGCATTAGCAACCTGTCCAGATTATTCTTTTTCAGCAGTGGTTTGGTGACTGCTGTCTTCAAGGTCTGAGGGAAAACGCCTGACAAAAGGGATGGGTTTACTATTTGAATCAGATCAGATGCCACGACAAGTAAATGTTTCTTGAAGAAAGCTGTGGATAAAGTTTTAGCTGAGTTTAGCTGATCCATAACATCCTCCAGGCTTTTGTAGTCGATTGGGTAAAATTGTGTCATTTTGTCCAAGTTGGTTTTGATTGGAGACAGCAGTGCTCCTGGACTTGATATTGGATACACTGACTTCTACTCTAATCTTCTGGATTTTCTCAGTATAAAAGTTAGTAAATTAGTTGAAGGCCTTTGTGGAGGTCAGATGCTGCTGACACAGGAGGGTTTGTTAACCCGTCCAACGTGACAAACGAGGCACGACTACTGTATATCGACTCTATCAAAGCAGGTGTCTCACTATTTTTATCTAAACATGTTTCTGTTAGGAAAATAATGTCAAGATTATGTTCAGTAATGAAACCATTGATTAAAAGTGTCTTTCCTGACAGATCTGATGTTTAACGGAGCCATTTTAAGTGACTTAACTGGTATTTGGTCAATGCATGTATTCTGTTTCTAATCTCATGTTTTTTTTCCGTGACCTGTTAGTACTGAGATTTTACAGCATTCTCCCAAACAGAGCTCAAGCTTTTCGTGGAAAGAGTCACTGCTGGCAATCTGACCGCCTGGACCAGGTACATATCAGTTTGTTTCTGGAACGTTCTGAACATAAACAGCCTCGTCATTCTTGGTATGCTGAGGAGACAGATCATGATGCCACCTTGAAAGAACAGTTTGTGGAGGAGGTGGAGGAGCTCTGTGACTTTTGGGGGATGCTTGTTTAGAGCGAGTAACTGGATCATGGATGTTAATGAGGACTAACATGAGATTTGGGCGTGGTGTGAGTTGGATTCCGATCCTGACAAGGTTTTTCATGTTATCAGTGAATTCCAGGGCTGAGTGGAGAGAGGGAGCAGGTGGGTGGGGTCTGGGAGAAAGGTTTGGGGTCCTCTGTTGGGGCTGTGGGGTGCTCCACTTGTTGTTCTGGTGGAGTCTGGGAAGACTCTACTTGAGATGACGTCTCTTTCTGGGTCTGCTGTCCTCTGTGGTCCTTCCTTATCTCAGCAAGCCATAGCAGTTGTCCTGCAGAACGCCGTCTTATCAGTTGTTGTGGATTTCCTCGCCTCCTGTTCTTGCCGGAGGCTCTTGGTGTCTGATTCACAGAATATAAAATGTTTGTGGTGAACAGCTGTGCTCCATATTTATTAAGACAAAATCCATCTGCCTTAAAAAAAAATGTCTGTGTTCCCAGAAAATGTTGTTCAGCCACCATATCTTTAAGACACTTCTTGAGCATCAGGAGTCTGCTGAATCTCTCCGGCCAGTCCGGCCATGCCGAACTGATGGTAGAGGTTCACTGTAAAAAACCTCGATATTGAGGTCCTGAAACTTGTTTGGTGGATAAATAAAATCCTCTTTCAAGACTTCTGACTGTTCCTTGCCAACATCAAGGGCTTCTGTATGTATGATGAGGTTTTTCTCTGGTATTTTCTCTGAAACGTCAGACACCATGTTGTTGGTAAAACAGAGTACGTTGGTGTTTTTCTTGCTGCAACAGCGTTTCTTTTTCTTTTCTTTTCTTCCCTTTCTTGTCAGTGTGGACATCGTGCACACGCTGTATGTACGATGCACACCGAAATTAGCCTCTGCTTTTAACCCATCAACTAGTATCACTAGTGAGCAGTGGGGCTGCTAGCAGGGCAGCGAGTTAAGGGGCCTTGCTCAGGGGCCCCCAGTGATTTACCTTTGTGGGCAGCCCTGGGCTTGAACCTGGGTCCTCCACGCCCAAGCCCACCACTGTAACCACTAGGCCACCACTCCCATTCGTTTGATCTCATTCACAGCTCCGTCAGCCAATATAAGGGTTTGGGGTCCAGCGGCCGGCTTTTTCTGAAGCCGTTTAGGGTTGATCTGGTCTCATACCTTTCTCTGCTGTTAGAAGATGACTTTTCCTTCAGAGAGTCAAGGTCTTGTAGAATGGAGCAAACCTGTTTTCTAGGGGAATTCCTGTGATTTCAGTCGGTTACCTCCGATCATTTGCTGTAGCCACAGCCCACTGCTGTTTTTTTCCTTGGTGTTGGTGCTGAAGAGACATTTCTCTTGAGTGCAGGCCAAGCCGTTTCATCAAGGTGTTGTGTTCTTCCCATCAGCCTTCTTCCCAGGTCTGAAGGAAACAAGTTTTCCTCAGGCTTTGCACCAAGAGAGTCAGGTAAAGGTGCACCACAGCCAGGTAAAGGTGCACCACAGCCAGGTAAAGGTGCACCACAGCCAGGTAAATATGTAACTCAGCCAGGTAAAGGTATAACACAGCCAGGTAAAGGTGCACCACAGCCAGGTAAAGGTATAACACAGCCAGGTAAAGGTGCACCACAGCCAGGTAAAGGTGCACCACAGTTCTTCACTGCCTGTTGGATTAGCAAGATTTTCAGATTATGAATTTAGCTGAAAGTTTCAAGATCACAGGAGGGTCACGTGACAGGTTGCTTGTTTGAAGACAGTTACGTCAGTTTACACATTCTGCTCTAAATTCTGCTATTTGTCACCACGCACTCTCTTTTCTGAGACTGTAGATTTAGGAGGCATATCTGGTGTAAAATAAAAAGTGCTTTTCAGCCTTTATGTCCCTGTCCTCATACATGGTTGGACTCTACTGACAGCCTCCTAATTGTAATCCCACAGCCTCCAGGGGTAGCGCAACATTAGGGTACGAGTCAGAGTCTGCTCATGGGGTTTTGTTAGCTGACTGGATTCTCTACGTCCTTCTTGTGTCTGACTTCCTTTCCCTCTTTCTGTACACCGACATGGTTCAGCCGGAGCTTTGTCAGAGCAGAGAGCAGCGTCCTCTGGAGCTCTTCTGAAACATGTCACAGCGGCTCTGGTGGGACTAGAAAAGTCATGCTTCACAGCGGCTGGTTGGGCACTGCTGCTCCATGGTGCCTTTGTGCCTGCTGAGAACTGGAGACGTGTAAACAGTCGTACAACATTTGAATAGCCTGTAACTGGCAGGTGTCTGTCATGTGCAGTGTACCTGCTCATCATGGCGACTGCTAGCCGCTGGCATCTTGTTTGTACCGTTGCAGGTCAACACAAACAACTGCCAAAGTGAAGCGTTAAAGCGGGAGGCGTCCACGGCGTTCTAGTCAGCCGCAGCCTCACCGTATTTATCATCTATTGTTATTTGTCTTCTTGTCTTCATTATTATTCTGGCAGCATGGTGGCTTGGTGTTCACTATTTCCTCACAGCAAGGAGGTTCCTGGTTCGACTCCCGTCCCTGTGTCCCTGAATGGTGCACTTGAAAACCGGATGTTTGTCCACTGAATGAATGTCCACATATATTTTCCAGGCCCCGTTTTGATTTGTGTCTTATGTGATGATGAGCAGTTTCGCTGCCTTCAGCAGCGCGTTTTCAGGAACCCAGCTCTCCTTGACTGCCTCCATCCATCAAGTAACCAGCTGTGGGACTTATCATCCACGCTTTGGCAGTTTGAAGCAGCACAGTGTTCTGGTTGTCAGACTTCATCTTATCAGCTGGAGGAATTAACAACACGGATTTTTCTCCCATATTTTCATCACAAATGGCCATGTAACGTCTGCTCCTACATGGAGTGCATTTATGTTTGAGAATGAACAGAAATATGTGGAAATATATAGGGATTACTTGGAATAAACCGGACTGAAGGTTAGATCACAACTGGGAGCTTCAGTGTTGTTTCAAAAATACCTATTAAGCATAATCTTGGTTAAACAATCGGATTCATGGAAAAATCTGTTGTATTTCCTTCATCAAAAGCAAATAAGTTTTTTTTTCAAAATTCATGCCTTTTTACTGCTCACCGAAAGAATCCATTAAAACACTAGTTACGGTAAATAAAGTCCTTCATTTGTGTGTGTGTGTGTGTGTGTGTGTGTGTGTGTGTGTGTGTGTGTGTGTGTGTGTGTGTGTGTGTGTGTGTGAGAGAGAGCGAGAGAGAAAGACAGAGTTTGCAATGCTGTCTGCTTGTGACCTTGAAAATGTGCATTTTTGTATATAAATGGAATATTGACACCATTTTCTAATTAATTGCAGTAAATTCCCATTAACTGCCATGTATTCCCATTGATAGCATCCACGTGAGATATTTCCAAAATTCCTCCAGCTTCAGTTCCTGTGGAAATCCAGAGGATCCAACTTTTACTTGTTTGCAAAAAACCCCAAAAACCTGAAGCGTCTTTAGCTTTACGCCAAACCGTTTTGTGGGATATTTCTCAGATTTATGCTGGTCACTGTCACATCACTAGTGATGTCTCATCCGGAAAAGGAAAACTCTTCATTCAATAAGCAGACGATTAACCTCCAAGAAAGAAGTTACAGCAACATTTCATTTTTAAAACTCCACTTAAAGAACACCAGGTTTTATACCGTCTTAAAGAATGTACAACCGCATATGCTACTTCATTATATCTACAAAAAAAAACATGTTTACATAAAGAAGCCTTATAGGAGCAACAAAAATGGCCAACCTCCTGTCAGGTTACGTTCATGCTTCCCAGGGAGCGCTCTACTTCCACATCTGTGAATTTTAGTTCCATCAAATCCGCTTTTGTGAGACCAGAAAAGTGGAACGGATGGTATCTCCATGTGTGCTCTGCGCCTAGAAGCGCTGTGGAGCTGTGATAAGCTCTCTGCTGTGGAAAATAAGCATTTATGCAGAGATAACAGATACTCAACACCATACTTATTTTAGCCATGCGTGAGTTTGTTTTTTCTTTGGAGGAACGTCACGAAAGTATAACGTAGTAATCCAGTGCAGATTATCTGGGTGCCAAAGCAAGGCAGCTTAATGTAAGACGAGTCGCATTTCTTGATTAAAACAGGGTTTTCATTTTAAACAAAATGTTGGGGGGAAAAACACAATTTTAACAATCACATAGTTAGAAAGTAATAGTGATCACTATGGTAATAATGCACTAAACTTCTCAGGAGGAGCTCAGAGGAAAGTATCTGCAGCTCCATATCGAAAGGCTCCAACTGGGGGGGTTTGGGCCTCTGGTCTTTAGCCTGCTGGACGCCCTCCAGGGGAGGTGTTTCCGACCCCAGAAGGAAGCCTCAGGGCTGACCCAGGGATCTTTGGGGAGGTCACATCTCTCGGCTGGCCTAGGAATGTCGAAGGTAGGACGAGCGGAGGTGGCTGGAGAAAGGGCAGGCCATGGGATCCACGCTTAGACTGTTGCCCCTGCAACCCAGTCCTGGTTAAAAAACACTATCGTAGATAAAAAGCACGCACGAGCTGGAATATCGGCCGAAACAACAGAGATCATGACCAGGGAATGTTACTCATCCTTGAAAATCTTTGAAAAATTATAAAGTGAGTAGTGAAAAAGAAACTGCTCCCTCTTTTGATTCTCAAGTTTCAGCATCCATTCATAAAAAATGTCTTTTGGCAGGTAATTAAATACAACCCTATATTACACCAAAACATGACAAACTACTCGTATCCTTCAGTTATTTAACAAAAACTAAGATAAAATGTAGAAGCAACATTTCTGGACGAAGCTCAACCTGTTGTTCAGCTGCCTGTAGATCCTCCTTTAGAAGAAACGACTTTGGAGATGGTTCTGTTGATGGTTCTTGTTGACGGTTCTTGTTGACGGTTCTTGTTGACGGTTCTTGTTGACGGTCCTTGTTGACGTTCTTGTTGATGGTTCTTGTTGACGGTTCTTGTTGACGGTCCTTGTTGACGGTTCTTGTTGACGGTTCTTGTTGACGGTTCTTGTTATCGGTCCTTGTTGACGGTTCTTGTTGACAGTCCTTGTTGACGGTTCTTGATGACGGTTCTTGTTGACGGTCCTTGTTGCCGGTTCTTGTTGCCGGTTCATGTTGACGGTCCTTGTTGACGGTTCTTGTTGACGGTTCTTGTTGACGGTCCTTGTTGACGGTTCTTGTTGATGGTTCTTGTTGACGGTTCTTGTTGACGGTTCTTGTTATCGGTCCTTGTTGACGGTTCTTGTTGACAGTCCTTGTTGACGGTTCTTGATGACAGTTCTTGTTGACGGTCCTTGTTGCCGGTTCTTGTTGATGGTTCTTGTTATCGGTCTTTGTTGACGGTTCTTGTTGACGGTCCTTGTTGCCGGTTCTTGTTGACGGTCCTTGTTGCCGGTTCTTGTTGCCGGTTGAGTTCTTGCACACTCCCCACCACAGCATTTCAGTCAGGTTTTAGCCAATCTAATGTAGTTTAGATTGTTGTCCTGTTTACACCATTTTCAAGCAAGCTTTGGCTGTCGGACAGATGGTTTTTAATTTAAAACACTGGTGCGGAAAGGAGCTCCTGAATCATCACCCCTTCACCACCATATTGACAGTTATGCTGATATTCCAGCGTTAGGTTTTGCTCCCAAAGCAGTTATTCATTACTTTGAGCTTGTTCGTTCTTCTAGGAGTCTTGAGTTTGGTTCAGATGGACCTTGGCAAACGTAAGTCATGCTACTATCTTCTATTTAGAGAGGTGATGTCTCTTACTGGATACCTCTTCCCTGAAGAGAAAGAGAAACATCTTTCTCACTCTGAAATGATGGACTGAAGATACTTGTCGCGCCTCAGAGATTCGTGTGCAGCAACAATGGCTCAATAGAGGGTGCCCAGGCCTAAAGTTGGTTAGTCATAATAGTCATCACCACTTTTAACTTCTGTCCATGCAAACTGTGTTGCTTTGAAATTGCAATAGATATTCTGACGTCTGTATGCAAATGATAATAAAAATGAATAAGATCATTTCGGCATGTAACTATAGTATTTGAATACTGTAAATAAACAGACTTTGATGCCATGAGGACACTTGGTTTACTACATGATGCAGTTTACACCCCGTCTCCTCGCTGCAGCTTTGATCTCTACTTATCTTTGAACTGAGCTCTGCTGTGTGGGCAGCAACGTTAGTGTTTTAAAAGTGTTTTTTGTTTTTTTTTGCTTCACCATTTCATTTTTTCTTTTACACCTAAGTTATGTTTAAAGAAACAAAGAGGTTGAAGAAGCCATCGTGAGCGTGGTGTTTTTCCCCAGTGTAACCAGGTTACTACAGGCGGCTGCTGCTGTGTCATCAGCCATTAGTTGAGGACACACAGACCTGGAACAAGCAGTGCCCGAGGCTGTGTATTTATAATTGCTTTATGCATAAAACTCTGAACCACACACCATGACGCAGAGTAGAGTTGGTTAAGTAAATGCAGCAGCGATGGGTCAGGAAACTCTCGTCAGACTTAAGGCATTACCTTTGACACTGAAATGACCAACCCTCCTAACTTCAGGTGATGACTGTAGACGCATCAGTGAATTAAGAAAATTCATAATAATTCATACGTTTTGTTTGTTTTTTTCAGGCAGTAAGAAACCAAAGTATTTAATGTGTTTTTCTATTTCTTTCTTCTATTGCATTTCATTGATTTATATACATCAGATGATCACAGTATCCACCGCAGTATCTATGACATTAGTCTTTGAGGACCACAGATGGACTGACTATCTCCATTTTGTCCATAAATAAGTGAGAACATCAGCGAAATGTCAAAAATCAATATTCTTCAAAGAAAGATTGGAAATGATTTACACACTTTTCGTTCTACAGTTCAGAATTTCATTGAACCATTCAATCATTTTGAGGAATTTCATTGCTTAAAGGGTGAAAGTCTACAATGGACTTCCGTGATCTCTGATTCCTCCAACAGCCCTGCATCAAGATATGTTCTTCATCAATAGCTGCTCTTGCCACATGGATCAGAGATTACTCGGAACAGCATTTCGGAGGCACTACGGTGCAGAGTTACATTACAAATGTACTTTACCCTGCAGAAATGAAGCTTAATGTTAACTTGTCCAGGGGGGTTGTCAAAATCTCTGGGCTCAGAGGACCTTCACACAGTGGCAGATGCAGTCAGTCAGGCACATCAGTATTGCACATCCTTTCTTGGAGGAGTCGTGTGCCGTGTTGTCTTGACCACAGAGGAGGAGGAGCGTGAAGCCGGTTGTCAGCCGGTATCCAGCAGAGATTTTAGAGACACATAAGCTGCTTTCAAGACCACATCCAGCTCTTCAACTAATGCCTAATAACAAATCACCGGGTCCAGACGGGTTCCCGGCAGAATTTTATAAACACTTTTGGAACATTCTAGCACCCATATTTACAAGATTAATAGCAGAAATTAAGGAAAAATCCAAGCTCTCCATGGAGATGAATACAGCAATGATTACTTTAATATTAAAACCTGGAAAAGATCCCACTCTTCCAGCAAGCTACCGCCCGTTATCCCTAATTAATTCAGACACAAAAATAATCAGTAAAGCTCTAGCGCTACGAATTGAAAAAGTAACTCCACTTATCATTCATCCAGACCAAACAGGCTTCATAAAAGGAAGACACTCCGCCAATAACCTACGGAGACTATTTAATCTGATTCACTACTCATCACAAATAGATACACCAACAGCCATCTTCTCATTGGATGCAGAAAAAGCATTTGATAAAGTTAATTGGGAATTCTTATTCCAAACACTTAAAAAATTCGGCTTTGGTGAATCATTTATTCATTGGATCAAGATTCTTTACACATCACCGATGGCAACAGTCACCACAAATGGATTAATATCACAGCGGTTCACTCTACACAGGGGTACAAGGCAGGGATGTCCACTCTCTCCATCCCTATTTGCCATCTTTATAGAACCTCTGGCAGCAGCCATACGACAAGACAGCACAATTTCAGGAATCGGAATAGGAGATACAACCCATAAGATCAGCTTATATGCTGATGATATCCTCTTATATCTACAAAACCCATCATCATCAATTCCTGACACTGTCAACCTTATTAATCATTTCTCTAAGATCTCTGACTACACTATTAACTGGTCTAAATCCACCATACTACCACTGAACTCTAACAGCTGGGATGTGGCAACTGTCACTGGACCATTTTCAATCACCACCGGCAACATCAAATACCTGGGAATTAACATTCCCCCTAAGCTGTCAGAGTTAATTGGCCTTAATTATAATCCACTTCTGAAAACGATTGAAGAAAATCTAAAACGTTGGATGAATTTACCAATAAATCTTATTGGTAGAATTGCTACAGTCAAAATGACCATACTTCCCATGGTAAATTATCTCTTTTCAATGATTCCTAGCAAGCCTCCAACCCTCTGGTTCAAATCTTTAGATTCAATAATTACACATTATTATTGGAAAAGTAAAAAGGCCAGAATTAAACTATCAACATTACAAAAAAATAAATTAAATGGTGGTCTGGAGGCCCCAAACTTCCAGCACTACTATCTCGCAAATAAACTCCAGTATGTTTATAAATGGATTAAACCAAACGAATCAGATTGTTCTTGGATAGGGCTAGAACAATTTTTTTGTAAAGGAATCAATATCTCTGATTTGCCATTTATAAGCCGCACTATTACCAGACATCCCTGCTTCAAAAATCCAATCATTGCCTCAACTCTGACGGCCTGGTGGGACTTTCACCAAATGACTAATACCACGGTATCACTAAGTACATACACTCCTATTTGGAATAATCCGGATTTTTTGATGAACAGGAAACCATTAAATCTGTCATCATGGATCACTAAGGGCATTACGCATCTTAAACATATCTATGAAAACAACACTCTGGTTTCTTTCTCTCACCTCGTACAGAAGTATAGCATTGGAGGAAATCAATTTCTAGAATACCTTCAAATCAAATCTATTGTTCAAACAAAACTTAATAGCAAAACACCTAACCTTAATCTTCCGCCACTGGTACTAGATTTAATCCAAATTGCTAGTCAACAGAAAATTTTATCCAAAATTTATAAGTTAATTGCAATAAATAAGACAACAATGTCCATCCCATCAATTAAATGGGAAAAAGATTTAGAGGTTACCTACAATGCTGACTTCTGGACCCAAATCTGTAAAAATATATTTATGTCTACCGCTAACGTGAACCTACAACTAATACAATATAAAGTAATTCACAGAGTTCACTATACGGGGGAAAGAATGTTTAAAATGGGCTTTAAAGATACAAAAATTTGTACACAGTGTACACAAAATGTGACGGACACATACTTGCATGCAATCTGGGATTGTGACCCAGTCAAAATATTCTGGCACAGTGTCACTGACACCCTCTCCCAACGTCTTGATTGCTGCATCCCGCTGTTACCCTCACTCTGCCTCTTGGGAGATTTTTCTACTCTATCACTGGATAATAGTTCCAACAGAATCCTTTCTATTGCCCTAATCATCGCCAAGAAAACAATCCTCATGAACTGGAAAACCAAAAACTCCATCAATGTCATCCTCTGGGAAAACTTACTAACAGAATTTATCTCAATGGAACAACTATCAGCCTCAATCAAAAAACAAACTATAAAGTTTGACCAAGTATGGAAAAAACTTATTTTATCCTTGAATTCAAGACACACAAATCTTCCCTCAAATGATCCTCGATAAATAATCGGATTTTGGACCAACTAAAAGGACTAATTCATAAATAATCACCCCAACTCCCAAGCTTACTCCTCATTGCCCTTGACTAGAAATTGGCAGGTTGACCACTAGCCTGGAAATCCGCTGAACTACTACCAAAAGTAGGGGGGGTGGCACAAAAAAGAGAAAAAAAGGAGAAAGGGGAAAGAAAAAAGAAAAAAAAAAAGAGCCCTTGGAGATTGTTATTGTTATTGGTGTCGTGCTCTGGTCTTCCTGCCTTGATAGTCTAGGGGTTTTTTTTTTTTTTTTTTTTTTTTTCTTCTTTCTTTCTCTTCTAATCTTTCTTTCTATCTTTCTATCTAACCATTGGCCAGGCCCTGCCTTCCGGGGTTGCGGTGCTGCCCATGCTGTGGGGTGGGTGCGGGTGGCGCTGGTGGCCTCAGGGTCCCATATCCACAGGGACAGTAGTATTGATTGATGGGGCCTGCTGGGCCTGGGAGATGGGGTTATCGGTGTGCCCCCCCTTCCCCGGCTCCTCCGGCTGGGGCGTCTCTGTATTGCATGTGGTGTCCCTTGGTGTGCTAGTAGGTTGGCGCTGCCCCTTGATCCTGGCGGCAGCGGTGAGTGCCGCTCCGACGGCCACGGCCGGGCTGGGGAGGGGTGGGTTGGCGGGCGGGGGGCGGGGGGGGTTGGTGGTGGGGGGGATGCGGGCGGGGTGGCATGCGCTGGGGGTCCGGGTATTGCTGCTCCCGTCTGATGCTATTGCATTAGATACGGACGGTGGGCTGGGTTTGGGGGTGGGGGTGGGGGGGGGGTGCGTGCGGTCGGCTTCCGGGGGTGGCGCGGGGAGGGGGATCGGGTTGTGCGCCGCCGCCGTGGATCCCTGGTCGGTGCGGCCCCGTGCGGGTCCGGCCGGGGGCCTCGCTGGGGTCGGCCCTGGTGTCCGGCCTGCGGCTGGGGGCGTGTGTCGGCCCTCTCGCGATGCTGGTGCCCCTTTGTGGGGGAGGTCCCTGACGGTGGGGCGTGGCTGGCGGCCTGGCTCCTGTGACTGTGTGGGGCTCGCAGGTGATGCGCCCCTGGTCCTGGTTGCCCGCCTCCCCACCACCCCCCTCTCTCATATTTGTATATTTATTAATTAAAAAAAAAAAAAAAAAAAAAAAAAAAAAAAAAAAAAAAAAGGGGGGTTTTATATGTATGTACGTATGTGTATGTGCAGGTGTGTATATATGTATATACACGTATTTAAAAAAAAAAAAAAAAAAAAAAAAAAAAAAAAATGAAATAAATAAATAAATAAATAATAATCAAAGTAATTATTATTAAAAAAAAAAAAAAAAAAAACCCTCCCCAAAGAGACAAACATGACAAGAAGAGCTGGGGCCTACAGGGGACATCCACCCTGTAGGTGCCAGTTTCTTATTGTTTTTAATGCACCATGACCATATATAAATTATTATATATATACACAATAGAGAGCACTGGTATGTGTAGGGAGTGCTCACCATACATGTACCAGCTGCTCTTTTTAATGCATCCAAATACATTAACAAAGGAACGGAGGGAGGGAGGGATAATAATTAAAAAAAAAAAAAAAAAAAAAAAAAAAAAAAAAAAAAAAGTGTGTGTATATATGTGTATATATATGTATATATATATGTGTGTATATATATGTATAGAGATATATGTAACAATAAAAAAAATAAATAAATAAATAAGTAAATAAAAAATATATAAAAAATTGAGAGATCAATAGGCCAGGTGGGGGGAGGGGGGTAACATGAGGGACTACCAGGGGAGCATGTGCTGGACGGCCCCTGCAGGTCGCTGGGTGCCCGGGGATCCGGCCCGCGCTCCTACTGTCTGGGTCTTGTCCTGCGGGGGGGTGCCTGGGTCTCGGGGGGGGCCGGGGCTGCTCCTTGGCTGCGGCGCCTGGTACCGGGGCTGACTACTGGGAGGGGCCCCCTGGTTGGAAGTAGTGCGGTGGTGGCCCACCGGCCGGGTGCGCCGGATGTGTTGGCGGGCTCCTTTTCCCTGGCCTGGCGTGGCCTCTGGGTGTCGGCTGTGTCCCCCCCCCCCCCCTGCCCCCTGTTCCTGTCCCTCCGCCTTGGCTCTGTAAGTTGGCGACTGCGGGTGGTGGCTGCCTCGGTCCCCCGGGGCTGCTCGCTCTGCCCGTGTTTCCTCTCGCCGCCTCCCTCCCCTCTCGCCGCCTGGCCCCCCCCCCTCTGCCGGCCCAGTGCTGTTCGGCCCTGGGAGTCTGGTGTCACCGCTGTGGCGGCCGGACATGTGGCGGTGCCCCGACGCTGGCGGACCGTGACGGCACCGTTCTTGCTTGGCGGGGACGCGCCATGGTGGGTTGCCTGGGGATCCGGGGGCGCCCCGCGCCCTTGTCTTCCTGGACTTGTCAGGCCCCTTGCGGAGGTGATTTGACATGGAAGGGGAGGTGGGACCGGTGGCCGCCTTCTCCTCTGTCCTGCTCTGCTGGGTGGGTTGGCTGCAGCCGCCTCTTGAGGGGGGGGGCATGGGTTGGCCTGGGGGCGGGGGGGCAGGGGGGGCGATGACCGGTGACGATGGGAACCAACAAGGGCTTTGTAAGAATAATTACTTTAGTAAAGTTAAAAATAACTATTCAAAGGAAGGAGGTATGTAAATGATTTGTTGTTGTCATTTCTTATTGTGATTATTATCATATTTTTGTATATGTAGTATTTATGTGCACAAAGAATTATGAGTATGTAGGTATTACCATATATATATATGGGTTTCCATGTTGTCGGTGTGCATGTACATGTGTGTGTGTGTGTGTACGTGTGTGCGCATTTACACGAGTGTGTGTGTGTGTGGGGGGGGGGGGGGGGGGGGGGGGGGGGTAGGGTGTGCGTACACGTGTGTATGTGGGTGTATGTGTGTGTGTGTGTGTGGGGGGGGGGGGGGGGGTAGGGTGTGCGTACTCGGGTGTATGTGGTGTGTGTGTGTGTGTGTGTGTGTGTGTGTGGGGGAGGTAGGATGTGCGTACACGTGGGTATGTGGGTGTGTGTGTGTGTATGTGTGTGTGTGTGGGGGGGGGGGGGTGCGTACACGTGTATGTATGTGTGGGTGTGCGTGTGCATGTACGTGTGTGTGTGTGCGTGTGCATGTGCATGTACGTGTGTGTGTGCGTGTGCAGGTACACGTGTGTGTGTGTGTGTGTGTGTGCGTGAGAGTACACGTGTGTGTGTGTGGGTATATGTGTCTGTGCACGTGCGTGTGTGTGTGTGCATGTGTGTGTACATACACATGTGGACGTGGGTGTGGGTGAGTGCAAACACATGTGGAGGTGTGTGTGTGTGTGTGTGTGTGTGTGTGTGTGTGTGTGTGTGTGTGCATGGGAGTACACATGTGGAGGTGTGTGTGTGCGTGTGTGGGTGTGTGTGTACATGTGCGGATGTGTATATGTGGGTATGTATGTGTGTTTGTATGTATGCATATATATAGATATATATAAGTATGCACTAGGTGTTTATATGTTGCTGTGTATATGTAGATGCATTTCTATATGTGTATTAATTAATGTATAGGTATATATATATATATATATATATATATATATGGACAAATACAGGATATATGTATATGCACATGAAACTAAAAAGCACAGGTGCACATGATTGTATTAGAGTATATTAATATGTATGAATAACTACTTACTGATGCACATGTATCTTACATACATAATGCTTCGAGGTCAACACACGGATCATTGCTGGGTGTATGTATACGGGTGTGTGTGTGTGTGTGTGTGCATTGTGCATTGAGGTACAAATTGAGTTGCTCTGTTTACAATGTATAAAGAATATGTACTAGATAACAGCATACATGTCCACATATGTATGTGTATGTATGTATGTAGGTATTATATATGACTATTCAATACTGCGTCCAACACCCCCCCAACGCTCAAACGATCAGAAATGTGATTGTAAATATGAAACTCCTCCTCCTTTTTTCCTCTATTTTCCTCTATCTTCTTTCTCTTTCTTTTTTTTTTTTTTTTTTTTTTTTTTTTTTTTTTTTTTTTTTTTTTTTTGCTTATAACGACTGATTGTCTTGTGTCCACCTTTTACCCCTTAAACAACACATTATAAACTTCTTGACAAATATTACAACATAGACACCAAACTGCACCACCACTGTCTTGTCTCTTTCTTCTGCTCTCTCTCTCTCCACTTTCCACACCCGGTGACTATAGCCCTCCTCTGCAGAACATTTACACCCCTCTCTCCGACTCTCCCGTTACTTTTATCTTGTTTGATTTCTCCAGGGATCAATAAAAATATAAGTTTGACTGTTATGAGGGCTGGTGAAGGTAGCACACTTGCACACACTCACCCACACACACAAAACACCCTTGGTTACCAGATTAAAATGCATATATACAACTCCGGTTATACCAACATGGTATCAACCATAAATATATATGCAAACAAGGGGAAAAAAAAAAAAAAAAAAAAAAAAAAAAAAAAAAAAAAAAAAAAAAAAAAGACCACATCCAGGCATTTCCCAGCGAGACCATGATTATTTTCCAAATACTTTATGAGCACACTAACAATAGAGAGTATATACACAATGTCCTGAAATGCCTCCTGCATGAAAGGATCCTGTCCTTGTTTATCCTTTTACTGCAAATGGCAATAGTGAATTTTCTTCTTTATCTGTTTTCATGAATAAAAACCAAAATGAAAACAAATTTCCTTATCCTGTGTCTAGCGTCTCCCCTTTTTGAGGAGATACTGGGGTTGTGTCAAAGAAGAGTTGCCACCCTTTCATTGACCACTACTCTGACCTTTGACTGCCCTCCCGCTGTTACCTTCGCTGGGTTGACTACTTGGCAACCTTTGAAGGTGTGAAGTTTCCAGTGTTCCAATCTCAATTTTCTCATCATTATGAGCGTATTATCTGGGAGCCTTTGCTCAGGGGTCATGCTGGGTCTACAGACAATTAGTATTGCAACAGACGCAATATAAATCCACTTCAACCTGCAGTGTGTTGTGCGATAACAGAATTGGCAATGTGAATGTACTTGTGCGCACTAAATTATAAATATAAGGGCACAAGTGCCAGATTTGGAACGTTGGAAAATCACATTCGACACAAATTACAAAGACATGCTGAGAAAAAACAGGGTTCTGTTACTGGACCCATCTGCCCGCTGTCCTGACGAGTTCCCCAACAGAACGTTGGAGAGTTCTGAGAGCAGAAATGTAAAGCTCGGGATCCTGTACTGTTGCACACTTTAGGATGGGTTCCCCGGAAGACGGAATGACACCTAAACCCCTTCACTACTGGGACTGTCATTCCAGTGCCGTTTAATGTTGTAAAGTGCTACAACTTTATTTGGAACGTGTTTCAGGTGTGAAGTGCAAAAATGGGTTTAGTAATTGAAATAAAGTAGGTGTGAAAAAACACAAAACAACTTGGGATCACATTGCATGTAAAGAAATAAAAGTGAAAGGAAATTACTCCCTTAAATGCGCAATTTCCATATGATTCCAGGTTGTGTCTTTTTGTTTGATTTTTTTTTTGGGAAATTATCTTTGTAATGCAGGATAAACCCTGAGTTTCGTGATCTGCAGAATTGGTGTCTGGCATGTTTTGTTTTTTGCTTTTCTTTTGTATAAATGACATTCTAATTTGCAGCCGCCTATTTGCTTATGTTAATGCTCTGGCTTTCAGGTTCACAACTACCACAGGACACTTGAGGTACAAGCTCCTCAGACTGAGTTTACCATGTGCTGCGGCATTTCTGAGTTAATTTGTAACGAGCCCCAGCAAAAAGAAGAAGAAGAAAAAAAAAGACGTTTTGAAAATATTGCTGGCTGCAAGCGCTGCCCCGTGGAATGACTTTCAGAGAGTACACAGGCCAGTAGTGTGTGTCGAGCCCAGTGTAATTAAAGGGTGCTATAGTACTGGCAGGACTGAGGTGAAGTTTGTCCCACTGACTCCAGGGATATTTCAGGAGGTGGGTTTAAGTGACAGAGTTGTTAGGAATGTTCCACTGAGACTCAATCTTCCCTATTAACAGAGACGCCGACGTTACGGTTGTTCAATTGCAGCCCTTGTTTGTACCGCTACTTGTTTGTTGGCTTATTTTCAATCTCTAAAACACCAATGAGGAGTTTACACAACCCAGTGAAGCCAGTCCTTGGCTTTCTTTTTTTTTTTTTATATTATTATGTCTTTTTAACCGCTTGTGATGGAAGCTTTAGGGAAACAATAACGTTCAAACCTACATTTTTTTTTGAATTTCTGCATTTGACCCAACTTGATTTCACTCCACATCTTGAACTGAAATGTGTTTATGCGTTTCTGTTATTATAAAACAATTTTAGTTGCAATCTTGGATGAATACTACTTTAAAAATCTATTATTTTTATCACTAACTCGGTACAGTGTATGAAAAGCCCGTTTAAATTGTAGGGGCCCTTCAAGTGCCCAGCCCTCTGGCTGTCCAATCTGTGTATCAGATTTAGATTACGATCAACTTCGCTCTCAGATTGACGTCAGCACTGTGACCATTTACAGTGGCGCCAGAGACTCGTTGGACTTGTTCATTCTTCGTCGTAAACAGTAGGTGTCTCTGCTGAGGGAAAAGCGTGGCTGCTCTGCGAGGGTAGTGGTGAATAAAGGCACAAACACAGCTACAGTTTCCACACAGCGACCTGTGACTGAGCTTCCCGAGCTTCCTGGCGCTGGGCAGCAAGTTTCCCTCCAGGATGCTTTGAAAGTGGAGATCCACTTGTTACGCTGATTGTTACGCACACTCAGCAGGGTGATACTGCTCCAAATACTGCTACTGTACTCTCAAAATGTTAGTTGTTTAGTTGTTACTGCATTAGTTTTTCTTTTTTTGTTTTTGTTTTTTACCTTGCTGGCTGTACAAATGACTTTCTTGACTTTTCTGTCCTCACGGGCCTCAGAAATCTTATTATTATTATTTTTATATTATTTTTGATAATGTTATTTTTGTATCTCCAACCTCAGGAGAATTCTATCTGAAGTTAATCTGGAGCTGGTTATCCATGCCTTCGTGTCTTCTCGTTTAGACTGTGTCTGAATTACAAAGAGCGGCCCTGTGACAGACTGGCGACCTGTCCAGGTGGACTCCCGCCTCTGGCCTGTAATGAGCCGGAGACTGGGGTCACTGGACCAGAACCTACTGATGGTCCCTTGTACCCATTTTAGGACCCCTGGAGACCCCTGTTTCCCGGCTGTTGTACCAAGGCTCTGGAATGAGCCTCGGTTCCCTCTCCTGACGTTCCTTGGACTCTGTTGATGCTTTTAGGATTGATCTGAAAACCCACTTGTTCCTTTAGCATTTTAACTAAATGATTTGGGGTTGTTTATGACCATCATGTTATATCTAACATTTTAATCTTATTTCTTCTAAGAATTTAATTTTCAGAGTTTTTCATTATTGTTATATTACATATTTACAGTTTACTGAGGTGGCTTGGGCATCTGTATAGGATGCCTCCTGGACGCCTCCCTAGAGACGTGTTCCAGGCATGTCCCACCGGGAGGAGACCCCGGGGAAGACCCAGGACACGCTGGAGGGACTATGTCTCTCGGCTGGCTTGGGAACGCCTCGGGATTCCCCCGGAAAAGCTGGAGGAAGTGTCTGGGGTGAGGGAGGTCTGGGCATCCCTGCTTAGACTTCTGCCCCCGCGACCCGGCCCCGGATAAGCGGAAGAAGATGGATGGATGGATGGATGGATTTACAGTTTATTGTAATTGCATTTCATTTTGTGAAGCACTTTGTGACGTCTGTCTGTGAAAAGTGCTATATAAAAAAACTTCCTCCACATGTTTCATCATAACTCATCATAATGAGCCTACTGACAGGACAAATGGGTGGATTTCTAAACATGGTTTGGTAAGATTTACTTCCATGCTGGGGGGGCAGCATCTGGGGGGCAGCAGGTGAGGACCAACCAGGCTTACCTAACATAGCATTCATCTTAAGTCTGTAATATTTGGCTACCGGACGAGGAACGTTCCTGGCTTTAGATTTCATGGCTCATAACTTTGACAACATTCAGTAGTCAATGGGACTTAAGGTGGCAGTGATGGCAGCTCAGCAAAAACGGTCCTGTTTATACGTACAAAGTTTAAATGACCTTGGTCTGCAGTGGATCGTCACTACGGAGTAAACAGCTCTTAAATGGAATTACAGTTTTGAGTCTGACAAAGGCTTAAAATGACACTTTATTCCGACGTTGGCTGGTTGCCTCTCTGCTCTCCAAAACGAATGACCAATAGGATGCAAACACATATTGCACGATCTCTTAAAACTTCACATTGTTTTGATCTCTAATGACATCTTCCTTACCACTTCATAGATGTTTAGTGACGACCCCCCGAAACAGGCTATATACATACGCTTGCAAACCACACACATATGCCATATGTTTAAACCGTTTCCACTGAACAACAACAGACATGCGCGCCTTTGTGTGAGCTGGTTCTTCCCAAGGATCCTCCGGAGGTCCAGTATTTGCTCTGCCTTTGTGATGAGTGTTGATGGTCCTGGTCCCGTTGTTCTTTATGTAGATTCCAGTAAAGGAGGCTCACGTCTGTGACCGTCTAAGTTCAGTCTCTGCTGCAGGGGGCCACGAGCATGTAGCTGCAGAGCGTGTAGAAGGTGCAGCTCACCTCCACTCCTGACCAGTGCCACGTGACTTCCCCAGTGGTTACAGTTAGGGTTCGGTGCCAGAGAAAGGGGCTCCATTGGCTGGAAGTTCCATGGTTCTGGTCCAGGCTGGAGCTCCAGTCTCCAAACAGTCTGCAGCCAAGTCCTTCTCAGAGGCCACCATCTACTCTTTCAGGTTTTAGGTTTTATGGCTGATGGCATATCAAAATATAAGAAAATAAGGCCAAGCTTTCATATTTTAAAGTTCACGCATTTTCACATGCTGCATTCGTAAAACACACAAGCTGGACTGTCCTACCATTCACGTTGCAGAAATCTTCTCTTGTGAAACAGAGCTGGTATTTCCAATCACTTGAATTGGGTGAAGTCCAGCGTTGCAGAGTTGGGGCATTTTTAACTTTTGATGCTTTAATGTTGGCGTCAGCAAATCAAAACAGCTACGACTGCACAGCTAGTGTGGAATCCTATTGACACGGTTCCTCCCTAGAAAACTATTCTAAGCATGTCATCCTAGGAGGAGGAAATCCCAGGGAAGACCCAGGATAAAATGGGCTGGGAATGCCCTAGTATCCCTTTGGAAGAACTTCAGGAGATTGATGGGAAAAGAG
>CM026202.1:2152815-2337815 GCA_014839995.1 Xenentodon cancila
TATTCTTCAATGTTGAACTCTTTAACGCTTCTTCTTATGGTAAGTTGAACCGTAACTTTTAATTAAGTTGAACAAACTCAAGCCATTATTGTGCCTTGATAGTGAATTTTACATATTGACCACTTTTTGTTTATAGTCATGAAAAAGAAAGTACATCCAGTACAAAGTTTTAATGGGTCTGGACGCAGACAGGTCTTAAAATGAAAAGGAAGTCAACACTTGATCCCAAACGCAGCAGAAATCTACATCAGAGTGGCTGAAACTAGAACGGTTCAAGGTTCTGCAAAGGTTCAAAGTCCAGACGTTAAACTGAAGAACATGCTGCGGCGACCCACAGACTGCCAGCAAACCTCAACAAACTGAAGCGACATTGTAAAGACGAGTGGACCAAAACCCATCTGAAGCCGTGCCAGACCGAAAAAGTCACACAGGAAACTAACCCGTCCCTCCAGGGGTTCATACAGTAGCCTACATTTGAATTTACTTAGATTGTCACCCACTCCACTTTTTTCTTAGTTGTTTTGTTAAATAAATGATAACGATGTTCTAATTTATTTTGTATAAACTAGTGCTGCGTAAAACCTTTCAGCAGTGACTCTGTTTTAGCTTTCTGTACTTTGAAATCTGACGGATGACATCAGTAAGTGCCAATGTGAATGTAGAGAGCTGCGTCTACGCTTCGTTGAACTTCATTTTAAAGTGGCGTAAACATGTCTGAATCGCAGCATTCTTGCTGCACTGATTTCTCTGTTCAAAGATGTTTGTCTCTGTCAAAACGAGATAGAGAGAGAATGAATATTGGAGAACTGGAGAATATCTGTTAAACAAAACAAAACAACATTAGCAGCTCATGATAAGATGGCCGGCATCTTCTCTACAACAGCTCGATTAAAACCTCCACTTACCTACCTAACTCACATCCTTGTCCTCCTAAAAAATAGGATTTCAGGCAACTCATAAGACAGAAACATGGCCCGGGAAGTCCTGACAGAAACGTGGTGTGATTAGTCCAACTGTGGTACAGAGGAGGCAGCATGAAGGTTAGGTGGAGGTAGTCCGACTGATGTGGACCTCTGATGTGGACCTCCAATGTGGACTTCCGATGTGGACCTCTGATGTGGACCTCCAATGTGGACTTCCGATGTGGACCTCGGGTGTGGACATCGGATGTGGACTTCCGATGTGGACCTCGGATGTGGACTTCCGATGTGGACCTCGGATGTGGACCACGGATGTGTACCACGGATATGGCGCTCTGATGTGGACCTACGATATGGACCTACGATGTGGACCTGCGGTGTGGACCGGCGATGTGGACCTGCGATGTGGACCTGCGATGTGGACCTGCGATGTGGACCTGCGATGTGGACCTGCGATGTGGACCTGCGATGTGGACCTCCGATGTGGACCTCGGATGTGGACCACGGATGTGTACCACGGATATGGCGCTCTGATGTGGACCTCCGATATGGACCTACGATGTGGACCTCCGATGTGGACCTGCGGTGTTGCTTGCGGATCCGCAGATCCAGCACAATGGCACTTCAAAACTCAAATATATGCTCTTGGGAGCAGAAAAAGTGACACAATTTTTTAGAATATATAAACATGTTACTAAAATTAGCAAATGAAGCCATCTGCCCATTTTAGCCACATTATAATTATTTGGATTAAATGACAGCCATCACTCACTTTTGGAAAATGCACTTTGTAAATTCCAGGAAATGGCTCATGGAGACGAGGGGACGAGTATGACGACGAGGCGAGGCAAGCCTACGCTTCTCTGAACACGGTTACGCTGCTCAGGACAGTCAAGCCGGAGTTTGAGAACTTCTCCATGGAGATGACAAACTTTGCTGAGAAAAGTGGACTTGATGACTGCAAAGACTGTGGAAACGTACGTATGTCCACCTTTTACACAAAAAACAGCCTGGAAACAGCTTGTTCATTGTGGTCACACACACCTGAATACCCCACACTAGCAAACTTCCAAAACGCCTTCCAACTCTGTTGGAAACACCACAGCAAGAAGGTTCCTGGTTCAACTCCCGGGCCTGGTCTTTCTCTGTGGAGTGTGCGCGGTCTCCTCGTGCTTGTGTGAGTTTTCTCCAGGTACTCTGGCTTCCTCCAGTCTAAAAACATGCATGGCAGGTTGATTGATGATGCTAAATTTCCTGGTGTGAGTGTGTGCGGATCTTTTTCTATATATGTGGCCCTGCAATGGACTGGAGACCTGATGAAGGGTCTGGGACAGGCCCCGGCAAAACCAGTGACGCTGAATAGTAGGGGTCTTTAATTTCAGTCCTTGAGGTCTGGTGCCCTGCAGAAAACATGCAGGATCAAGGTGGTATAAAAAAATGAATGAATGAAAAATAGTCAACATTCCTTTGGTTAAACCAGAAACCCATGACAGCGCAACAGGGTTCAGAAGGTCACACTAGTATCTGACATAGCTTACGACTTACGGGGTTTCACACCAGGTTACACTTTAAATGTTAGTCCAATTCGCCCAATCTAGGGTTATTCAGAGAGACAAAAATCATGAAAAGAAAAAGACCCAGAACATCCCCAAACATTCTAGACTACCCCCAACACACAGGACATCCCCAAACATCCTAGACTACCCCCAACACCCAGAACATCCCAAACATCCTTGACTACCCCCAACACCCAGAAGATCACCAAACATTTTAAACTACCCCCAACACCCAGAACATCTCAAACATCCTAGACTACCCCCAACACACAGGACATCCCAAACATCCTAGACTACCCTCAACACCCAGGACATCCCCAAACATCCTAGACTACCCTCAACACCCAGGACATCCCCAAACATCCTAGACTACCCTCAACACCCAGGACATCCCCAAACATCCTAGACTACCCTCAACACCCAGGACATCCCCAAACATCCTAGACTACCCCCAACACCCAGAACATCTCAAACATCCTAGACTACCCCCAACACACAGGACATCCCAAACATCCTAGACTACCCCTCAACACCCAGGACATCCCCAAACATCCTAGACTACCCCCAACACCCATGACATCCCCAAACATCCTAGACTACCCCCAACACCCAGGACATCTCAAACTTCCTAGACTACCCTCAACACCCAGGACATCCCCAAACATCCTAGACTACCCTCAACACCCAGGAAATCCCCAAACATCCTAGACTACCCTCAACACCCAGAACATCTCAAACATCCTAGACTACCCCCAACACACAGGACATCCCAAACATCCTAGACTACCCTCAACACCCAGGACATCCCAAACATCCTAGACTACCCTCAACACCCAGGACATCCCCAAACATCCTAGACTACCCCCAACACCCAGAACATCTCAAACATCCTAGACTACCCCCAACACCCAGGACATCACAAACATCCTAGACTACCCTCAACACCCAGGACATCCCCAAACATCCTAGACTACCCCCAACACCCAGGACATCCCAAACATACTAGACTACCCCCAACACCCAGGACATCCCCAAACATTCTACACTACCCCCAACACCCAGGACATCCCAAACATCCTAGACTACCCCCAACACCCAGAACATCCCAAACATTCAAGACTACCCCCAACACCCAAAACATCCCAAACATCCTAGACTACCCCCAACATCCAGGACATCCCAAACATCCTAGACTACCCCCAACACCCAGAACATCCCAAACATTCTAGACTACCCCCAACACCCAGAACATCCCAAACATCCTAGACTACCCCCAACATCCAGGACATCCCAAACATCCTAGACTACCCTCAACACCCAGGACATCCCCAAACATCCTAGACTACCCCCAACACCCAGGACATCCCAAACATCCTAGACTACCCCCAACACCCAGGACATCCCCAAACATTCTACACTACCCCCAACACCCAGGACATCCCAAACATCCTAGACTACCCCCAACACCCAGAACATCCCAAACATTCCAGACTACCCCCAACACCCAAAACATCCCAAACATCCTAGACTACCCCCAACATCCAGGACATCCCAAACATCCTAGACTACCCCCAACACCCAGAACATCCCAAACATTCTAGACTACCCCCAACACCCAGAACATCCCAAACATCCTAGACTACCCCCAACATCCAGGACATCCCAAACATCCTAGACTACCCCCAACATCCAGGACATCCCAAACATCCTAGACTACCCTCAACACCCAGGAAATCCCCAAACATCCTAGACTACCCTCAACACCCAGGACATCCCCAAACATCCTAGACTACCCTCAACACCCAGGACATCCCCAAACATCCTAGACTACCCTCAACACCCAGGACATCCCCAAACATCCTAGACTACCCCCAACACCCAGAACATCTCAAACATCCTAGACTACCCCCAACACACAGGACATCCCAAACATCCTAGACTACCCTCAACACCCAGGACATCCCCAAACATCCTAGACTACCCCCAACACCCATGACATCCCCAAACATCCTAGACTACCCCCAACACCCAGGACATCTCAAACTTCCTAGACTACCCTCAACACCCAGGACATCCCAAACATCCTAGACTACCCCCAACACCCAGAACATCCCAAACATTCCAGACTACCCCCAACACCCAAAACATCCCAAACATCCTAGACTACCCCCAACATCCAGGACATCCCAAACATCCTAGACTACCCCCAACACCCAGAACATCCCAAACATTCTAGACTACCCCCAACACCCAGAACATCCCAAACATCCTAGACTACCCCCAACATCCAGGACATCCCAAACATCCTAGACTACCCCCAACATCCAGGACATCCCAAACATCCTAGACTACCCTCAACACCCAGGACATCCCCAAACATCCTAGACTACCCTCAACACCCAGGACATCCCCAAACATCCTAGACTACCCTCAACACCCAGGACATCCCCAAACATCCTAGACTACCCTCAACACCCAGGACATCCCCAAACATCCTAGACTACCCCCAACACCCAGAACATCTCAAACATCCTAGACTACCCCCAACACACAGGACATCCCAAACATCCTAGACTACCCTCAACACCCAGGACATCCCCAAACATCCTAGACTACCCCCAACATCCAGGACATCCCAAACATCCTAGACTACCCCCAACACCCAGAACATCCCAAACATTCTAGACTACCCCCAACACCCAGAACATCCCAAACATCCTAGACTACCCCCAACATCCAGGACATCCCAAACATCCTAGACTACCCCCAACACACAGGACATCCCAAACATCCTAGACTACCCTCAACACCCAGGACATCCCCAAACATCCTAGACTACCCTCAACACCCAGGACATCCCCCAAACATCCTAGACTACCCTCAACACCCAGGACATCCCCAAACATCCTAGACTACCCTCAACACCCAGGACATCCCCAAACATCCTAGACTACCCCCAACACCCAGAACATCTCAAACATCCTAGACTACCCCCAACACACAGGACATCCCAAACATCCTAGACTACCCTCAACACCCAGGACATCCCCAAACATCCTAGACTACCCCCAACACCCATGACATCCCCAAACATCCTAGACTACCCCCAACACCCAGGACATCTCAAACTTCCTAGACTACCCTCAACACCCAGGACATCCCCAAACATCCTAGACTACCCTCAACACCCAGGAAATCCCCAAACATCCTAGACTACCCTCAACACCCAGAACATCTCAAACATCCTAGACTACCCCCAACACACAGGACATCCCAAACATCCTAGACTACCCTCAACACCCAGGACATCCCAAACATCCTAGACTACCCTCAACACCCAGGACATCCCCAAACATCCTAGACTACCCCCAACACCCAGAACATCTCAAACATCCTAGACTACCCCCAACACCCAGGACATCACAAACATCCTAGACTACCCTCAACACCCAGGACATCCCCAAACATCCTAGACTACCCCCAACACCCAGGACATCCCAAACATACTAGACTACCCCCAACACCCAGGACATCCCCAAACATTCTACACTAACCCCAACACCCAGGACATCCCAAACATCCTAGACTACCCCCAACACCCAGAACATCCCAAACATTCAAGACTACCCCCAACACCCAAAACATCCCAAACATCCTAGACTACCCCCAACATCCAGGACATCCCAAACATCCTAGACTACCCCCAACACCCAGAACATCCCAAACATTCTAGACTACCCCCAACACCCAGAACATCCCAAACATCCTAGACTACCCCCAACATCCAGGACATCCCAAACATCCTAGACTACCCTCAACACCCAGGGCATCCCCAAACATCCTAGACTACCCCCAACACCCAGGACATCCCAAACATCCTAGACTACCCCCAACACCCAGGACATCCCCAAACATTCTACACTACCCCCAACACCCAGGACATCCCAAACATCCTAGACTACCCCCAACACCCAGAACATCCCAAACATTCCAGACTACCCCCAACACCCAAAACATCCCAAACATCCTAGACTACCCCCAACATCCAGGACATCCCAAACATCCTAGACTACCCCCCAACACCCAGAACATCCCAAACATTCTAGACTACCCCCAACACCCAGAACATCCCAAACATCCTAGACTACCCCCAACATCCAGGACATCCCAAACATCCTAGACTACCCCCAACATCCAGGACATCCCAAACATCCTAGACTACCCCCAACAGCCCAGGACTGCTAAGCAGATCAATTATTGTAACTATGGGACAACATTCCTGCAAAAGCTGGAGCAACTGGTCTTAAGTTCCCAGACTAATGTGGACTGTTGTTAAGATAAGATTCGATTTTACCCGGGTGTGAACATGTCCCTCTGAGACATGGTGCTGGTGTCAGCTCCAAGTTACTGTTCCTAGTCTTTGGATGGTACATTTCCACAGTTTACGTTTGTTTTCTGTGCTCTAGTACGCGTGAAATATGAGTTTATGAGATTAATCATCGCTTTCTTTCTGTTTTCCAGAGCGTTCCACCTTTTTAATTAGTGTAATTGTAGAATTACCAAAGAAAGTCTCAACCCCAGTACATCAAGTTATGGAATATTTGTATTTGTCTACTGGCATAGAATATAATTGTATATTTTTATAAAACCTTTTCAAACGTGTTTTGTTTTGTTTTCTAGCTGGAATGTAGAAAGGGTGTGCGCTTTAGCAGCCAACGGGGTGAAGATAAGACAAAAAAACGTCTGCTTTTCCTCTGGTCTCTGTTGCCTTGACAACAACTTGGGCAAGACCAGTTTGCAGATTCAGGACAAAGGAAGAAGGGCTAAATCTGTTCTCCTTAAGAATTAAAAAAAAGAACAGCATGCTTTGGTGTACGCTGGTACTTTACACAAATCAAAAATCTTCTGCAGTGAGACATTCTTCTGTTAACGGAGGGACTACGGTTCATTGGTCCTTATGTCTCGTAAACGGTCTCCACAGTACTTTACAGTCCCTACATATGTCCACTCCAGATGTTATATGTAATTAATGATTAATTGCACAAGTTTAATTCTCAGATTATGCACCAATTGACTATAAAGACTGCAGAACCCTACAAACACCAGCCACAATCTCTTCATCTCAGGTCAGACGAGAAACCCTGAGGTTTTACTTTGATCAGCTCGTTTCTGTCCAGACGTCCTCGGCTCTTCTCTAAGAGCCTGTGTTGATGCTGGAGAGTTGGACCACTGTGTCTAGATGTTCGTATCTCCACCGCCGTGGATATCATGGTAGTGATGTTTGCTCTTTGGTCTTTAGATCTTTGTCATCTTGAGATAAGTCACATAATTCACGATCAGGCTTAATCAGAGTAGAGCGTGTATTGTTCCAGTTTCACATTTGTTTAATTTAGATCCTCATTTTTAGTATAGCTGGTGTAATATCTCCTGAGTGTGGGAAAACAGATCCATTCTTTACTCAACATTTGAAAGGCTACAATCGTCTGAGCAAAGCTGCGACTTTCACTAAAACTAAGACTCTCCTTCAGATTACTATTGGCTGGATTCAACTATGTCATTTTATTTTTATTATTTATGTAACACACAGCTTGAGAACCTTTAATTTCAGAAGTGTGTCACCAGTTCTGCAGAAGTTGTTCTGTTTGAGTTTCTTTTCCTAATTAATTGGGTTTTAGAATTTAAAACTAGAAGTAAACTACGATTTAACCTGTTAACTGTATGATGAGGTCAATTATAAAATGACATGTGTGTTTGTTCTGTGCGTTAAATGATGCTTTTAATAGTAGATATGAGATGCGTTCAAGCCTGGATTTCTGCTCTGCTGACATGGATGCATGTGCATCTGAGCAAAGCCGAAGGGAAACGTAATTAGAGCAGCGGTCAGTGACCAGCACCTCCTGATTCAATGATGTGCAGAATCAGTACCTGCACCCCGTCTTTCAAGCCTTCGTTCATATAATCATAGCTGGTCTTATTAATAGGTCATTGCAATCACAAAAAACAATAATGTGTGCGGCTTCCTTCCCTCTGCTATTATATTTAAAAAATAAAGCCAAGAAACCTGCAGTGAGGCGCGTCTGCTCAGCAAACCCTGATGCATTAATCATCAGCAGATGTACAGACCTCTAGAAAACCTTTTGTTTGTAATGTTGCTGGCGTGGAGCATTCAGGTGTGTTACCACACTGCCAAGTGGGACAAAACCCACTCGTCTTCTGAAACACTGACCAGTGAGCAGGTGAGCAGAAGTGGGAAGACCAGCAGCCACTCATGCTCACATATTCAATGAGTCTGTTGAGCTACTGTTTAAAACCAATGTCTAATTTTCATTCGTCATTCTTTTAGTAAATAATCATCTCTTATAAATGTTGTAATTTAAAGTTATTTCAGAGAACACAGCATATTTGTCTGAGTGTGTATGTGTGCTGTTTCGGCTGCAACACGGACGCTGAATCACACAAACGTCCTGTCCTCTGCTGCCAAAATTGTTGCAGGAATTAAAACACTCGAGAGAGAGAGAGAGAGAGAGAGAGAGAGAGAGAGAGAGAATATGAAAGCTTCTGCTTGAAAATCGCACATTTGCCTTCAAAAGGGTAATCAAGCCAAACACCTGGTAAAGACCTCCATCCTGTCATAACACAGACAGTTCAGAAGAACAACAAGATACCAGCCTGAAAATACCAGCTGGAGGCAGAAAGCCGACAGAAAAGAGCAGTCGTAGAGGAGTAAACGTTAAGAGACAGTCTGGCTGACCCTCCTCTCCTGCTTCGCTGAATGTAAAACACAAACACAGTCAAGGAATGAGTCTTTAAAAGCTTATCTGACTATTGGCAGAGAAAATGGTCTTTAAAATGACTGTAAATCGCAGATAAACATATAAGACATAAGAGACACAAGGTACATTTTACATGTAATTCAGCTCTGGCAGCTGAAAATGTAATCCACAAATGCAAATTAAAACTCAAACTGAAGTGCAGTGAAGAAGCCAAAGTGAATATGATCCAGAAATGCTGTCCTCTTGTCTGGACCAAACCTCGTTTAACGTGCGCTGAGCCAAACTAGAAAACTGGTCAGACAAATAAAGATTTATCTTACCAATTACAAGCTAAATGTTGTTTTTGGAAACCATGTACGCTGAGTCCTGCAGACTGAAGAGGGGAGATCATCTGGACTCGTGTCAGCTCTCACTTCCAACGCCTCCATCTCTGATGGCTTTAATGTCTGTGAAATTCCAGATGTGAGTGTACACATCTGGAAAGACAACATCACCGGTATGTAAGGGTTGTAGACTGTCTTTTTCAGCAAGACATCCACCCATACACCATCTATCCCCAGGATCTACTGGGTTCCGTTCCAGCTCTCATCAGATGAGGCAGGGGTTCATCACGGACAGGTTGCAAGTCCATCACAGGGCCACGTGCAGATGACAAACATGTTTTCAGACCGCGGTAGAAGAAAACCCTCACGAGCACGCAGAGAACATGCAAACTCCACACACAAAGACCCTGCAGCAGTGCTAACCAGCAGTTTCTGCGGTCTGTGATGAATAAAACATGGGTTTATGTCATAAAAAGTCATAAATTTGTTTTGATTGACATTTTCCACAGCGGCCCGGCTTTTTCAGAATTTGTAACAGAACGTACTCCGTTTCATGCCAGGTCAACATGTTTGTTGAGGGGTTCCATGATGCCATGTTGCTGTACGCCATCGCCTTGCACGAGGCCATGAAGAACGGGTTCAGCAAGAAAAACGGAACAGAGATCACCTTACTCATGTGGAACAGGACATTTGAAGGTAAGACACGACAGCTGCTCAGTGGTTCTGACGAATATGTTGATTTAATTTGACTTGAGATCTGTTGAAAATAGCAAACATCGACTTTTAGTTCCGTTCCGCGACGGGATCCCCGTCAGCCTCCTGGGTGCGGCGGGATCCCCCCGTCAGCCTTCTGGGTGTAACGGGATCCCCCGTCAGCCTCCTGGGTGTAACGGGATCCCTGTCAGCAGCCTGGGTGTAACGGGATCCACCCGTCAGCCTCCTGGGCGTTACGAGATCACCCCGTCAGCCTCCTGGGTGTAACGGGATCCCTGTCAGCAGCCTGGGTGTAATAGGATCCCTCCGTCAGCCTCCTGGGCGTTACGAGATCACCCCGTCAGCCTTCTGGGTGTAACGGGATCCCTGTCAGCAGCCTGGGTGTAACGGGATCCACCCGTCAGCCTCCTGGGCGTTACGAGATCACCCCGTCAGCCTCCTGGGTGTAATAGGATCCCCCCGTCGGCCTCCTGGGCGTTACGAGATCACCCCGTCAGCCTCCTGGGTGTAACGGGATCCCTGTCAGCAGCCTGGGTGTAATAGGATCCCTCCGTCAGCCTCCTGGGCGTTACGAGATCACCCCGTCAGCCTTCTGGGTGTAACGGGATCCCTGTCAGCAGCCTGGGTGTAACGGGATCCACCCGTCAGCCTCCTGGGCGTTACGAGATCACCCCGTCAGCCTCCTGGGTGTAATAGGATCCCCCCGTCGGCCTCCTGGGTGCGGCGGGATCCCCTGTCAGCCTCCTGGGTGCGGCGGGATCCCCCGTCAGCCTTCTGGCTGTAACGGGATCCCGGTCAGCCTCCTGGGTGCGGCGGGATCCCCCGTCAGCCTCCTGGGTGTAACGGGATCCCCCCGTCAGCCTCCTGGGCGTTACGAGATCACCCCGTCAGCCTCCTGGGTGTAGCGGGATCCCCCCGTCAGCCTCCTGGGCGTTACGAGATCACCCCGTCAGCCTCCTGGGTGTAGCGGGATCCCCCGTCAGCCTCCTGGGTGTAACGGGATCCCCCCGTCAGCCTCCTGGGCGTTACGAGATCACCCCGTCAGCCTCCTGGGTGTAGCGGGATCCCCCGTCAGCCTCCTGGACATTACGCATCTTGTGGAATTTGTTAGCCTTTTGTGGATGTGGTGACCAGCAACAGTTGACCCTTGTACTTATAAAATTGGGAGATCTCAGTTTTCAGGAACCTCTTAGAGACGGTGGAGCATCTGTCATCAAGGGTTCACTGTCCTTCTAATGCAAACGTCAAACTTCCAGAAAACCAGTTTCATCCCTGAAGCTGCAGTCTGAGGCGGTCTGAGGTCTAAAGCAGTGATTTTCAACCACCCACCGCCGCCCACCAGTGTGCTGTTGGAGATTATCATCCAGTCGCTCTTATTATTCAGCTAGTGCAACTAATTTCTCAAGTGTGGTGACTGGTAGAGTAAGTCAACGCTTCCATGTCAGTGGGTCATAGAAGATGGAATCTGCATCCGATAACCTGCTTAAAGCTGCAGTCGGAACTCCCCAAACATCCAGTAACTGGATAGAAAACACATTTTAACCACTCAAGGTGACTGCAAGACCTGAATAAGACTGAAATACTATAGTAGCACTTTAAAATAAAGACTTGGCAATGTGGGTCTAGAAAGTGAACCTTTTAATTATCTTTTGCAAGCAAAAGGGTCAAAACGTTCATCTCAATGCAGGAATGACATAAAAGTCTCCAGTGCAGCAGTTTTACAGAACCTGGTGCTCTTTAGACAAAATAACCTGCAGTTCTCAAAACAACATGTTTGCAGCTGTGTCAGACCCAAACTGCACAGACACAATACTGCTCTGACCTGAGTGGACTCATCAGGACCTCACAGAGGGACTGGACATCTCCATCGCAGAGGAGTGTGCTGTGCATGTGAGCTGCAGTGCACGAGCTCAAATAAGTTACATTACCTCGGAAACCAGAGAGCAGATGTCTGAGAATAAATCAACAATGAAACAAATACATGGGAATAAGTGTTTTAAGTGATAAACCTCGTACAACCGGTTCATATACATTCCTCAAGCAGTGGTGTGAAAATGTTTACATTAAGAGCGGGCTGGAGGGGAGGGGCTTGGATGTTGTCTGGAGTGTGGAGGACTGTGATTGACATTCAGTAAACACGCCCCCTGCAAAGCTGCAAGTGGTGCCAAAATCTGTTCCTCAAGTTACCAAGTTTATGTAATATTATCAGAAAATAGTGGTAATTTCTGCAAAAATCACAAAAATACACATACCAACTGCAACTTCGATTTAAGATGATGATGCAAGCAAAACGGCAATCGATAAATATTTGAAATGGAAATGGTTGGAAAAACTGCAACTGCATAAAAGTGTCACTCAGATGTCTAAGGTTTATACGGTATTTTCTCAACATTAACATGAATTTCATGACAACATGAATGTGTTTGAACAGTCATTTGGGCGGAATGATTGTGGATCTAACATCATAAACAGCAGCACAATATTGTGTCTGAAATATACGCTCTTAAATCAGAAGCAAGTGTATTCACATGTCTTAAAAACATAATGCACCGTGTAATTTATGTGGAGGTGCTACATTTTTAGTCATTCCCAGCTCAGCGGTGTTCGGTTCATTCCTGGCCAGCTGCTGGAGTAACAGTGAAAATAGTCCAGACTGAAGCGGTGTCGTTTCAGCAGCACAGAGGAGATGGATGTGCGAGTAGTCTGAAGCTGTGTTCGAAGTCGTGCACTTGTTTCCGTGCACTTGTTTCCGTGCACGTTCCGTGCATGTTTCATCTTGTTTTGCTCAGTACACTGCAAGAACGCAGATGGTGCATTCGTGAGGTTAGAAAACTGAGCGACGGCCGCCAGACGCGTCGCGCCCCCAGTGGTTTCCATAAGTAAAGGACTGAAAGAGCCGCGGCAACACTGGGAAGTGTTTCCTAACTCTCCTCCGCCAGTGTGAGGATGCCAGCGTCATGTTTGCAGGACTCTGGGCTGTTTTTCCGAGCTCCTCGGTCGCCACAGTGTCCCGTCTCCGACACGGACGCTGAGGCGGCATTCAGGCGGCACCAGATCTGGATTTAAGGCTTCAAAGCAAAAAGACTCTTCTTTTGAGTTTTTTGTTTGTTTGATTTTTAATACTTGTTTTCTTTTAGTTTTCCTCAACTGTTTAGTGATTGTAGGTCTGTTACATAAAGTCCACTTGTTTATTTTTTAAATTCCAGTTTGCAATGCAACAATACAGGGAAAAGGGGAACCGTACTTTCTCAGGACCCTGCAGATAAGCTGGTTTAATGATTGTTTCCTGCCAGAGAGTTACTGCAGCCGCAGCGCCTTTTCTGCTTCCTGGTGGTCCAATGCGAGCTTTAAAGAGACGAATCAGGATCAGGTTTCTGAGGGGTGCAGCGGGCTGATGAGCTGGTATATCCGTCTCCCTTTTAGTCTCATTTTGTTTAGTTGTGCTATCATCTTATTTGTTTATATGCTTCCAAAAGAAAGCTTAAAAAAACAAAATAGATATGAGTGTGCAACAAAGAAAGGAGAGCAACGATGTCAAAGCTAGAAGTGGACCTTAAGCAGATGTTTGAAGGTATCAGCGGTTCACGGGTGAACTGATCCTGAGGAAAAAGGAGGAAGTCACTGAAAAAGCTGTTTCTGCCTGTTTCTGACTCTTGACCTGGGAATGGCCTGGACCCTCTGAAGCCCTCAGTGCTTTGACAGACGTTTGAATATAAAGAAGCTCAGACAAGACAGATTTTAAACCTTTAAAACAAGCAATACAATCTTTAAATGAATTCTGACGTGGACAGGAGATCTGGGGAGCTATGCCAGAACGGGGATCCTATGTTTTCTTGTTCCAGTTAGGAGTTGAGTGGCACTGACACAAAGAGACAACAAAGAAAATCACAATCATCTGCTTGCTTGGCCAGAAAACCACGTATGACTCTTTCAAAGTCCGATAGATACAGCTGCACTTTGGCCAACAACTGGAATAGGCTGGTTACAACATCATAATCAGGATGCAGCTGCCCTTTTCATGTAAGTTGTCCTGTAAATGTTGTAATCATTTTAATGATGATTGCAGGAATAGCTGGCCAGGTATCCATAGATACCAGTGGGGACCGAAACGGAGACTTCTCTTTGATGTCCATGACTGATGTTGAAGCAGGTACCTATGAGGTAAGCTCCACAGTGAGGACAAGAATGTCTTCCCTGGCGGACAGAAGATGTGACGGTGATTCATGTTAATATGCTGCTCTTATTTCCAGGCTGTAGCCAACTACTTTGGTGCGAACAGAACTTTTCAGTTGCTGCCTGCCTTTAAGGTGGAACATTTCAAACTGAAGGAAAGACCCGGAGCAAAACCAGAGCTGCCAGAAAAATCATGTAAATGTTCAGCGACACCACGCACACTTTACTTTAGTTTGTCTGCTGGGGTTCGGGTTTTTACTGACTTTGCTTTCACAAACAGGTGGACTGGGAGTGTCAGCGCTGACCGGCGTGGTGGTAGGAGCTGTCCTCGGAGCGCTCATGCTCGTAGCGTTCTACTTTTTCAGGTAGCAACGATAACTCGGGACTGTCGGAAAGCAGTCACACTCCTGCCCTGCAGTTCGGAAAAACGCTGTCAATCCTTTAAATCCTAAACTTCTAGTGTCAAATAACTATTGATGTGGTTTAAACTTTCTTATTTCCCAAATTAGCACGTAGGAACTGCGGGTGCCCTGGCGCTGCAGTCCTGCCTTTGAGAGCAATGCTCCTAGACAGCTACGTGGGCTGTTGGCCTTCTGCTGGACTGCAGCACCTTCATTTTTGTTTTTACATTTGTGTACATACAAGTTTGGGCTTGCCCAAAGGTCTTTTATATATATTTGTTGACTGGAAGAAAACATCTGCACAAAGCTTTATTAATATCTGCACAGCCTGCTGTGAACTAAACCATCATTTTGCAAAAGCTTTTCATTGTTAAAACTACGCTGTGAATAATTATCTAACAGTATTTGGTCTTAGTATTAGTCAAATGAAACCTCATACAAACAACAGATGTATTTTTTCAAAATGACATTCTGTGTATAATAAATATTAAACCAGAAAGTTAATGAATAAAATAATAAATAAATAGCTAGCTAAAAAAGGGAAATACTAAGTACCCCCTTGCTGCCTTCATATGATTAAAGTTGCAGTCAGGTGCTGATCATTAACAGCACCTGACTGCATCATCAGCAGACGCACAAAAGTCTCTAAAGGCAAACATTTGACAGTTTGCTGCTCTGGAGCATTCAAGTTTGTGTTAACACAATGCCAAGAGGGTAAGATGATAGACTAAAGAAAAAATGGTTAAAGCTTTAGGTCACGTCACTCATTCTTTTCTTAAGAGCAGCTTTGAAGCCCATTTTTCTTTGTCTGGGGTTGAAGCCTTGCTCCTCATGAAGCCCACGGAGTACACCCGCCATATGTCAGCCAATGTAAGCTTTTGCCACCAGCTCCTAGAGCCGATCCCCGCCGAACCCTGCTGAAATATCTCCAGCAGCCAGCCTCTATTGGTCAGTGGAGGAACTGCAACAAAACTTAGTTCAGCATGAGCATCAGTGTGAAAGTTGGATGGTTGGCACCTGGGTAAGACTTAAGCTGCGGTCTTAAGGAAACAGTTATTAATCTAATTGCACATTAATCTGAAAAAAAAGAAAAGGTTATAAAAACATCTTCAAATTATTTTGAGTTCAGCATTCTTCAGTGAGAACCACTTTTCCCAAGAGGAAAACATTCAAGACAAATTCCCAGAGTTGATTTCCAGCAAATGCACACCGAGGTCAGACTGTGCAAGCCGCCGTTCACCACTTCACCGGCTGGACTTGATTGGCTGACATGTGCACTGAAGCAGGAAAAGTTGAAAATCCCCCAACTTTTGATGGGGGCGAGGCAACGCACGCAACCCACAACGGGTGACATCACTCAAATCAAAGACTGTGGAGAGCGACACGGCGCTGCCGTCTGAATCCAGCGTAATGTTTAGGGGAGATCTGGACACGCTGCAGTCGCTGAGACAACCGTGAAGTCCTCCGTATATCAGAGGTTTGCAGAAGCAGATGGGAGGCTTTCAAACAGGGAAGCTCAAGTTAGAGAGCTGTGCATGAATAAACGTCGTGTTTCCACTACCTCTAGATTTGCACAAAATCTAAATATTGCAAAGAAAAACTTGTAATGGAAACACCTTTAATTAAAAAAAAAAACTGTCAAATATCGCAAAAACCTTTTTACTCTTTCACAGGGTGGTTTTCCATGTTGATAATCCAGTTTATTGCAAAAGTGTAATGCCAAAGTTTTTTGTGCATTTGCGAAAAAAAGGGCTCTCTAGTTTCCAGCTGTTTGGACCTCATTAATATGATGTAGTTGTACTATAACACTACTTAATCATGCATTACAAAAGGGCTTTACCTTTAAATGATCCTCTGCTGCCTTCATCATCCGTCGACAGTGGTAGCGGTAATCACAATAATTTGTCAAAGACTAAAGATGTTTTTATGAATCTTCTTCAAAGTCCAGATCTTATTTTTTCATTGTTTTGAAGAGAAGTCTTGCAGGACGAGAAACGGAAAGTCACAGAGATACGGAGATAAAACTAGTAGAATTAGGCTCATAACAGGAAAACGCGGTTCAATGGAAACACCGACCGCAGCAGCGGTTCTTTTATCCCAAATTCAGAATCTGGCTTTTCTTTTGTGAAAAACTCCAAAGGAAATGCGACTAGAAGTCGTCCTCAACTATGTGAAAACCAAAGTGTTGTTGTTCAAGGTGGATCTGCTGGCACAAAAAATGAAAACCTCTTTTTTTATCATTTGCGTTATTTACTTAGTATTGTGCGCTTTCTAAAAATGTGTTTTTGGATTCATTTGTGTTAAATAAATAATGGCACAATGAGAAATACTAAGACTGATTTATGTTCAGAGGGTTTTCATTTTGTTTAGAAAACTGCAGAAAATTAGAGAAGGTGGAAAACTGGATTTATTCATTTGTCATGTGTTGCCGTTGTGCAGAAAGAACTACAGGATTACCATTCAGCGTCGCACACACGGCGAAGAGCTCGACTCTGGGAAACACCGTCAGCTACGGGAGGACTCCATCAGATCGAACTTCTCCACAGCGTAATCAGCGGAGCGTCGGCTCCTTCGCGGAGGCTCCTGCATGTACATGTGACCAAAGACTTTGTGGTTTTCAGTGAATCCATGTCATGTAAAAGCAGACAGTCGTGTTTTTGTTCCACAGTGTTTTCACTTGTAAGTTGGGCTGGTTGCGACAGGCACAAAAAGCAGCGCACGTGCAGGTTTTCCATCACAGAGAGGCTGCATTGAAAGGACTTCACCATAATCTTCCTTCTGGGTTTTTTTTTTTCATCATTTAGGTCATTTTTACTGTGACAACAAAGAGTTGGGAGCTGACAGCGAGCTTTGACACTTTCACACAGCGACTGGATGGGTCTGGTTTTGGTTTTGGTTCTGGTTTTTCTGCAGGTCTACCGTGTTTAAGGGGGGAGACCTGCAGCTGAAGTCTTGCGTGGGCTGCGTCTACATCTGCACGCAGTAACCTGCTGATCTTTATCAGCGTCTCAGTTTGCCACGACCTCCTTCCAGTCCACCGTACTTTCAGTTGTTTTCCTTTCATGAATTAATTGAGCACATTCTTTCCTTTTTGTAAATTTGGCTTCTTATCATGGTGACAGTTGCTCCCTGCTGTGTCTGGGACCCACCCTCCGAGCTGGGATCCTGCCTCTCTGTGGAGTTGGCATTCCCTGTGTTGGCATTCCCTGTGATGGCATTCCCTGTGTTGGCATTCCCTCTGATGGCATTCCCTGTGTTGGCATTCCCTCTGATGGCATTCCCTGTGATGGCATTCCCTGTGTTGGCATTCCCTGTGTTGGCATTCCCTGTGATGGCATTCCCTCTGATGGCATTCCCTGTGTTGGCATTTCCTGTGATGGCATTCCCTCTGATGGCATTCCCCGAGCGTTTTAGAGACTAGATGGGTGGATTAATATTAGTGAACACAAAATGTGGAAATATAAAAGTAATAAATGTAAGGATTATTAAATGTACAAATACTGTTTATTTATTCATGTATATATGTGTTTATATTTATTTCATAGAGCTTACTCTATTTTTATCATATTTACATCCTCAATTTCACATTTGAGATGATGTTTAAAGGGTAAAGTGTGATGAAAATCTATTAAACCCATATTTTATTAACAATAGAATTTAGAAACATATAAAATGTTTAAACTAAAATATACCATATTACAAAAACCATTATAAAAAAATCAGTTAATTTTAAATTTGATGGCAGGCACAAGGCAAAGTTGGAGCAAAGTTGGAGCAAAGTTGGAGCAAAGTTGGAGCAGTGTTTACGCCGTGCAGCATCCCCTCCTCCTGCTCCTCAGGCCCAGGTACGTCTGGGAGCGGAGGACAGCAGACGATGGAGTTCGGCGGAGGGACCTCGTCCCCGTCGTGTCCGATATCAGACTGGAGCTGCTCCAGCCCGGGCTCTCCTTTGTCCTTGTTTACAGCTCACGATGCTCCGACTGCGTTCAGACTGCAGACAGGCCCGACTTCTCCTACAAAGCTGCTCTTTTCTTTTCTCTCTTTTTTTTTTTGTTATGGCTGCAGTTTAGCGTTGACTTCCTGAAAGATGTAAGTCCTTTCCTGAGAAAGACGTTGTCTGGATCGGAGCATGCATCCCAGGTGGTCCATTCCACAGCTGCATTGAACCAAGAGAGGCCGGCGTTTCAACTGAGCGCTGATCACAAGCCATCCCAGTCCAGGGTCTCCTCATCCAGTTTTGACCCTTCTGACCACAGGACGGTTGCTCACGTTGGCTCAGTTCGGTGTAATGAGTTGTGGCTCGGAAGAAACCGTGGCGTTGCCTCCATGCAGTCCACGCATTGATTTCACATACAGTATTGATTCTCGGCCCTCGTCCCACAGAGACTCCTCCTGATTCTTTGAACCTTTACTTGATATGATGCACTGCAGATGATGAGCTACTGTTGCTGGAAATTCACACAAGGGAACATTATTCTGAAGATGCAGTCAGGGTTTTTGCCAGGATTTTAGTTCAAGGTCTCCAAAATAAAATTACATTCTATAGTAAATAAAATAATATTAATCAGGGGAAAAATCAACTAACTCGATTTAATCACTTATTGGCATCACTTTACAACTTGGTCGATAGACATCATGGCTCTCGCCTTTTCACCGTTTTCTTTTTCATGAGTTAGATGAGTTAGATGTTGCACTGGATCGTTTCATCACAGCTTGCGCATCTCCGCTTTAACCGCTTAACCGGAGGCAGATGGGAGGAAGGACGATGCACACATGCAACAAATGGGCCTGAAATCTGTGAAGGCCATCATCACTTAAAGTTCTGCCACAGCTTCTCCAGCAGCCGCATCTTCCCCAGCAAGAAGATTTTGCCTGATCACGTGCCACGTATAAACAAACATATGAAAAGCATTCTGTGGCTTTTATCTTCATAGCAGCCAGTCCTACTACTGAAATTCAACATCACCATATTTTAGACGTGGACTTTTTAAACAGGTTGTCCAGAAGATGGTTGGATGTCCGCCGACCAGAAGCCTGGACACATTTTTCACAGGTCGTTAAGCGTCTGCTGGACTTTACGATGCTTAGTTTCATTTCTGCTTCCTTGGTCGTTTTTGTTACTGCCATCAAATCCAAAATGAGCCAACAGATTTCATGAAATCATAAAATGTTTAGCTTTAAACTTCTGCTGCGTTGTTTATATTCTACTGGGAATAAAGTGTGGGTTTATTCACATTGCCTTGTCATTGCATTGTGTTTTTATTTATATTTTACGCAGAATTCCAACATGTTGGAACTGGGGTTATATATTTTTAATCTGTCTTTATTTTTATATAATGTATTTTATCCCATAACTTTTCTTATTGGTTTTGCTGATCTTGTTTAATCATACTTCTCAGTCAGAAGTTAGGGAGATGTCTGTTCGGGAACCAGCGGTCCTCCGTCTGCAGGGTCATCACTTTGGTTCGATCTGGTGACGTTAAAAGCAGCTTCAGCGTCAGTGGAGGCACAAACATGAGCTGCATAAACCTGTTTCCACTTTGGTTCATATGTATCTGTATATCTGTATTAAGTTTTCCATGTCCTACACAAAATCTCTAGTCCAGAGATAATACATGTCTTTTTTTTCTTCTCTTTTGATGGTTTATTTTTCCACTGTGACTTTATTTGTCATCATCATTATAGTGTCGAAACCCCAAGTGACCTGAGTCCAGGTCCAGGTGGTTTTCTGCTGGTGTAAAGAGGCAGCACTTATATAAAAACACAATTTCTCAGTGCGCTATTTACATTTCAGCTATTTATAGAAATTTAGATTAAAATATAAGTACAAAAGCTGATAAAGATGCACATAAAACTAGTCTATAACTTTAAGTCTCTTAACCTTCTAACACCTGGTGCAAGTTTTTTCTCGTTGCTTTGGGCCCCGTTAGAAAGTTAATTATTATGACATAGACAACAAAACAGGTCTTAGGAGGTTCGTTTTGATGCAAAAACTATCACACGTTTAGGTTTTGGAAATACTTCCTAAATACATTATATCATGTGCAAAAGTTAGTGCCATACTTTTAATCCTATTTTTGTGTGTAAAAATGAAATCAGTGGATCGTAGTGGATCTCAGTTGCACGGTCCAGTTTTGACTAAGCTTCAGTTATCAGACAGATGAGCCCCAGTCATCACTCCTCCACCCCCGTGCTTGACAGTGGGTCTGAGGTGTTTCTGCAGAAATGTTTGGTCCCCCCCCCCCCCCCCCCCCCCGCACTGACATGCGGTTGCATGGGTGCAGAAATGCACGAGTCAGTCGATGCAGGAATCGCCGCCGTCTACCACTGTGTCCTCTGCTGACTCGGCTGCGTCCAGCAGGACTTGTTGCAGCGGCTCCTGCATCGACAACAATGTCCAGGATCTGATCAAGAAACTGATGGTTGTATGTCACCAGGAACCAGCATCTCCCTAACATCTGACTGATGAAGAATACGAGCAATAGTGATGAAAATAAGGAAAACTAAAGGCCAGAAAGTTTCGTTTAAAGGATATACAGAAAAAAAAGCAAATCATATGCAAATAATTACTTATACATTCTGAAAATACAAGCTTTTATTTAGTATTATGCCTTTTTTTCACCAATTTCAGTATATTTAATGTTTAATAAATATTTTAAATATTTATTCGTTTATTTTTCCACATTTTTGTTCTTTTCAACTTGGACTTGTGTTTTTAGATCCACTTCATGTTTAACTCTTAACATTTTACAAATGTGTTTTTCACTGCAGAAGTCTGATGAGCCCAAACTAACAGGAAGAAGGAGAGATTTTCCATAACGAACTGTTTCAATGAAATGGCTTTTTGTGCTTTTATTTAATTTTTGTCTTTTTACTTTTTATCTCTGTGTACCCAGGGTTGCATTGTTCATTCAGGATTTATACAGACATTTTCTATGGATATAGAATAAAAACAATGAACTCTAAGCCTGCAGGTTCAGTTTGTGTCATTGTAAATGTGGATTACATGAAAGAGATTCCGAACCTACAAAGAGTTTCCTTCTTGTGCTACACATTCAGATTTATTTAAAGTCCAAATATTGTTAGTACAAAGACTTTGGGGTTCTAAAAAGACACAGAGACATAAGAGTGACCTCAATTTATCAAATTATGCATCCATTATTTTATTTACAGTGCCAAGAAAAATCCAGAAACGCATCCATTAAACATTCCCAACGCTGGAGGACAAAGAAAGCAAGTTCACGGACTTATTACTGCACCTACAAATCATTAGAGTTACTAGTTTGAACAGCTGGAGCCAATTAATGAAATGAGTTTTGAGCTGTAGTTAATTAAAGAAACTCAAGTATGTGGTGTTTGTTTTTCATAAGAAGCATCTTCTTTTCCTTTCGGCTGCTCCCTTCAGGCGTTGCCACAGCAACTCATCTGTCTCCATCTAACACCGTCCTCTGCATCCTCTTCTCTCACTCCAACCAACCTCATGTCCTCCTTCACTACATCCATAAACCTCCTCTTTGGTCTTCCTCTAGGCCCCCGGCCTGGCAGTTCCCACCTCAGCATCCTTTTCCCAATAAACTCACTCTCCCTCCTCTGTACGTGTCCAAACCATCTCAGTATGGCCTCCTGACTTTATCTTTAAAACATCTGACATGTGCCGTCCCTCTGATGTCCTCATTCCTCCTGCTGTCCATCCTCGTCTCTCCTAAAGAGAACCTCATCATTTTCATTTCTGCTGCCTCCGACTCTGCCTCCTGTCTCTTCCTCGGTGCCGCTGTCTCCAAACCATCCAACATCACTGGTCTCACCACTGTCTCGTAGACCTTTCCTGTCATTCTTGCTAGTTCTCTTCTGTCACACATAACTCCTCCACCTTCTTTGTCTCTGCTCCCTGTGACCTCACAGTTCCTCTTGGGTTCCTCTCATTCACACACATGTTCTCTGTCCAGCTGTTGCTGACCTTCGTTCCTCTTCTTTCCAGTGCAAACCTCCATCTCTCTAGAACCTCCACCTGTCATCTGCAAACATCATAGTCCATGGAGATTCCTGTCTGACTTCATCTGTCAGTCTGTCCATCACCATAGCGAGCATGAAGGGGGTCATGGCTGATCCCTGATGCAGCCCCACCTGTCACACCTACATAACCTCCTTGGTATGAAGCCACACTGCTGTTCACAAAGTCTCACGTCTGTCCTAGTCGAGCTTCTATGACTCTTTCTCACATCTTCATTGTTTCGATCATCAACTTTATTCCCCTGTAGTTGACACAGCTCTGCACGTCTCCCTTGTTCTTGAAGATCAGCATCATCACACTTCTCCTCCATTCCTCAGACATCCTCTCGCTCTCTAAGATCTTGTTGAAAATGGAGTCAAAACTCTCCTGCTCCCTCTTCCAGACACTTTCATACCTTTGCAGGTACGTCATCAGGACCAACGGCCTTTCCACTCTTCATCCTCTTCAGTACCCTCCTGACTTCACCTTTACTAACCTTTGGCACTTTGTGATCCATAACGCTCACATCTTCTACTCTTTGTTCTCTTTCCATCTTGATATCACACTTCTGGCTCCTGTCAATACATTTGTCTCTTTATCCTTCACCACGTGACCTGCTGCACCTCCTTCCCATCGCAGTCTCTCCCCCCCTACTGTCCAACCTATCATACAAGTCATCATTCGTCCTTTGTTTGACCTTCACCACCTCCACCAATCGCTGCATGTCCCTGTACTTCTGTCTCCTCTCTTCTGTCCCCTCAGTGTCCCACTTCTTCTTATCTTACCTCTTTCTCTGTATAGCCTCCTGCACTTCCTCCTTTCATTACCAAGTCTCCTGGTCTACCTTCCTCCCAGATGACACACCAAGTACTCTCCTGCCTGTCTCCCTGATTACATGAGTGTGCATGACACAAAGCAATTACACTGTGCTCCTTTGAACAAGATTTATTTGTATAGTCCGCATTCATGTAAAACACAACATAAACAGGAAAAGAAAGCAAGTCTACTGTAAATCTGAAGAAGAGCAAACAGAAAATACAAAAAAGTAGGATCTAAGTGTGTAATGAGATATATAGCATACCACTGAACTGAAATAAAATAAAATAAAATAAAATAAAATAAAATAAAATAAAATAAAATAAAATAAAATAAAATAAAATAAAATAAAATAAAATAAAATAAATTGAATTGAATTGAATTGAATTGAATTGAATTGAATTGAATTGAATTGAATTGAATTGAATTGGCCTGGACTGGACTGGACTGGACTGGACTGAACTGAACTGAACTGAACTGAACTGAACTGAACTGGACTGAGGGCAGCACGGTGGCTTAGTGGTTAGCACTGTTGCCTCACAGCAAGAAGGTTCCCGGTTCAATTCCCGGCCCGGTGGGTCTTTCTGTGTGGAGTTTGCATGTTCTCCCCGTGCTTGCGTGGGTTTTCTCCGGGTACTCCGGCTTCCTCCCACAGTCCAAAAACATGCAGGGTAGGTTGATTGATACTTCTAAATTCTCCCTAGGTGTGAATGTGAGTGTGATTGGTTGTTTGTATGTGGCCCTGGATAGACTGGCGACCTGTTCAGGGTGTACCCCTGCCTTTCGCCTGATATGCGTCGGGATAGGCTCCGACAGACCCCCGTGACCCGGAAACGGATAAAGCGGGTACAGATAATGGATGGATGAACTGAACTGAATTGGACTGGACTGGACTGGACTGGACTGGACTGGACGGGATGGGGACTGCAGTGAACTGAACTGAACTGAACTGGACTGGACTGGACTGGACTGGACTGGACTGGACTGACTGGACTGGACTGGACTGGACTGAAATGAAATGTACTGGACTGGCCTGGACTGTACTGGACTGGACTGAACTGAACTGAACTGAACTGAACTGGCCTGGACTGTACTGGACTGGACTGAAATGAAATGAACTGGACTGAAATGAACTGGATTGGACTGAACTGAAATGAACTGGACTGGACTGTACTGGACTGTACTGGACTGGACTGGACTGGACTGGACTGGACTGGACTGAATTGAATTGAATTGGCCTGGACTGGACTGGACTGGACGGGATGGGACTGCAGTGAACTGAACTGAACTGGACTGGACTGGACTGGACTGGACTGGACTGTACTGGACTGGACTGGACTGGACTGGACTGGACTGGACTGGACTGGACTGGACTGGACTGAATTGAATTGAATTGGCCTGGACTGGACTGGACTGGACGGGATGGGACTGCAGTGAACTGAACTGAACTGGACTGGACTGGACTGGACTGGACTGACTGGACTGGACTGGACTGGACTGGACTGGACTGGACTGAAATGAAATGAAATGAAATGAACTGGACTGAAATGAACTGGACTGGACTGAACTGAACTGAACTGAACTGGCCTGGACTGTACTGGACTGGACAGAACTGAAATGAACTGGACTGCATTGGACTGGACTGGACTGGACTGGACTGAACTGAAATGAACTGGACTGAAATGAACTGCACTGGACTGCACTGGACTGGACTGGACTGGACTGGACTGGACTGGACTGGACTGGACTGGACTGGACTGGACTGCACTGGACTGAATTGAATTGAATTGAATTGAATTGAATTGAATTGGACTGGACTGGACTGGACTGGACTGGACTGGACTGGACTGGACTGGACTGGACTGGACTGGAGTGAACTGAACTGAACTGAACTGAACTGAATTGAATTGAATTGAATTGAATTGAATTGAATTGAATTGAATTGAATTGAATTGAATTGAATTGAATTGAATTGCCCTGGACTGGACTGGACTGAACTGAACTGAACTGAACTGAACTGAACTGAACTGAACTGAACTGAACTGAACTGAACTGAACTGAACTGAACTGGACTGGACTGGACTGGACTGGACGGGATGGGACTGCAGTGAACTGGACTGGACTGGACTGACTGGACTGACTGGACTGGACTGGACTGGACTGGACTGGACTGGACTGGACTGGACTGGACTGGAATGAAATGAAATGAAATGAAATGAAATGAAATGAACTGGCCTGGACTGTACTGGACTGGACTGAACTGAACTGGCCTGGACTGTACTGGACTGGACTGAAATGAAATGAACTGGACTGGACTTGACTGGACTGGACTGGACTGAAATGGACTGGACTGGACTGGACTGGACTGGACTGAATTGAATTGAATTAAATTAAATTAAATTAAATTAAATTAAATTAAATTGAATTGAATTGAATTGAATTGAATTGAATTGAATTGAATTGAATTGAATTGAATTGAATTGAATTGAATTGGCCTGGACTGGACTGGACTGAACTGAACTGAACTGAACTGAACTGAACTGAACTGAACTGAATTGGACTGGACTGGACTGGACTGGACTGGACTGGACTGGACTGGACTGGACTGGACTGCACTGGACTGGACTGGTCTGGACGGGATGGGACTGGAGTGAACTGAACTGAACTGAACAGAACTGAACTGAACTGAACTGAATTGGACTGGACTGGACTGGACTGGACTGGACTGGACTGAACTGAACTGAACTGAATTGGACTGGACTGGACTGGACTGGACTGGACTGGACTGGACTGGACTGGACTGATCTGGACGGGATGGGACTGGAGTGAACTGAACTGAACTGAACAGAACTGAACTGAACTGAACTGAATTGGACTGGACTGGACTGGACTGGACTGGACTGGACTGGACTGGACTGGACGGGATGGGATGGGACTGCAGTGAACTGAACTGGACTGGACTGGACTGGACTGGACTGGACTGGACTTGACTGGACTGACTGGACTGGACTGGACTGGACTGGACTGGACTGGACTGGACTGGACTGGACTGGACTGAAATGAAATGAAATGAACTGGACTGGACTGAACTGAACTGAACTCGCCTGGACTGTACTGGACTGGACTGGACTGAACTGAAATGAACTGGAATGAAATGAACTGGACTGCACTGGACTGGACTGGACTGGACTGGACTGGACTGGACTGGACTGGACTGGACTGGACTGGATTGGACTGAACTGAAATGAACTGGACTGAAATGAACTGGACTGGACTGGACTGAAATGAACTGGACTGGACTGGACTGGACTGGACTGAAATGAACTGGACTGGACTGGACTGGACTGGACTGGACTGGACTGGACTGGACTGGACTGGACTGGACTGGACTGGCCTGGACTGGACTGGACTGAACTGAAATGAACTTGACTGAAATGAACTGGACTGGACTGGACTGGACTGGACTGGACTGGACTGAAATGAACTGAACTGAACTGAACTGAACTGGACTGGACTGGACTGGACTGAATTAAATTAAATTAAATTAAATTAAATTAAATTAAATTAAATTAAATTAAATTAAATTAAATTAAATTAAATTAAATTAAATTAAATTGGACTGGACTGGACTGGACTGGACTGGACTGGACTGGACTGGACTGGACTGGACTGGACTGAACTGAACTGAACTGAACTGAACTGAACTGAACTGGACTGGACTGGACTGGACTGAATTGAACTGAACTGAACTGAACTGAACTGAACTGAACTGAATTGGACTGGACTGGACTGGACTGGACTGGACTGGACTGGACTGGACTGGACTGGACTGGACTGGACTGAACTGAAATGAACTGGACTGAAATGAACTGGACTGGACTGGACTGAAATGAACTGGACTGGACTGGACTGGACTGGACTGGACTGAAATGAACTGGACTGGACTGGACTGGACTGGACTGGACTGGACTGGACTGGACTGGCCTGGATTGTACTGGACTGGACTGGACTGAACTGAAATGAACTTGACTGAAATGAACTGGACTGGACTGGACTGGACTGGACTGGACTGGACTGGACTGGACTGGACTGGACTGGACTGGACGGGACTGGACTGGACTGGACTGAAATGAACTGAACTGAACTGAACTGGACTGGACTGGACTGGACTGAATTAAATTAAATTAAATTAAATTAAATTAAATTAAATTAAATTAAATTAAATTAAATTAAATTAAATTAAATTAAATTAAATTAAATTAAATTAAATTAAATTAAATTAAATTAAATTAAATTGGACTGGACTGGACTGGACTGGACTGGACTGGACTGGACTGAACTGAACTGAACTGAACTGAACTGAACTGAACTGAACTGAACTGAACTTAACTGAACTGAACTGGACTGGACTGGACTGGACTGAATTGAACTGAACTGAACTGAACTGAACTGAACTGAATTGGACTGGACTGGACTGGACTGGACTGGACTGGACTGGACTGGACTGGACTGGACTGGACTGGACTGGACTGGACTGGATGGGACTGCAGTGAACTGAACTTAACTGGACTGGACTGGACTGGACTGGACTGGACTGGACTGGACTGGACTGAATTGAATTGAACTGAATTGAATAGAACTGAATCAAATTAAATTAAATTAAATTAAATTAAATTAAATTAAATTAAATTAAATTAAATTAAATTAAATTAAATTAAATTAAATTAAATTAAATTAAATTAAATTAAATTAAATTAAATTAAATTAAATTAAATTAAATTGGACTGGACTGGACTGGACTGGACTGGACTGGACTGGACTGGATTGAATTGAATTGAATTGAATTGAATTGAATTGAATTGAATTGAATTGAATTGAATTGAATTGAATTGAATTGAATTGAACTGGATGGACTGGACTGGACTGGACTGGGCTGGACTGGACTGAACTGAACTGAACTGAAGTGGACTGGACTGGACTGGACTGAATTGAACTGAACTGAACTGAACTGAACTGAACTGAACTGAACTGAACTGAACTGAACTGAATTGGACTGGACTGGACTGGACTGGACTGGACTGGACTGGACTGGACTGGACTGGACTGGACTGGACTGGACTGGACTGGACTGGACTGGACTGGACTGGTCTGGACGGGATGGGACTGGAGTGAACAGAACTGAACTGAACTGAACTGAACTGAACTGAACTGAACTGAACTGAATTGGACTGGACTGGACTGGACTGGACTGGACTGGACTGGACTGGACTGGACTGGACTGGACGGGATGGGACTGCAGTGAACTGAACTGAACTGGACTGGACTGGACTGGACTGGACTGGACTGGACTGGACTGGACTGAAATGAAATGAACTGGACTGAAATGAACTGGACTGGACTGACTGGACTGGACTGGACTGGACTGGACTGGACTGGACTGGACTGGACTGGACTGGACTGGACTGGACTGGACTGAAATGAAATGAACTGGACTGAAATGAACTGGACTGGACTGAACTGAAATGAACTGGACTGAAATGAACTGGACTGCACTGGACTGGACTGGACTGGACTGGACTGGACCGGACCGGACTGGACTGGATTGAATTGAATTGAATTGAATTGAATTGAATTGAATTGAATTGAATTGAATTGAATTGAATTGAACTGGATGGACTGGACTGGACTGGACTGGACCGGACTGGACTGGACTGGACTGGACTGGACTGGGCTGGACTGGACTGAACTGAACTGAACTGGACTGGACTGGACTGGACTGGACGGGACTGAATTGAACTGAACTGAACTGAACTGAACTGAACTGAACTGAACTGAACTGAATTGGACTGGACTGGACTGGACTGGACTGGACTGGACTGAACTGGACTGGACTGGTCTGGACGGGATGGGACTGGAGTGAACAGAGCTGAACTGAACTGAACTGAACTGAATTGGACTGGACTGGACTGGACTGGACTGGACTGGACTGGACTGGACTGGACGGGATGGGACTGCAGTGAACTGAACTGAACTGGACTGGACTGGACTGGACTGGACTGGAATGGACTGGACTGGACTGGACTGGACTGGACTGGACTGGACTGGACTGAAATGAAATGAACTGGACTGAAATGAACTGGACTGGACTGGACTGAACTGAACTGAACTGAACTGAACTGGCCTGGACTGTACTGGACTGGACTGAACTGAAATGAACTGGACTGAAATGAACTGAACTGGACTGGACTTGACTGGACTGGACTGGACTGGAATGGACTGGACTGACTGGACTGGACTGAACTGGACTGGACTGGACTGGACTGGACTGGACTGGACTGAAATGAAATGAACTGGACTGAAATGAACTGGACTGGACTGGACTGAACTGAACTGAACTGAACTGAACTGGCCTGGACTGTACTGGACTGGACTGAACTGAAATGAACTGGACTGAAATGAACTGGACTGGACTGGACTGGACTGGACTGGACTGGACTGGACTGGATTGGACTGAACTGAAATGAACTGAACTGAAATGAACTGGACTGGACTGGACTGGACTGGACTGGACTGGACTGGACTGGAATGGACTGGACTGGACTGGACTGGACTGGACTGGACTGGACTGGACTGGACTGGACTGGACTGGACTGGACTGGGCTGGACTGGACTGAACTGAACTGAACTGGACTGGACTGGACTGGACTGGACGGGACTGAATTGAACTGAACTGAACTGAACTGAACTGAACTGAACTGAACTGAACTGAACTGAACTGAACTGAATTGGACTGGACTGGACTGGACTGGACTGGACTGGACTGGACTGGACTGGACTGGACGGGATGGGACTGGAGTGAACAGAACTGAACTGAACTGAACTGAACTGAATTGGACTGGACTGGACTGGACTGGACTGGACTGGACTGGACTGGACTGGACTGGACTGGACTGGACGGGATGGGACTGCAGTGAACTGAACTGAACTGGACTGGACTGGACTGGACTGGACTGGAATGGACTGGACTGGACTGGACTGGACTGGACTGGACTGGACTGGACTGAAATGAAATGAACTGGACTGAAATGAACTGGACTGGACTGGACTGAACTGAACTGAACTGAACTGAACTGGCCTGGACTGTACTGGACTGGACTGAACTGAAATGAACTGGACTGAAATGAACTGAACTGGACTGGACTTGACTGGACTGGACTGGACTGGAATGGACTGGACTGACTGGACTGGACTGGACTGGACTGGACTGGACTGGACTGGACTGAAATGAAATGAACTGGACTGAAATGAACTGGACTGGACTGGACTGAACTGAACTGAACTGAACTGAACTGGCCTGGACTGTACTGGACTGGACTGAACTGAAATGAACTGGACTGAAATGAACTGGACTGGACTGGACTGGACTGGACTGGACTGGACTGGACTGGACTGGATTGGACTGAACTGAAATGAACTGAACTGAAATGAACTGGACTGGACTGGACTGGACTGGACTGAACTGGACTGGACTGGACTGGACTGGACTGGACTGGACTGGACTGGATTGAATTGAATTGGATTGAATTGAATTGAATTGAATTGAATTGAATTGAATTGAATTGAATTGAATTGAATTGAATTGAATTGAATTGAATTGAACTGGATGGACTGGACTGGACTGGACTGGACTGGACTGGACTGGACTGGACTGAACTGAACTGAACTGAATTGAATTGAATTGAATTGAATTGAATTGAATTGAATTGAATTGAATTGAATTGAATTGAATTGAATTGAATTGAATTGAATTGAACTGTTACCTGGAAGAGTTTCTGTGGAAGCTGGGGCTGCACAGCTGTACTGAGACTAAAAACAAAGCATTCAACTTGAGTAACGTATGTTTGTATGTCTGGGAGAAGAGACAGATGACGTTGTGGCACGTGTAAGAAGAGAAGAACAGGACATGGACATCTGAACAGTTGTCTCCATGCAGATTGACAGTGTGAATGAGTTCACACATGAACAAGGATCAGGTTCAGGAAAAAAACCTTACATAGTTGCAGCAGCACAGTGGTCAGCCGAGAGCACAAATACCAATGTAACAATGAATTGATCTTTTATTGATCTTTCTGAATCCTGTTGAAATGATATGATGTAATGTAATGCATGAACAAAAAAACAGGTGCCCTTCACATTATTCCTTATATTGAAAATGTGTTTTGAGTCACAACTCTTCCACAGAAGTTTTAATTTTAGAACTGCAATAAGTGAAAAGCTTTTAAATGCAACTGGATAAATGGCCACTTGTGATTCAGAATGTGGTTATGTAAGCATTCTGTCTTTATTTACCAGGAGCACATGGCTCTGAGATAAAGCTGCTGAGATTGTGCAGCAGTATATGAGGCTGGAAATCAGCGGCATGGAGATGCTGAGGGTTTGATGGTATCACAGCTGTAAACACCACCCGGAGAGCCATTCACTGGTTGCCTCAACAAAGAAAACCGGTTTTGGCCATTTCCTTATTACTCTATCCTGATGCTGATTTGGACATTATCCACCCTGTCCATCAGCTGTTGACTTCAGTGACGTCAAAAAAAACTTTTATCAGATTGAATCTCACACTCTTCATGGCCAAGCTGACAATTTGCAGAGGAATGTTTTCCCTCTCAGCTTTAGAAGAAAGAAATGACTTCCTTCCATGTTTGCTTTGTACTTCCTTTCTCATTAGTACTGTACAAACTTTATTGTTTAACTTTCCATTTGCATTCCACACCATTTATTCATATTTTTGGTTTGCAGAATCAAACTTTCAAAAATCAATCACTCAATCTATTCTTTCAAAGATAATTTTAAAAATAATTTTACAAAACATACAAAATTCCATGATGGAAAGATGCCATTACTTAATTATTTAACACAGCATGCAATCATTCACTTTACAATTAACCCGTATAAACTCACCTGAATCAAAAACAACCATTTGGAGAAATTGAGAAAAAACAAATACAAAAAGGTTAACTGGTTTTCCTCTAGACATCTCTCCCAGCAGGTCCAACCTCATCATCCTTAAACCAATGTATTCACTATCCCTCCTCTGTCCGAACCATTTCAGTCTGGCCTCTCTGATGTTCTCTGCATAACATCTTACATGCGTTGACCCTCTGATGTATTTTTTTCCACCAGGACTGTTGATCCTAAGTACTTAAAATCCTCCAACTTCTTTATCTTAGCTCCCTGTAATCTCACCATTCCACTTTAGTTGCTCTCATTCACATATGTAGTCTGTCTTGCTGTGGCTGACCTTCATCCCTCTTCTTTCCAGTGCATACCTCCACCTCTCTAGATGTTCCTCCACCTGTCCCTGTGCTCACTACAGATCACAATGTAATTTGCAAACATCATAGTCCATGGAGATTCCGGTCTAACCTCATTTGTCTGTCCACCACCATAGCAAACAAGAGGTGGCTGATGGCTGAACCTTGATGCAGTCCTACCTCCACCTTCAACTCTCTGTCACACCTACTGCACACCTCAATACTGTCTTACAGCTCCCATACAGGTCCTCCACCACTCTGAAATACACTATATGGCCAGAATTATTCGCTCACCTGCCCTCGCTATATAACTAAAATTGAATTGAATTGAATTGAATTCAGTGATCTCCCATTCATGATCCAGAGGGATTACTATGACGTTGGTCCACCCTTTGCAGCTATAACAGCTTCAACTCTTCTGGGAAGCCTGTCCACAAGGTTTAGAATTGTGTTTATGGAAATTTATGTCCATTCTTTCAGAAGCACATTTGTGAGGTCACACTGATGTTGGACCAGAAGGTCTGGTTCTCAGTCTCCGCTCTAATTCATCCCAAAGATGGTCTATCAGGTTGAGGTCAGGACTCTGTGCAGGCCAGTCAAGTTCATCCACACCAGACTCTCCTCCAGGTCTTCATGGACCTGCTTTGTGCACTGGTGCACAGTCATGTTGGAAGAGGAAGGGACCAGCTCCAAACAGTTCCCACAAAGTTGGTCCAAAAGTTCTTGGTATGCTGAAGCATTCAGAGTTCCTCTCACTGGAACTAAGGGGCCAAGCCGAGCTCCTGAAGAACAAGCCCACACCATAATCCCCCCTCCACCAAACTTTACACTTGGTACAATGCAGTTAGACAAGTACTGTTGTCCTGGCAACCGCCAAACCCAGACTGGTCCATCAGGTTGTCAGATGGAGAAGCACCATTCAACACTCCATTCAGCACTCCAGAGAAGGTGTCTCCACTGCTCTTTTCACACCTGTGGGCTTGGAAGTGATTGGAACACCTGATTCCCAATATTTGGATGTGTGAGCAAATACTTTTGGTAATATAGTGTACATTCAGGCTTGGGGACAGCAGAAAAAGTCATTGGCTTGTGACTTGCTTAGGCTGAATTTGACAAACAGAAGCCAATTACACATAAATGTATTGTGTTATATAATTTAGTTAATTTAATTAAATTATATTTATATAGCACTTATAACAACACAAGTTGTCTCTAGGATCTTTCCAGAGATCTACAGAGACGACTATCAGCAGACACTGAGGTGGTCAGAGGTGGGACTGCAGGTCAGGATGTTAGAAGATCTCCTCCAGAGACAGACAGTTGGACCTCAACTCCAAATGAACTCACCTCCATCATCGTGCTTCACAGTGGTCTGAGGTGTTTCTGCTGATGGTGTTGTCTGTGTTTGTTTCCCTCCAAACATGGTCCAGGGACTTAAGGACAGATAACTGTCTTTTGCTATCATCTGTACATAGGAAATCATTTCAGGAGTTTTGTGGTTTGTCCAGGTGCCGTTTTGTGAACCTAAGTCATGCTGCCGTGTTCTTTTAGACAGAAGAGGTTTTCTCCCCGTGAGACTTTGCTGTGATTAATTTTCATTGAAGCCTGTAGAACATTTCTTTTTAGACAGAAGAGGCTTTTTCAGGAAAAACATTTTGAACAAAGTGAACCTATTCAGTCATCTAATTTTGTTGTCATGGACTGTAAGGTCAAAAATCATCAGTGAGGTGTGTTGGTCTGCGCGTAGCCTTTTCCTTGGACATTCATTTCTAAATGTTTTTGTCTTAACAACACAGTCTGAGCTCGGAGTAAATTTCCTTGGACAACTAATCCTTAGGAAAGTGGTAACTGTCTTAATTGCTTTAAACAACATGAAGCCAAAAAGAATAAAAAATAATAATGTGGGCAAGGCCCCACAAGTACCTGCTTTCACAGGATTTAGGGGTAAGTTGTAGCCAGGTACAGTTAATCGTTAACACTTGATGAAATCGAAGTGATCATCAGCAGGTGTGCAGGCCTCTACAGAAGCAGATGTTCTGGCAGTTTGCTGGTGCAGTCCCAAGAAGGAAAGAAAGAAGATCATTTTCATGCATATTAGTCCGGTAGAATCGGTACAATTGAGAACTTGATTCGGATTTCAACCTTCAGCTGGTCCGTGTTTGCTTTCACACTGCGCTTTCTCAAACGAAGAAATCCTTCTAAATCACAAGTACACTCCTGGAAACGATGAAGAAGAAACCCTGCCCATCATCTTGTTAATGCAGCAGTACTTTTGTTCCTTAGTTTGCAAACTTCATCATTCTTGCCAGAACTTACCAGCAGTGGTGATATATTTTCATCTGATCATGAATGATTCCAGAGCTTTTCCTCATCCTCCCTCTGTGTCTGACCACGAGACCGTTCTCCCGGTTCGTTTCTGTATAGGTTGTGTTGTCCGCGTTGTAGGTCACGGCCTGCATTTGGCCTGCTTCAAGCAGACCAACGCCTCTTACTTTAGGCAAGGCAAGGCAAGGCAAGGCAAGGCAAGGCAAGGCAAGGCAAGGCAATGCAACGCAAGGCAAGGCAAGGCAAGGCAAGGCAGGTGTATTTGCATAGCACAATTTAACAACAAAATGATTGAAAATGCTATCTCGAGACATTAAAACATCTCATAAATAAAAAGCATGGCTTAAAAGAAAAGAAGAGTAGATATAATCAGCAGTTAAAATGTACTCAATTGTTGAAATTTAAGCTTAAAATTAAAACGGTGCAGATTTGGTGCTTTATTCAAATGCAGCTGAGAACATGTGTGTTAGTCTGGATTTATTTAAACTGCGTGTTTAGGGAGTTTTTGGGAGAGAAAAGTCTGCTTCTTTGACCCGTATCCGAGTTCAATGGCACATTCACACCTCCACAAATGAATGAGTGAAGGGACAATCTGAGCACATGAACTCTTGTGTGTGTAAAGTGCTGTCGGTAATTAATTTCTCCTGCACAGCTATCTGGAAAGGGTTTTAAAACTGTTTCCAAATTGTTTGGGCTCGGTTGTTTGGATTACAAGTGGAAAATATTCAAGATACTCCACTTCCTAGGAGTGGACATCAGTGGAAGTGTTAAGTTCAGCCTGAAATGCAGCGGTGGGAGCTGAAGACAGCTGTGTACAAGCACAAGCCCAAAAACCTCAATGACCTCAATCAAAGTTCTTCCACAACCACACGAGACACTGCTAAAGTCCTGCAGGAAACCTCCACTTCAGGTTATTGTTGCTGAAGTTAAATCTACAAGGTAATGAGTCATGGGCATACTTAATATTGCCCACACAAGTTGTTTCTCTTTTGTTTAATTGTATTAAATAAATGATGGCACTGTGATGAAGTTGCGTGGTTCTTCTAATTTTGCATTTGCTCGATACTAACACCCACAATGATCTAATGATTTTTATTACACAAAAATCAGAGAACATTAAGAGGGGGTTCAAACATCTGCACATGCAGCCAGTAAGTTCCAACATCCAGGACTTGATCAGCAAATCCAACTCCAACCCCTAACTTCAAAAACTCAGGGCCCAACAAAACCCCAAAAACATCTTAAACAGTCAAAAGGCCACACAAAACAAGGTTGTCAGAGATAAAGAAATGAACAGGAACAGACAAATCAGCCGCAGCAGAGACACACAAGCAAGGGGCTGGAACGCTGGAACGCTGGAACGCTGGAACGCTGGAACGCTGGAACGCTGGAACGCTGGAACGCTGGAACGCTGGAACTCTGGAACTCTGGAACTCTGGAACTCTGGAACTCTGGAACTCTGGAACGCTGGAACGCTGGAACGCTGGAACTCTGGAACGCTGGAACTCTGGAACGCTGGAACGCTGACGTACGAGGAGAAATCCGAACTGAAAACCATGCAGCACATACACGTGATGAATGATGACTGATAAACTGCAGGTGTCGGGTAATCAGCTAACTGAAAACAGATATGAGGCTGAGGGCAGGAAGCTGAAGTTTCCTGAAACCAAAACACACACACATACACACACACACACAAACAGGAAATGTGTGAGAAACTGACTAGAGTGCACGCAAACTGAGTGATTGAAAATAAAACAAACAAAAAAAGACTCAACGAAAACTCGGAGCTGTGACAGTGTTGGTGGTTTGGCTCTGAGAGAAGAGCAACAAAGCTCTTGTTTTCTGTTTCCATGTCAACAGAAATAAAGGAAACGTTTAGAGGTGGTTTGTGTTTGCGTTCATTTGAACATCTAGTGACACACAGTTATTATCTGTAAAGTGGAAGTGCCAAACACATTCAGTAAGGTCTCCCTGTGTCAGTCGGAAAGTTAAACTTTGATTTAATAACAGTCTTTTGGGAGTGACGACGTCAACCGTCCCCTCTCCTACGCCGTGCCGTAGCCACGGACACCACGTGACTGCTGATGTCCACCAACAAACGTACAACTCACTAAGCTGCAGTGAGTCTCTACGCTCCTTAGAGCATCGCTGTAGCATCGTCATTGTTATGAGTAAATAAATGCACGTTTTTAACCTTCCAAAACGGATTTTCAAACGACATTTCAGGACGAGTTGGTTTCACTGATTACTTTTGTATTTTGGCATATTGGGAATCTGGTTTCTGCAACGTCTCTAAGTTGGGACGACGCGGAGAAAGAAAATAAAACAAATCACTGAGATTCTTTCACTGAATTTGACTTTTAGTTCTTTTAGGATTATTTTATTTTTAGTCAGCTTCTTACATTTGTTAATATACGTCAATCTTGTTTTTGCCCAGCAATCCATTAAAAAAACAAAAAAAACCCACCTTTTCTTCATTTTGCAACTTTTTGTCACTGAGCTGGTGAAAGAAAAAGTTGATGTTATTTAAAACGGGTGATGTCATGAGTTTTTGTAATAACAAGTTTCTACAAAAGCAGAATCCGTGAAAGCCGGAGACTCGGAGAAGCAAAGATGGGAGAACACGGTTGAAATGTACATCGTCAATGTTCCTCAATGAAGAACGCATCTGGAGTGGACCATCAGTAAAGCATGTTTTATGGATCAATTCCTTTATTGGAAGTGATCGTTGGCGTGTGTTCCAGACCAAAGAGGGAGTGGCGCCACCAGGCGCTGCGGTGGTGTGGGGACGCAGGTTGAGACCTCTGTGATGCAGCATTACTGCAGAACACTACACTGGGATTTTAGAGCAACATATGCTGCCTCCAGGACCTTCTTCGAGGACATCCCTGTACTTTTCAACAATTTCAATGTCAAAATATTCTGGACACATCAGAAAGGATGCGGTGAGGAAGAGGACGGTAGAGCTGCAGGTCTGTCACCATCCTGAACTAACGTCAGTTAGGAATGTTGGAAAATTTAAAAACCAAAATGTGACAACAACCCTGCAGCTTTTTTCACAGCTTAAAACATGTTCGCAGGCATAATGAGACAAAGACCTGAAACCTTTGGTGTCTTCGATGCCAGAATGACTTTAAGTGTTTTAAGTGAAAAGGAGAAAAAACACTGCGGGATCTTGAATTTTTACTCTTTTTTATGTAAGGTCTAATTGCAAAAATAATATTGACAAATGAAATAAAGTTGGTGAGAAAGACAAACAGTAAAAAAATATTATAAAACTGTGTAAAATCACAGTGATTGTTGTTTATTTAAATGTTCTATATAATCATTTGTTTTAATTTGGTTCTCTATAAATGTATAATTAGAGGAATACTCAAGCGTATATCTGCCTGATAGAAAGCTGATGCTGCCTCCTCAAAATACCGTAGTGTCCATAAGAATATGCCGTATTTTAAATGAATGTTACAGTAATTAAACATGACATTCCAGATAAAATGGGTTTATGATTTTCCATCCGTAAAAGATTTGCAGCAGTGTCTTGGTGAACAGCTGCAGGGATGTGGATACGAAAGGTCGAAGAGGGAGCGCCGTCTCAGCTGGAGGAGTCTTATGAAATGTCCTTTTGCCCACACGAGCTTGATGAGTTCAAATCATTAGATTTGGAACTAAAATGTGAGTGACAGTTTGGACCCAGACCGGAAATCCGGGAAATCAGAACTCAATCTGATTTGTTTTTGTGTTTTTAGTCAGTTGCACAACCGACCTTTCTGATTATTTTCTTTCAGAAACCATTACTTCACCGTAAACTGCCAAAGATGCACAAAATAATGAACAGGTTTAATGAACATTTATTTTCTAGGTTCCTGTATAATTCTGTTAAGAATATTGTCAAAGAATCAATATGAAGTTGATGAAGCCTTTAAAAATTTAAACACTAAGAAATCTGCCGGTCCAGACATCCTGGTGCCTTACTGTTTTAAATTTGACTGCTGACTATTTGTCATATTTTGTCGCTGCAAACAAATAAGGTCTCTTCTGTTTGACGTCAGCTTTTATTGATGTGCAGTTGTCTGCAGCAGCAGTTGCTTTTCTGAGACGTCTGCTTATGAGTTTCCTTCTTGGAAACATACACCTGGACGGTCCATACCAGCAAACTCGTGGCTGCTTCCATAGACGTCCTCACACCAGCTTATGATCACTTCATGAAGGGTAACATTAAAAACAGTTTTCTATCCACACAAGAGTTCCAGCAAATTGACCCCAGTTTCACAGCGTGCATCACATTGACAAAAACAAAACACCCCAGGAGCTACATGTCCAAGTCTGCCAGCCTCAGGGAGCAAATCCAGTGTGAGAAGTCCAGGAGAGCACATAGACGACTGAACAAGCTCTGTTTGCTGGGAAGTGATTTCAGGAAAAAGCCAAAATTCCTCTGCAACGGTGGGAGGGATTCCTAACTGCATGGAGGGAAGGAATACTTCCTGCTTTTAAATGGACATTCACTGTACCTATAGTTTGAGCTTATTCACATGACTTGTGGAGCTCCTCAAGGGTAAATTCGTGGACCACTGCCATTCAACCTTCACTTGAACTTCCAGTTCAAATCGAACATGTTGCTTAGCACAGCTCTGCAGATTACCCTCAGATTTAGGTCTTTCCCTTGATCAAACTCACTCTTGCAATGCTTGGAGAAGAAGACTTTTCTAAATGTAATCAAGCTTCCTTCAATCAAACGTGGCTGAAATAACTACATTTGGCAGCCAAAAAAAAAAGAAAAAACAAATAAAAGGTTCTGCCCAGCTTGGTTCCAGAGGTATAAAGACAAAAAACAGGAATCTTGGGGTTTTAATTCACTCAGACTGGAGCTTCTGCAGCTGCACCAAGACTGTAACCAGCGAGTTTTCACATTATTCCGGTCGACCCAAAGCAACAGAGGACTGTTTTCAGTTTTCAGAGTGAAAACTGTCAGACTGCCACTGTTGACCTGGGACCAAATTAAAAATCAGCTTTTTAATATCTCAAAAAAATATCAAGAGTCAGATGTTTTGTTCAGAGGGATGAGAGTGGCATCCAAGGCTTCATGTTGACCAGACTCGATTACTGCAACGCTCTTCTGCCTGGTCTCAAGTGACAACTTTCCCTACCAGCACCAAACTGTCCCAACTCTTTTGAAGGGTAGTTCATGAGCTAAAGGTAAAGTATACAAGTCCAAAAGTATAAATAAAGTCCAAACTCTACCTTGATAGTAGTCTTCATTTATTATCAAACTCTTAAGTCGTTTAAGTGCCCATTTATTACACATAACCACAAAATATAATGTCTTAACTGTAGTGAAAAGCTGCATCTAAAATGTATACAGATGTCGCCTGTGGGAGGAAGTGGAAGTGTCCAGAGAAAGCCCATGCACTGTACATATATTTTACCTTTGTATGAATATATTATATTTAAGACCATAGTGTAAAAACAAATAAAAAAAAACAAACTCAGACAAAAATCACTATCATACACCTCTTGAGAACTTTCTTTTGTGTTAAATTAGTCCTGCTTTTCTGTGTTTTCTGGCTTATGTGCTGTGTCGCTGTGCTGAATTATCATCTAAAATGTGTTAAACATGTATAGTACACATGGTTGGGATCCCAGAGTTCATCGTGAAACATCAGTAGGGATCACTGGTGACCTCTCGGCTGACACCACAGATGGGACCTACAGTCAACAGCTGAACATCTGGAGAGCAGAGGTGCTCCTTCACAGTCACACGTCCAAGATCACGCCATCTATCTGTGTCTGTTCGGGTGCAGTTTTGCTTCCATGATCTAGTTGAACACACGAGGTTTTCACCTGGAAACGCTTCCAAACAAAACGTGTTCCCTCCTTTTCGGATTGTCTTTAGACTTTGATGCTCAGTGAGGCTTGCAGGGTCAGGGTTAGAGAGGATGAGAGGGTGAGGGTGCAGCACCTTTAGTGTTTGAATGTAGTCATGAGAAAACTGACAAATGGCTTCCATATGTGCATAATCGTCTCACTGTAGGACAACAGTTATTATTTTTTATGTCATGTGCAGTTGCTTCTCTATGCTTTTTCCTCTTTTGTGTTGTACCCGAACACCTGAATTTTCCTACCGTCATCTTTTTTTTCTTTAATACAGACCTGCTGATGATTAATGCATCCAATGTTGATCATTAAAAATATTGCCCACACAATACTTTGTTTTGGCCTCCTGCATGTTGTTGTTTGTCTGCAGTTGCATGGAAAGAGGATTTAATGACATCTTTTGCACAAAATGGAACAGAGGGGTTTACTAACTGTGGTGTGGCTGTATGTGTTGATGCGCTGCAGAGGAGTTTGTCATAAAGCCATGAAACCTATCATTTGACCCCCCACCCACCCCAGGTGACCCTATCTTTGCAAAGTAAAAGGAAATATGAAGCCAGATGTAAATTAAGGCATGATAATATACAGAATTATTGTAGAACCATACAATGAACTTTTTCTATCAGAAGGACAGTTGATGAAATATGTTGCCGGGAGCCCGCCGATGCCTGCAGCTTGTAATACTCACAAACATGTAGCTGCACAGTATCTTATCAGATTGTCAGTGCTTGATTGAGTGCATTACAAGTTTTTTGTTTTTTTGCCTGAATGTATTATTCGATGGCAGCACGGTGGCTTAGTGGTTAGCACTGTTGCCTCACAGCAAGAAGGTTCCCGGTTCAATTCCCGGCCCGGTGGGTCTTTCTGTGTGGAGTTTGCATGTTCTCCCCGTGCTTGCGTGGGTTTCCTCCGGGTACTCCGGCTTCCTCCCACAGTCCAAAAACATGCAAGGTAGGTTAATTGATCTTTCTAAATTCTCCCTAGGTGTGAATGTGAGTGTGATTGGTTGTTTGTATGTGGCCCTGGATAGACTGGCGACCTGTCCAGGGTGGACCCCTGCCTTTCGCCTGATATGCGTCGGGATAGGCTCCGACAGACCCCCGTGACCCGGAAACGGATAAAGCGGGTATAGCTAATGGATGGATGGATGGGTATTATTCGATTTCAAGTACGTTACTCACAGTAAAGTCCAGCTGTTTTGTAGCTTCAGAAATAACCATGTTGATTGCAGGATTAATGTATCTGGAAATGTGTCATTTCTTAAGACATCAAAACCAGAGAAAGTCACATATTTACTGTGTTAATCTTGGCATGCATCAGGGATAAAAAAGCTTTCTCGTGTTCTCAAAATGTCAGAAGATCAAACACAACAGTGCTGCTCATTTCCCTGCACTTAACATCTCAAGGGAGGGCTGAGGAAAGGGAAAACAAGCAGAGCTGTGCGCTCTTATCAGTGACGGCGCGCTGAAAGCAGCCAGGAATGAGGCGGCGTGACACGGAAAACACTCGTGAGTGCAAAAAGCCAGTCAGTCAATCTCTGATATGGAAACTTCCCTTTCATTTATCTCTTGTTTTTCAATGTGCTGACAAAAACTGGAATACGTGGGATACGGTGACGTGGAAAGTGAAAAAAAGACAATAAATGCCGTAATCTTTAAGTTTACTTGGACTTTGATTTCATTTAATTGCAGGCAGCATGAACCAAATATATCTCATGTTTTCTCTCATCAACATTTGCTGACATGTACTCATTTTAACATGGATAAAATTAAGTTAAGAAAATAAAATATCTTCATATTTTCTGCAAAGAGCAAAAAGTCAAATGAAAGCTAAGAACCACTTTGTTATATTTACGTTTTCCATAGTGGCCCAAAGTTCCCTCAGACAGGGTCGCAGCATAATAACTATTGAGTTTTGACCCTGGGCTGCTTGAGTTGGTCGTTTTGTGCTTATTTTTCCCTCCTTGCGTGCTTGTGTGTGTGAGCGTTTGTGAAAGTGACAAAGCTTGTGTGATTTGGTTCTGGTGTGGCCCGTGGGTGGCCGGTCCCAGCAGAGCCTCCGGGGACTGGAGCCGCAGCTTTTATAACCCTGGAGGACCTTTGCTCTGGTCACTCCTGACTCTGTGCCAGATTAATTAGCGATGTGTGATTGTGAGCTAATGACCCATGTAAACATGCCCTGTGCAGACTGATAAGCGGGGCTGGCGCTCTCCAGGCCCCGCCCCTTTATTCTGCACTGTGTTGTGTGTATGTGTTGATATTTTCCAGGTTCTTTCAGTTACCGATGTTGTACACATTGGTAGTCGGTCCAACTTTCCTTTCGTACCACAGGAAGTACCCCTGCTGTAAAAAGCCCCTTTAGTTATGCTGACAAGGTGACCAACGCCTAACTTAGTGTAACGAACATGGTGTAACTTAGTTCATCATGTTAGTGCCCGGTTGGATCTCTTTTCTTCTTTAGAAATGCCTTAAATCTCAGAGGCATCTGAATCTAAATCTAAAATCCCTCGAAAGGTGTTGTGACAGAGCAGGAAATGTGTGGTTTCATGCTGCCGTTTGTAGGTGACCTGCACAACCAGGTCACGCCGTGACAAGCAGCATAAACCCACCAGTACGGCGTCTGACACGTCTGGAGAACACCTGCATCATTTGTGCACACACAGGGATCGGTGCAGGCAGAAATTAGCCGTGAGGAGGTTTAACTTTGGGAGAGCGGGATTTTAGCCGGGATTTGTGGAGCATCCAGTGACGCATGCACCACACACACAGCAGCCAGAGTGTGGGAAATGTCAACAAATACTCCACATGCCCTCCGTACCACACAGGTCACCATTAAACCGTAAATCTTCTTCAAACAGCTACCATCCGGCTTTTCTTCTCAGCAGGCATGAAGATGTGAACTTTACCCAGAGTCGGGACAGCGCAGCGCTTCAGGGAAGCGGTCCTGCTCAAACAGGTTTGCTTACAGTCCTACAATGGTTTGTATGTGAGAAAAGCTCATCTGGGTTCTAAAATAAGAGCCAGTCTGACAAGATCTGATGTACAATAAAGCAGGTTGACAAAGGCACAAAGACTTTGTTTGGCTTCTTCTCTTTCCTTTTGCACCAACTTTGAACCAGAGCAACAGAACTCAGTGACTAGAAGAAGGGAGATGTTTGACCAGTGATGTTTGGATTGCTTCTGGTTTGCTCTATGCCTTCATTCTTCCTCCTTGAAAGCTTCTTGAACCAATAACAGTGAAAAGCAGGATAGATGAGCTTTTTGCCGGTGACTTTAAAGAAAAGTCACAGGGCATGCACCCTCTCACTTCTTCTTTAGCACCAAGACTACGACTCCAAACCTCCTTCTCTGAAGCTTTGTGTTAGAGCTAAGCTGAACCTCTTCATCAGGAATAGTTTGGGGCTTGTAGGTCATTTTCAGTATCATTTTAATATGGTTTGTCCATGTGCAGTTTTCCTGTTTTGTCTTCAGCCAATTCAACATTAGGTTTTGGATGTTGTGACCTGACGTCCAGGGTCTGGGTCCTCCTTCCCTGAGAAACTGTCAGACCAGAGACATTTTAAAACCAGGTTGTGATCACAGGAGAGGAAATGTCCCGGGTCATTTCTTCTCTCTTTTCTTAAACATGCTCACAGCAACATACTGACTCAAAACAGTTAGGTGGCTATGAACGACCTCAGTGTGAGTTATGTGTAAGTTCCTCCAGAGCGGCGCTTGCATTTTGACACTAACAGTAACTGAAAGGTTTGGTATGGAAGACTCCACTGCCGTGTCTCCTGCTGCCTCCCTCTCTCCCAGAGACACGGCTGTCTCTTCTCCTTTTCTTCATCCCTCCTCTCTGATCACAGATGCAGACCTGCCGTGAAGCGACTGCCTCCATCTGCAGCTTCTATCTTATCAGCTGTTGCCTCAGCTGGTCTTCTTCTGACAGCCATCCACACTGGCAACCACACCTGCTGCTGGGCAACAGGGCAGTGCAGTTGAGTGAGACGAGTGAGTTGAGTGCTTGATTGACTTCCTGTTGGCTGGTTGCCCAGTTAGTCAACCTGGAAGGTTCCTGAAATGATCTGAGACAAAGGCTGCATGGCTGGAGGGGCCAGCTGCTTTAGAGGGAGAAGCTGTTGACCTAGAGGCCGTCTGGACGGAGGTCATGCGGTCAACCGTGGCTGGCAGCCTTCAGCTGGGGCTGAAGGTAGCTGTTTGATGCTCCTTTGCTAAGCTTCAACCCTTACAGACCCTTACAGGCCAACCCAGAACTGGTCACAGTGCAGTAAAACAGTATGTTTCCCAGTAAATGACACTAATGTAAAGCATAGACTCACAGAGATCGTTCTGAAGTACATTTACTTAGTTACTGTCCATCCCTGCCAACTACTCACGGATTTGCATCCCAGGAAGACTGAAACTGGTCTGTCCAGGCAGTTCCCGCTTCATCAGAGGTGTCCAACTCTGTCCTTCAGGGCTGTCCTGCTTCCCTCACCCTGATACAAACAACTGTCATTAAAACTTGTGCAGACCTTCATCACAAGCTCATGATGATCCGTTAACTAGAATCAGGTGTGTTGATGTGAGGACGGATGTAAAACAGGCAGGACAGTGGCCCCCGAGGACGAGGATTGGACACCCCTGCTCTACATGATTGACATGTGACTAACATACCCCACATAGTAACGCTACAATGATTTCCAGCACCCAGGAATTTCTATCCACTTGCCAAACTGTCCCCACTTGTATTTTCCACAAAGAACACCTGAAAAAAAAAGAAGTGAATAGTTTAATTTGGATGATCGCAGGTTGAAGAGAGCGGAGAGGAAATCCTGACAGAGATGAATGAAAACCTCAACAACGGCAGCGTGGAAAGTGAAATGCCTCTGTCCGTCAGGTGGAAGACACCACGGAGCCAGCACTTCCATGCAGGAAACACGCGGACCGTGCTGCAGCAGGTTATGGAATGCATGTCTAAACGGTTTGAACCGCGTTAATTAGACTCGCGTTGATTTACAGGAACTCTGCTGTTTTAGTTACTGCTGCTTTGATCGCCTTTTGCAAGAAACAAGGTGGGCAAACAAAAGCCTGTCATTTCTTTTTCTTTTCAGCCACAGATAATTGACATTCCTGTTGTCAAAGTAACAAGCCAATAAAAAACTGCAAAGCTAGTAAGCATGATACTCTGTTTCCTTGGTAACGGTTGGTGTGGAGGCTGCTGTAGGCAGTCCTCTGTAATGGCCATGTGACAACTCTTTTGGAAGTGTTATGACTGGGCTATTTTTAATCTGATCCTGAGCCGCTCTGCAAACGTGATGTGCCGATACTTGTGAACTAATATCATGAGAATTTTGACCAGCGTTTACACACATGCTGCTGACACAGCAGCAATAAAGGAAACACACACATGTTCCTGTAGGCTCGGATAAGCAGGGAAATCGTGCATTCTGGGTTTCTGTTTGTGGGGCGCGGGTGTGGGTGGGTGGGTGGTTGGTTGTGTTGAGTGGGGGTGTTGTGTTGGGTGGGTGGCTGTGTTGAGTGGGGGTGTGTGGGTGTATTTGGTGCGTGTCGTTGGTGGGGGTGGGGGTGAGGTTGGGTGGGTGTGTTGGGGGGTCAGATGAGGATTTCCATGTTCAGTGCAGGATACTGCTGTTGATGTTGTCGGCAGCTATTTTACCAGAATGGGCGACTCACTGAGCGTGTTTGTAGCACACGAATTCAGAACTCAGACGTTAATTTCATCTCCGCAGTAAATTTATTTCATGTTGGGCTCAATGGAAAATGACTCAGTTTTGCGGTTATTTGGTACCGCCTACTACCGAAGTCTTGTTGAGGTTTGGTTATTCAAATTTCTTACTTTGATCTCACCCAGTCCATAGATGTTTAAAATGTCAGTGCCAAGTTGTATTAAGTTTGAACAGGAATCATTTGTAAAGTTTGAAGTTCCTCTGGTTGAGGAACTGGAGAACCTTTGGCCACACCCACAAACTTGACTCCAGTGTAACATTGAAACAGATTTTATAATTAAGAATAAAATGTGTCAAATTTATTCAAAGATGGGCTTGTGTTGCAAAATATATCAGAGACTAAAGGTTGGTTGTAAAAAATTACAGGTTGCATTGTAGAGGATCCGTATATGTTTTAATTTTCTTGAATTTCTTTATCTTATTTTTCTTGTGATTGCTGATTGTTGAACAATTTCTGTTAATGTGAAGATGCCATCTCTATATGTTATAATGCCGCTGCCCACATTGTACACATATTTGTAATATTGTACCAAAAAAATTTAATACAGTACAAGTTCAAAAAAAAAAGAAGAAAATGTGTTGGTCGGTTAATACGGTATGCCAAATTTTGGGAAATCTGTTAAATTACCTCAGAGTGAGTCAAAGTATGAATGTTATTACAGTGCTGCCTGGAGGCCTGCCAAGGGAAAAGTCCGGAGTCGTTCAGGGGTCCTGAATCTTTATCTCAAGTTTCATGTCTGTATGATTTGTAGTTTTTGTTGCTCAGGTGCTGTTAGTGCAGAAAAAATGTAGGAAGACAATAACTACGCTGATGCTTTGACTGGTTAACGATGCACCGATCTAGATGTATAGTCGGATCCAACGATGTATCAGCACATCAGCGACCTGAACGCTGCAGCCTGACAGCTGCACCACATCTAAGCCAGAAGAAGCCCGTACCATCCAAGATCAAGAAATTCAAACTCCAAATTGAAGGCTGTTTGACTGACAGCTAAGGAACCCAGTCCTCTGTGGACTCCGGCTCCTGAGCTCCCGGGAACCTGCTCCGCATTAGCACTGCTGAGGGAGGACGCACGAGAACATTCCTGTGGTTGTGGGTGTATCTTTTCAGCTGTGTTTGACAGCTCTGCTCATCCTTGTTTATTGAGACATCTGCAGGTTTGAAAACAGTGAAAAAAACGTCCATCAGAGGTTCCCAGAAGCAAAGGCAACGTCTCACAAAGATGCCGTGTGCTCGGGCAAACACAAGCATGTTTGCTCAGCAGTCATGGAGCATGTGGGCGGCGACTGTCTCATCCACGGAGGTCTACAGTCACTTCAGAGCCACCACAGAACTCTTGCTGACCTCCACCGATGCGTGCACAGATGGTAGTTACACAAGGGGAACATTTTTGTCATTGTTCCTGACATATGTTTGATGTGAGAACTGCTGAGCGACATGAGCAGTTCTGTCATCGTTGCCCAGTTGTTGTTGTAATGGACCATGAAGTGATTACTGCAGCCTCTTCTCATTCCCAGAGGGTCAAACGCTGTTGTTTAATTGAAGCTCTGCCATCTGTGAATCATACAGGATTGTTAGGGGTTGACGCATTGACGCAACATCTGCGTCAATATCAAACACTGGAACGTCATTGTGGAGGGTTTCCGTATCAACGGGCCAGAAGGTCCTCATAAAGTGGCCAGAAATTAAGCCAGGAGACCCTGAAGACTGAGAGAGCCATGGAAAAGCAATTTTCTTTCCTTTACTGTGTAAATTAGTTTGCTTTCATTTGAGCTGTTTGCCTCATTTAGAGTTTGGTGATTATATAGGCGTCACACCTGTTTGGCAAGCTTCAGCAGACAAGTCACGGTCAGATTTAAAACACAGGATGTGGAATAGTTTCACCACGTTTACCTGGTGTGCTGGGGCCACAAACGCAGCGCTACCACGGTGAGAAAAGGCGGACATGTCTCCTGCTCTACTGTACCCGGGTCCTGAGGATCAAACCCTCAAGTTGGAGGACGACCTCCTCTACCAGCGGATCCCTGGCTGATCCAGCCGTCCCTGGTGACCACGGTGATGCTCACCGCTGGTTCTGGCCAAGTGTCAGGTGATCGCTATCCCATAGGAGTGTTTTTGAAAGGATGTGCACAGACTTCAACCCAGTCAAAAAAACAAAAAAACTTCCAACACATGAAAAAAAACAGTCCCGTCTGGTTACGAACTCCGACCCAGAAACTATTACAATGTTCGGGACTTCATCATTCAAATGTTTGTGTGACAACACAGCTTGACGGTGTAAACCTGTTCACACGCAGCAGAGGCTTGCTTTTTTTATAAAATACTTAATGGTCCATCATTGTTTTCATCCCAGTGGTCTAGAAAACGGACTTGGTCACTTCAGTGGTAAACTTCACACGGAAAATGACCGACCTACCACTTCATGAGGGAAGGTTTTTTTGTCCCGCGTTGTAACGCCTTCTACATTTTTCCAGCTTCTCGTGTCCATGTGAATTGCAGCCTATGTTTTAATTCGTTGCTGAGATCAGTGCACCAAGTATGCTGCTGTAGGACTTCCACTTCAGGGTTACTGGATCCTTGTCCTGGAGTTCTGGGGGGGCCTGTCGGCGAGGGCCTGGTGGCTGGACCTTCACCGACGGGATCCAGCCAGGTGTAGGCCAAACCGGACACATGGGCTCGCCCTCTTGTGGGCTTACCACAAGCAGCAGGGCCTGGTGGGTCAGCCGGTGGACCGTGGCATGCCGACCGGAAGATCCTATACGGAATGTCATGGTATGTTTTTAAATGAACAAATACAGAGGTATTTAACAACAAAAGTGAAGTTCATTGGTCCTTTATGTATCACGTTCCTAAATGTGTATTCCATAAAGATCATTACTTCTTTGTGAAAGTTATTACATTCTCTTTTATTTTTCTCTGAAAAGATGCCATCGCCCTCCTTTAACACTCTTTAATCCGACGTTTTTCCACTAAGTACACCTTTACAGTACCAGGGTCGACCCCGTTTGGCCTTCACAACCTCCTCCGTTCTTGGAAAAGGATCCAGAAACAGATCTTGGTTCGTATTCACGACGCCATACAGTTGTTGACCGTCCATCCATGAGAATTCCTGGTTCCGCCGTCCTCCCACACCGGCCGACCTTCGTCCACTGACCTCTGGCATCAGAGGACCACTGCTCATTGGACATTTGATCTTTTTCAGACTAGTCTCTGTACATGCTTGTGCTCTGGTTCCAGTAATGATTTCATTAGATGTCACAGCACATTTGTCAGGCAGCTTACTAACAAATGCCCGTTGATTTGTTTGAGGGGGAACGTGCGTACTATAAAAAGGTTCTGCAAATATGTTGATGGTTCAGACTCACACATACTATGACCAGGCTTATATGTCTAACACAGAAAATCCAATCCAGTTCCTTTACAATGCATTCAATTATTCCAGTTTATTTTAGACTTTTTTTATTATTTATGATTCACCATAACTGGACAGAATCCTCCGGAAAAAAGACTAGTGATAAACGACATATCAGAGGGCGGATGAAGCGGAGTCCTGCGAATCACAGCGGCATGATCATCAAAATGAAAACAGGAGTTTTACAGGAAACAACATTAAACTAGTGCACGTTGTTTTATTAAACAATACAAAAACATCAGTGTAATGGTGCACTCTACCCACAAAGAGTAATGACGAACCACCTACTCGCCCACCCACGCTTACTAAAACAGCTCAAAAACAAGGTCGGCACACAAGCCCAGAGTACTACAAACTACAAATCAAACAACCCCCCCCCCCCCCCCCCCCCCCCCGTTTCTTTACAAAACTAATTAACAAACATGTTCAATTAGTTCAACGGTCAACAGTTAAAGGAATGCTTATAGTCTTTTGACGGCATCATCAATCTCTGAGATCTGGTCCTTGAGTTGGCTCCACTGTTCAGGATTCAGGGAGATACCTGGAACAGATGCAGGAAAGAGGTCAGCAATGGACAACATGCCACAAGTGCAGCAGAAAGCAGCAGAAAGCAGCAGAAAGCAGCAGAAAGCAGCAGCTTCACAGCCCGGCCTTCGTCTGTCAGGTAGCTACGGATCTAAATGCTTCCAATCATCAGGCTTGCTTACCTTTCTTTCCGGGTTTCATCTCCCCATCTTGGTTCATCCAGTACTCCCTGATGTCAATCAGGACTTTGCCCTTGAAGTCTCTGACGCTGACATATCTCATCTTACCAATCTGCAAGAAGCAAAGTTAGTGCTACCTCCCGTTTTTTAACTTTCTTCCCACTTTTCCCCCACTGAGCCTGGTTCCTTCTTCTGGGTCGTTCGGACCGGGATTATTCCACAACCGATTACAAATATATTTAAAGTGCAATAACCTTTTCACAACAACTAAATTAAATCTGTGCTATGGTCACCTTAACAAAAGTTTACTAACAGCTACATTTTCCACTCCACATCTGTGAAAGACAACGATGAAGTGCAACAGCCGATGACGACGACGTTTAAGTAAATGTGGGAAAAGCTCGACGGAGAAAATGTTTATCTTGTTTTAACAGTGTGTACTTTTTTATTTGTCTCAAGGAATTTAGTGTGTAACTTTTTAAATAATGCAATCCCACGTTAACCGGATCTTTCCATCTTCGCGGTCTTCCGGGTCGTGTCGTCTTTCGTGAAAACCAACTGGACGGCCGTCCACCGTCGAACCATTTAAAAGGTTAATGGGGTTCATCAGAACGCCAGGCGGGGCGGCACGTGAAAGCAGCTTTTAAGGGATTTGTGGGAGACGTGGAACCCAGCCAGACGCGGTTATCTGAGCTCCCACGGATCCACTCTGCAGCCGGCCGGTGGACATCAACCACTCGGACCTTCACTGAAGTTTCCTGGACACTAAGCTGCACCTGCTCCATATCAGATAAATGCACAACAACGTTTCACCAACAACTCATGACTGCATGTGGTTGATACCGAGTATCTCATGACGCAGAAGATGTGGAACCATCTTCAGCATCAGTGACCTGAAACGGCTCCACGACCACGTGGACCGCAGCCTCCGCCACCTCCGTCCAGCTTCACTCAGGTTTCTGGTTTTAGCAGCTCTGTCATGCTGGGGTCTGAGGTGTTTCTGCTGAAATGCTGCGTTTAGTTTTCTCCAAACATGGTTCTGGACATGGAGACCAAACTGACTCATCTGTCCAGAGGACCTTGTTCCAGAGGTCTGCTGGTTGGTTCAGATGCAGGTCTTCCCCTGGAAATCCTGCCTCACGTGTACTAATTCAGTCTTCTTCCAGATGTACTATTTAAGCTCTTAATCAACTCAAAGATCTGATGATTAGTAGAACACACCAGATGCCCAACCCTTGCTAAATAAATAATGGTGTAGGGCAGAACTGCTGGCGTTGTATTAACCCAACACTAAGACCCACTTTTATCAAACGATGCCGATTATGTTTTAACACACAGAAAAACAGAAACAATCACACAAGAGACGACTGTAACGTTTGTACGATTGTACATAAGCTCCAACAGCCCTACAGCTACACTTTAACAGCAGGGGGCGCTGCAGGAACCAGCTTCCGCCAGCAGAGGGTAGACTTGTGCCATGTCCAGAAATGAGCTTCAAACACGAAACTCTGGCTTGGTGATGGACACGGACAATAACGCTCCTTTCATGGAAAACAGATGAAAAGAGATTTTGTCCTGGATCTTCACCGCTGAATTCTGCATTAAACATTTACAAATGACAACCTTTCCCAGGGTTGTGGGAACAAGCCGACTGATGAGTTACTGCTGAATTCTGTGAAAAGATCATTTTGGAAAAGAAAGGGTGAAGAAACATATCCAACTGGAACCAGAGAAGAGGAACGATAATGAACTGGATTCTTGTGTCAGTCGGTGGAAAATGTCCCGGTAAGTATTATAGAGCTTCCGATAAAGACGGAGCGGCAGCAGCAGGATAGTGACGATGTTAGAACCAGACACGCCCCTCAGCTACAAACTGAAACGATGTCATTTGTCTTGGTCATCGCTCGTGTTTCTGGCCGAACGCTTTAGATGCTAAAAGGACCTGACCAGGAGTTTCTGAGACAGGAGATCACGATTCTGTTGTGATCACGACTCCATCCGTTAGAGTGAAAGTGAATCAGACTGATTGGCAGTTCCCAGGTCATAACCTGCATGCTGAAGTAGAACAGGGGGGGGGCTCACCTGGAACATGTTGTCCTCGCCGTTACCGCTGCCCTTAGACGAGCCGCCCGGCTTCGAACTCTCTCCACTCTTGGCTTTTTTGGCTGGTTTCTCTGGTGCACTCGTCTTCTTTCTCTTTGCCTAGAAACAGATGTCACCATGACCTTGCAGCTGCCCTGTATTTTTTTACAGCCCACAGTTAACTGGGGAGCACAGACCCAACTGTGCTGGGCGTTGCACACCGGCTGATAACTGAACAACGGAAACTAGCTGCGCCACACCCGCCCCGCCCCGCCCCGCCCCGCCACCACGACAGTTGGGAGTTTTAGATACCCTGACCTGTGCAGGCTGAACGAGTCGCTGAATCCAGACTTTTAACGGGTAATGTCCAAACACTCAAAGCAAACAGAAGACGGGGATCATAGAGAAGTTAAAGTCCAAACCTTGGTCTCCACTTCGCTGTCAGAGTCACTTCCGGATGTGGAAGACAGCACTTCCTTTGATTTCGGCATTCTGCAGGAACAGGGATCACAGATCAGACAGAGCTCGTGTCATCCTCACATGTTAAGGACTACCTTCAGACAGGGTCAGGTTTCTTCTGGACCATCTACGAATGACATCTGAGAACAAAGTGCCATTTATCGCCCTGCACATCTAACAACGCTTGAATTCACCAGTCAGCTGGGCTTTGATGCGACTTCTGAAGCAGTGCGGAAAACTAAAGTTACACATAATTAAGTCACGATACAAAGCGTTATGCAAGTGCTTTCATAATAGCCTGGCCTTGCTGTTTAGAGGTTAAATGCATCTCCAACAGGACGGGAGCGCCGCAGACTGGTCCATTCATCGTGAACTGGTTCAATAACAAAGACACCCCTTAAAGGCCTCTGGGCAGAAACCGTTTGATACACCCGAAATGTTAGTAATGAGCGTTTTCCACGTTTTAAAGTAAAAAAAAAAAACGAAGACGTGTTTTAGAAAATACCTGCCGACACTGCGCTGCCACACTGAGATCTGTTCCTCTCAATGTTGAGTTCTTTTTTTCATTTTGATCTTCTGGATTTTTAGTGGGTCATCAATCCTGATTCTTTGGTGGAGTAAAACTTATATTTGAGATTTCCTCTTCCCTAATCGCATATTTTAATAATACATGCACTAGTCAAAAATGTTTTTACGTCTCGGTTGATTTCCTGTACAAAGTGATGCAGCAGGCCGAGTTATGACCGTCCAGAACTCGTTAACAGCTGGACCCTGAAAGCCTTGAATCAATTACTTCTACCTCCCAGACTTCCTCAGATGGGACAAGATCCAGTTACGGGGGCTTCGCTTGAGACGCATCTACGTGTTTGTAGTAAAACTAATAAGTGGACAATAAGTGATTAAAGTCACTCTGGATTTCCATCACCTCCATTCCTGAAAAGACTTAAACATCTTTGTCACGTAACTTTGATATTATATACGTACACGTTTTGTGCAGAATCATCAATAGAAATGTAGTTATTATAATCTGGCTGCACAATGTCAAGAAGCGTATACAGGAAAATGAACTCCCCCAGGAACGGTTGGAGTTGCTCATTAATTCATATATTACTCACTTTTTTATTCATTAAATTATTAGGTCCAAGTATCCTGACCAGCAATCCTACCTAATTCTGTCCTGAAAAATAAAATTAATTAAATCTCTCTGGTTCTTCTGGGCTCAACTTTAACTTCCAGTGGACATTTTATAAAGTGAACACGTATGGATGCCGGTTTAGGATCCAAGCAGCAAAAAAAGAAAGATGATCATCATTATAAATACAGTTTTCACAAGATGCATCATCATAACATCCGCAGAACCCTGCTCCAACCGTAACACGCTTTAGGTGGAGCTGTGACGTCTACAAGTTGATCGTTCTCCGCTTTTAAGGCCTTGAAAGCTCCCAAATCAAACTCTCCATCCCTGCCAACATCTACCGTGAAACTTTTACCTGCAGTGTAAAAAAATTAAAAACGCAAACAAATGGAAGTAGAGAAAACACGTCTGCTGCCGTCCGCCCCGTTTGGCAGACACTGGTACACTTCATCTACAAACAGATATAACAAGTCAATCAATCAATCGATCAATCGATCGAGTCGTAAGTGCGGCCTAAACTTGACCTGTTCCCAGTGTTACAAGAACTCGCGAAATGTAAATATCTAATGGACCAATTACTTTCACTATTCATTATTTATCAACAAAACTAATGAGCCAGCTGGCTGAGGATCAACAGCGGTGGGCAGCCGGAGCGGCCCGGGCGTGCTCGTCGCGGGTGTAGTTGGAGCGGCCCGGGCGTGCTCGTCGCGGGTGTAGTTGGAGCGGCCCGGGCGTGCTCGTCGCGGGTGTAGTTGAAGCGGCCCGGGCGTGCTCGTCGCGGGTGTAGTTGGAGCGGCCCGGGCGTGCTCGTTACAACAGACCTTCAAACAGTCGCTCCTGCTAAAGCCAACACATTAAACCGTCTAGATGTCAAACACAAAGGCGTCACGAGCGCCAGTCGGCATCGGCGCCTGCCGTCTGCAGACCACGTGACTAACTACACCTACACCTGAAACTGCACCTGACCAGCACCTGTCCGCGTGACCCCGGTCCGGTCCGGTCCGGGATGCTGATCGCAGACGCGGTGAAGGCTGCTGCATCACAGCGAGGCCGCGCGCGTGGCTCAGCGGATCTTACAAAGACATCTGTTAAAGTGCGCCAGCCGCCGTCGGCGGAAGCCCTCGATCACGAACACATCGGCCACCTTCACGTCACATACGACCCTGCTGCGGGCGTGTAAAGACGCGCCACGCCGATCCCGAGCTAAACCCCCGCAAAAAGTCATTTTAACGGTTTCTTTTCTGCTGGTTGTTGATGCTTACATGAGACGAGGCTGCAGCGCGGATCTGAGAGCAGGAAGCGGAGGTCTTCTTCTGCCTCGCGTCGACTTGAAGCAGCGTAAACGCAGCGCGGTGCGCGGCTGCCCCCTGGCGGTGCGCGGCTGCCCCCTGGCGGTCCACGCTCTTAAAGAAACATTGAGAAGGTTTGGAAATGAACTGCTGGTTGCTGCTGCGCGAAAACAGAATTCCCAGGAAAAGTAGGAGCCTATAAGATTGCCAGTCGTTTCCATATGAAATGAGCAACAACATTGAGCCCAACATTAATTATGAGACAATCACATACGAATTTACTGAACTTAAGTATTCCTTAAGAAGTCTGCTCTGTCCTGTCGTATAAACAGCAGCAGTGTGGTATCTCCAGTCCAGTCTGTTGTCCAGGTGACCACTGAGGTATTTATAGTCCTCCACCTCTTCTCCCATGGTGGAACAAATATCAGACCAAGTCCTGGTTCTCCTAAAATCCACAATCATCTCCTTGGTCTTGTTCACAGTGAAGATGAGATGATCGTTCCCACAAACCAGTCCACCAGCTCTCTGTACTCAGTCTGTTGTCCATCACCGATTCACCCCACAGCTGCAGATCCATCCGACTATTTCTGGAGATGACAGGACTCCCACTTGTACGTAGTAAATACTTGTAAATAGTCAGACTGACTGAAGATTGACAACATTTTTGATGATAATTACAGGACACACTTTGGTTTAACATGTCACTGTGGTGATATTAGTTTAATTGTTTTCTAGCTGTACTAAATTATCTGTCGATGCCCCAAGACTCTGAACCACAGATCAAAAAGTTCAGATTTTCATGACTCAATGTAAGTTATTATTCAAATTACTTTTGTCACTTTCAGGTTGCATGACCATTGATGTTCCTTGAGAAATACCATCTTATTTTGTGCTGTAAACTGATTTGATACAAACAGAAATGAGAATATATTCTACTTATAGAGTTTTAATTTAACAATTGGAGGCAAATACAGGTATAGAGCGCCACATTAGACAACGGAGTCCATGGAAACAACACAAAGTCTATGTTCATGAGAACAAACGCATGAACCCTGCACGTCCGCAGCATTCAGCACCACCGAGACGTTCCCGTTCACGCTGCTGCTGCGTCTACTTTGCAGGGCCGCTGTATCCTCTCGCAAGGTTATCGCTGGTCTCAGCAGCATCCTTGAGCACTTGCATCACCATGGCGTTCCTCTGCCTGGTCTCTTCCATTCGCACCGGGTTTGCTTCAGGTAGATTCTGGTGGGCAGGGACATGCATCACTCGTTAATAAATCAAACAGGACAGACTCAACCAACGAGAAAACACTGACTTCTTTTCATTAGCAGAAAAAGCAAGAAGCAGGGACGTCTGAGGTCATTTTAGGCCGTTGAGACAAGACAAATACAAGAGTAGGTGAGAACAGAAGTGATAGATGGTACTTTATCCCGCAAGCAAAATATATATATATATATATATATATATATATATATATATATATATATATATAGATATATATATATATATATATATATATATATATATATATATATATATATATATATATATATATATATATATATATATATATATATATATATCTATATATATATATATATATATATATATATATATATATATATATATATATATATATATATATATATATATATATATATATATATAAATAAAAGAATACAAACTCTGGCAGTTTAAGAAGGTTCATATTTCCAAGTGCAGGTGTGATTAGTTGTTTGTTGTCACGACAACGGAAGAAAGGAGTTCCTGAAGTTGTCTTCGCGCTGCTTGAATCTTCTGGAAAACGAGCTCCGCTGCCCCTGGAGTTACGAAGGGGTGGGACCGATTGTCCGAGATGGACAGCAGTTTGTCCAGTGTTCTGTCCCGCACTGAATCAAACGTGCCCAGTCCCTGTCCGATGGGGGAACCAGCTTTACGGATCAGCCCGTTGATCCTGCTGGCGTCTCTGGCGCTGATGCTGCCCCACAGCAGACAACAGCAAAGTACATGGCCCTTGCAATCACGGACCGGTAGAAGATCTGAGCTTCCAAAGGAAATAGTGTCCCGTCTGTGTCCAGTCTGACAGTCAGCTACACCCCCAGGTACTTGTAGCTCTTCACCGCATCTGCATCCACGCCTGGGATGGATGTGGGTGCGGTCCCCGTCCTCTTCTTCCTGAAGTCAACTACAGTCTCCTTTGTCTTGCTGGACCAGGCCAAGACCAGTTTCTACAGTACCTCCATGAAGTGTGACGTCAGGGCGAATGGAGGGGACGTCTTTGGTACCAGAACCAAGCAGGATGTCTTCCACAGCACCGGTTCCTTCTCCTGCTGCAGGCTGAGGTAAACAATGTGCTGCAGGATGCCACTGACAGCCTCGCGACCCGAAAGCTGATGACATCAGGACCCAGATGCTGATGGCTTCAGTGCCAGTGTATGGGTCCTGACACCGTCTGGTCTGGACATCTCCCTGGAGGTGGTTTTCCAGACCCCCACTGCAGCCATCATCAGTGTCTGCTTCTTTGTAAAGCTGTAAATCTGCTCTGGTGGGTTGAGACCAGGTGACTGACTTGGTTATTAAAAATTATTCCATTTATTTCTCTTCAAAGGTCTATCTGAGTTGCTTGTACAGTATGTTTAGGGTCCTTTTTCCATCCACAGCATCCTGTCAGTTGTCTGCATGTATCCTCTTCTGTCACCAGTCCCATCATCAATAAACGCCAGTGCGTCTGTGCCCCCGACGGTCCAGGAGACATGACACAAGACTGTCTCATGGAAGCATGCTGCGAATGAAGAGCCCTTCCTTTGCATCTCCAGACTTTTCCTCTTCTACACTCGGATTCCAGACCATGGAGGCTTCCTCAGATGTTTTGCAGCAAAGCCAAACCTGCCGTTCCTGCTCTTGAGTCTTCCCAGGGGTTTGTAGCTTGCTGTGAACATTCATGAGAGCGTTTCTTGATTGCAGATGTTGGAAATGTCCCGTCTACCTTCTCCGGAGTATCCTTGACTTCCCCTGATGTTGTGAAGGTTTTTTCTTTCAGTAAGGAGAGCTGATCATCTACAATTATCCACTTTGTTCGTCTCCTGTGGACGTTTAGATGTTGATGAGTTCACTAGAGTTGTCTCTCGTTTTAAGCATGAACCAAACCTCGACCGGGCCACCTACGCTTTCATGATCTGTCGCAGTTTTAAGCTGGTTTTTTGGCCTAATAATAACCACCATCACTTGCACCGAGAGCTCCTTGGAGTTCATCTCAGTAGCTCCAGTAATCATCTAGACACCTGCTTCATTGGTCTGGAAGTGGACCACAAACATGACTGTTTAATTTCCTGTGTTAACTGTGTACTTTTGACTTCCTGAAAATGGGGGTGCTTTCTTTAAATGTGGCTATAATTTCTGAACGGTAAACACCATATTTCCGTTAAAAGTATAAAACTAGAGCTTAAAGTCTACACTTTGATCTCATCTTGCAACCACTGCGCTTGTGTATAAAAGCATTTAAAATCGTGATTTCAGATCGAAGCGGCCAAAACAACGTGACAGGATTGTGTTAAACTGAGGCGTCTGATTCGTTGAAAGCAATCAGCAGAAAGACACCTCCACATGAGCCGTCAGTGCTGGATTTGTCTGCTGGACCCAGGTCCAAGCTGGGACCTGGGTCGGGTTCGTTCCCAGGCTCTGTTCTGAGCCTGAACCCTCTACTGTGGGGGATCCCGGTCCAGAACAAATGGACTGAGAGCCGCAGCAGAGCTCGGGCTCGGGCTCGGGCTCGGGCTCGGGCTCGGGCTCGGGCTCGGGCTCGGGCTCGGGCTCGGGCTCGGGCTCGGGCTCGGGCTCGGGCTCGGGCTCGGGCTCGGGCTCGGGCTCGGGCTCGGGCTCGGGCTCGGGCTCGGGCTCGGGCTCGGGCTCGGGCTCGGGCTCGGGCTCGGGCTCGGGCTCGGGCTGCAGTGTGTCAGCAACTGCAGCAGACGTTTCTCACCTTGATCATCTCCCTTCTCCTCTCCTCTCCGGGGGAAATTATCGCCCACATCCCGTAACCGAGGCCCAAGCCTGCGATGAGCGCCGAGGAGGACAGGATGAGCCTCATGCCACTCATCCTGGACAGGGAGAAGACCTCCGAGTGCGCTGGTGCGTTTACTGAGCGTCAAACTCACCTGGATCAACTCATCCAGACCTGTGTTGGATAACGTCGGGCACAAACACTGGTGCAGGCTGGGATTTCTTCTTCTCCCTTCGGCGCTGAGAGAGTGGCGGCCCTTTGCTGCCTCCTGCTGTTTGTTACAGGTTAAAGGCTGCAAGGCTATGATATCTGAAAAAACAACACATCATGCTGTGATCGAAAGAAATTCAAGGACAGTTGAGAAACAGAGCCATTGACATCTACCAGCATGAAAGGGGTCACAGGCCACCTTCTAAGGCTTTGGGACTCCAGTGAACCACTGTGAGAGATTGTCCAAACCTGGAGAAAACACGAAGCCTTCCTAGGAATGGCTGGTCCACCAAAAACACTCCTAGACCACAATGCGGACTTGCCCAGGAAGCTGCAAAAGAATCAAGAACAACATCTAAGGACCTGCAGGCCTCAGCTGCCTCAGTTAAGGTTCATGACTCAGCAGTGAGAAGGAGTCTAAGCAAAATGGTGTCCATGCGAGTTCCAAGATTTTTTTGATTTTTTTATTTTCCTTTTCATTGTCAGTGTGGACATCGTGCACACGCTGTATGTCCGATGCACCGAAATTAGTCTCTGCTTTTTAACCCATCAACTAGTTTCACTAGTGAGCAGTGGGGCTGCTAGCAGGGCAGCGCCCCGGGGAGCACTTGGGAGTTAAGGGCCTTGCTCAGGGGCCCCCAGTGATTTACCATTGTGGGCAGCCCTGGGCTTGAACCTGGGTGAAAACCTCTGCTGACCAAAAAGACCCATCTCACAGTTGCCAGAAAACATCTTAATGATTCCTCAAGACTTTGTGGAAAACATTCTGTCTACTGATGTGAAGAAAGTGGAACATGTGTCCTGATATAAAACTTACACGGCATTTCAGGAGAAGAACATCGTACTGTCAGCCAAGCGTGGTGGCAGTGTGATGGTCTGGAAGTGCTTTGCCTCTGGACCTTGACAACTTGTTTTAATCGTTGGAACCATGAATGTAAGGTAAAAAACTATCAATGAATTCAAACATCAATCAGAATATCCTGTATCAGTTCATGACCTTAACCTCACACTCACTTGGGCATCACACTTCACACGTGCGTCAGTGTGGAAGATAGATGGTTGGTGCTTGGTTTAGGTTGATTTCACACTCATGACAACTCTGAGAGGGGTGAATTGTTTTTGTACCATGCCAGGAGAGTTTATACCAAGCACTAAATTATTTTCTAATACGATTGATTGGTAGTCGGCTCAGCCAATCGCTAGCCATTATTACTACTAAGAAAGCACAGCAGCGTCTCTACCTCCTCTGCAAACTGCGAAGAGCCAGAGCCCCGGCCTCCATCATGTAACCTTCTACAGAGGCACCATCGAGAGCATCCTGACCAGCTGCATCACCGTGTGGTACGGAGCTGCACCGCAACCTGCCGCAAGTCTCTCCAAAATGTAGAGAGACCAGCTGAGAAGATGGTTGGTGTCTCTCTCCCCTCACTTCAGGACATCTACAGCAGCCGTCTGACTCCAAAGCCCTCAGCATTGTGAGAGACCCCACCCACCCGTCACACAGCCTCTTCAGTCTGCCGCCATCAGGGAGGAGGCTGCGGACCCTCCGGGCCAGAACCAGCCGACTGAAGGACAGCTTCATCCATCAGGCCGTCAGGAAGCTGAACACTCTCCCTGCTCTTCCACCGTTTCCCTCCCTGCCCCCCCCCTCACTCACTCTGACCTCTGTATCTGCACCAGGCACTTTTAGCAGAACTGGACCGCCGTCTTTGCACCAGGTCACTTTAACCAGACCGATAAACTGAACACCTGCAGGACCGTCACACACCTTTAAACCTGCTGTACATTTAACCATCATTATTACAATCCAGTTCATCATACCAATAATGTCTGTCATCATACTAACATTTCAGTGTTTTTACTCTAATTTTATTGCCCTTGGCTCTTAAACCCAACGTCATATTATAACTTGTTTCTTTTTAACCTGCACTTTGTGTTTACAATTTATTGTGCAGCACCGAGGGTTTGAGAGTAACGTAATTTTGATTCTCTGTATGTACCTCACATGTGGTAGAATTTACAACAAACCTGACTTTGACTTTCTTATTTGAATTCGTCAAGCTACCGCCCATCGCCCTTCGCCCTTTGTGAAGCAACCATCCGTTTGTATTAACCAGCACTGGCTAAACGCTACGGTCAGTTTTGATATTGTTGTTGAGTCAGTATGTAAAATGGTACATCCAGCTGGAAACGTCTCATGGCAGCTCTGCAGATACTTTGGGGGAATGTAATACTTGATATAAACTCTCCTGGCATGGTACAAAAAAATCCCCATCAGAGTTGTCATGGATGTAAAATCAAACGATTGAGACCAAAATAACTTTTTGAACCAGACTGTAAATACGATTATTTCTGCTCCAAAGACATTTTAACATGGGAGTCAGTGGAGACTGACTCGCTTTTGGAGCCTCTAGTGGCCAGTTGAGGAACTCCAGAGGTCTTCAGAAACCAATGGTTCACGCGTGACCAAATGCTTCGTCCATTGTTATCTGTGATTTCACAGTCCGTTTTTCTTTGCAAGCCAATGAAACACGCTCATCGCATGTCAAGAAAAGTTGGCTTTGTCCTGAATTGGGATTATTCTGTGTCCATAAACATCACACTATACATCCAAATAATGTCAGAATATAATATGCAAGGCTGACATGTGTAAAATGAGAGATAATTTCATTAATAGATTACAAAATCTAAAATGCGTAGCAGTCTCTGCTAATGCTATGAAATGATATAAAATATTTGTTCACTTTTTGTCTTCTTTGTCTCTTTTCTCTTTGTCTTCATCTATTAATTTCTACAATTCATTACAAGTGAACTTGTAATAAATGTAACGTATAAAAAACTGCATTTTTCTCTGTGAGATGATGTACATTCAATTATTAAAGAGTATATACATAAAAACAGAAAAAGAAAAACAACTTCCTCAAGACTGTACGGTGAAGAACATTTAGTAGTTTAATTGTCCTTGAACATTGTTTGAAGTTTAGATAATGTGCTTGTACACATTGGGTTAGTATGTGGCTTGGAATTTTTAAGTGCCTCATCAGTTAAATCAATAGATTATAATGATTACTGATAAAAGACCATTGATTTTAGTCTGCTGATGATCTATCATCTATAATGATTATAAACTATGAATAATAAGGATTTTCTTTTAGGTGTTCATTTTTTGTTTTATCACTAGATGTTGATGCTGTAGCACTTTAGATGCAAATGTATAACAGGTAAAAGATAGTCTGCTGCAAATAAAGTTTGATGGACTGATTGATAGCATAACTATTAATAACTGCATATAACCAAAAACGGTGTAATATGATTATATTATATTTCTGACTATTATAAAGCCATAAAAAATGAACATACAAAGACATGTTTGTGGTGTGATGCAAACCAACACAGACCAATAAAGACTGCATCGTGGACTTATAAAGACTGATGTGGACGGGCCTCTTTGATAAGGACCGGCCTCGGACCAGCCTCTTTGATGCGGACCAGCCTCTGATGCGGACCAGCCTCTTTGGACCGGCCTCTTTGATGTGATGGGGAATAATGCTTTTTAGGGCCGACCTTTGCGAACTGACGTGACCGCGCCCCGTCTTCCTATCGCAGCGCGTGTATTAAATCGTCATTTCCGGTTACGACATGTAATGGTAACGGGCTGGTGTAGCTCTTAGGCCTCGACAGACAACAAGACACCAATGATTCCCATCTGTCCAGTCGTTTCCTTCACCTATGGTGAGTATGTGCAGATGGCGGAGTTATTTCGCGACCATGTGCTGACCCTGAACTGAGTGTAAAAGCGCAGCAGCAGCGCCGACAGCTCGATGTTTTACCCTGCGGCTAACGGTTAGCTCCTGTCCTCCGCAGTGCCCAGCCGGCTTGGTGAAGATGCCAAAATGGCTACCGGCAATTACTTTGGTTTTACCCACGGAGCCGCCGCCCAGTACAGGTAAGGCGCCGCCGATCCGTGATGCAGCATGTTTGTTTGTTTCTCCTGTGACGCTACACGTATGAGCGGGAACTTAATAGAGGACGGAGCTGCTGCCTGAGCTCGCTGCTACTGCCGTTGTTCGGGCTGGGGGAGGGGCGCGGGTCAGCTCTCCGCGGCCGGCCGCAGCTCTCCGCGGCTCGGGATCTCTGACATGGAGCTGAAAGCCCACGATCTCTCAGGTGGAGCTGCAATGAGGCAGAAGAGACGAGCAACTACAGGGGCGCTTTGTTGGCGGGCTGGTTCTGCAGAGATCTGTGACGAGACCGCATTTATCGGTTCACGGAGTGGAAGAGTGATTAGAGATGCGAGCTCCCTTGTGCGGCGCATCCTGACAGTTGTTGACACTAGAAGCAGCTCAGCAGCATCTTCGGTGCAGCTGACAGGGATCCAGGTTGCGAAATGTAGAGGAACCTCATTGATTTCAGGACGGAAAAGAGTCCAGACAACATATCTTCTCTTCCTCTGCATTTTAATTTTCTCCTGGTTAATATTTATTTACTACTACTCCGGAGTTAATGAATCTTGTGTAAAACAATCACAGCATCAGTTAATGTGTATTTTCAAATGCAGTACTGTTCGGTAGGGAACACACTTGCACACAAAAAAAACATATATATATATATATATATATATATATATATATATAGATATATATATATATATATATATATATATAGATATATATATATATAGATATATTCTTTTTTTTGTGGGCAAGTGTGTGTGGACTCTTTTCCACCACTCCCTCCATTATTGGACTTTTTTTGTGTGTAAATGTATAATAAAAATCACCTGATCATAGTGGGTGTTAGTCTTGGTGTATGCAACCTCAGACAGTGGTTTATAACCTTTTTTTCCCCATGTCAGTAAATTTGGCTGGTTAGAAAAAAATGTGTTACACTAATAACCAAAATGATTCAGTAGCTTGTAGATTCACTTTTAGTCTAAAGTCGTTGTCTCCTGTATGACCACCAGTCCTTCACATTTTTCTGGAAGAATCTTAGTTCATCGAGGTTTCTGGCCGGCTGAGCACACATACAGCACCTCACACGTGCTGTATACAAGTCAATCAGGTTGAAGTCTGGACTTGGACTCGGTCGTTCCAAGCTGTTGACTCTTTTTTTCCCGTCCATTCTGATGGAGATTTGCTGCTGTGTTTGGCGTCATTGTCTTGCTGCATGAAGCCGGTTATGACTAAGGTTTAAACTGTCTGACTCTAGAATACTGCACATGTACAGAAGAGTCACTGCAAGTCTGTCAGAGACAGACTTGCATGACTCCAAATAAATTTCTCCACCACCATGCTCGACAGTATGATGTGTTTATGCTTAATAGTGGTTGGGTTTTCTCGAAACATTAAGGCCAGACAACTCTACTTTGGTCTCATCTGTCCATAGGACATTGATCCAGAGGTCTTGCAGTTTGTTCAGGTGTAGTTTTGTGAACCTCAGTCATGGCTTTGACTCAGCAACACTTCCCAACAAACCATGCTTGTACATGTGTGTTCTTAAATAAACTGTAGCTCTTGTTATATATTTTTGTTTTCATTAAAAAAACAAAAAAAAACCCCCAAAAAAACACAGTTTGCACAGTTTGGATGTCCCAGTACAGTACAGTAATCCCAAGGTCACTCTACAGAAGATTGACCACTGTCTTAAATGTTTTACACTTATTGATCATCTTTATCACTGCAGGATGCTTATTTCTTTTTCTCTTGACATTTTGTCCATAGACACCTGAATACTCCACACCAGCCCCTTGCTGGTGTGGAGTATTGTAGAAATATTGTATTTATTTCTTTTTGGCTTTGTTTTTGTTAAATTAACATCAAACTAAGGAAGTTATATGTTGTTGTTCGGCTGAGGTTGTATTTGCCTAATAACAAATACCACAATGTTCAGATACTGATTTATGTTCTTACAGTAAAAAAAAAAAAGATGTTCAAACTTTTTAACTTATGAGTGTAGGCAGCATTTCTCATATCTGTTGCTATAGCAGCAGATGGGGAAACTTGCCATCCAGCTGCTCCAGCTTCACCTCCCCCTTGTTGTCTTTGGTATCCACCACATGGCTGAGCCGGTGCTCGTTACTAATGACGACCACCCGGCTGCACTCTTACTGTTTCTGAGGTGAGGTGAGGTGAGACACGTGCATGTGGCAAGGAGAGAGTATGTGGAGGTTGCTAGGGAGGTGTAGGTTGCTTTTATGAGGCTTGGAGAAACCAAAGAAGTCTGGATGTCGGGATTAAGGACATCTACGCTAGTGAGATATTATCGGGCAGAACTTTGTCTGCTGTGGAGAGGTTCAGCAACAGTTTCAGGAGCTTTGGCCCCCATGCGTGTTTGCTTTTTTACATTATGTCTTATTCCCTTGTAAGCTTCATTAAGTATGTGCTGTTCACTAGATGTCAAATTGTTCTGAGACGAAAGTCTCTTCTGCTGTGATGCTGCGAGTTGGGTCCTACCAGCGGACCCCACTGTTTACAGCAGAGGGAGAAAAGGGTTTCCATTTCTCAGGAACAAAATATCTTCATTTGGACTCTTTCAAAGTCCCTTTTGTTAGATTCGTTAGATAGGAAATGTTACTCTTAGAGAGAATGCAAATAAGCATGCACGGTTTAGTTTGTATTGATTGTGAGCCTGAAACGAGCTGTGTGTTACGTGTAGTTGGCAGGTAAAGCCGGTAACTACCGGTCCTGCAGATAAATGATTAATAGTGGTGCAGCACCACCTTCTCAGTTGTGTTTTTGGCCGTGGAGAGTTTGTCTCATGGCGTTCAGACAGATCAGCAGTATGGTTCTGGTCACGTACTCTGTTACTCGGAATGTGAATGTTAATGCATTTATTTAACATTTATTAGTTTTATATAAACTAAAAAGTTTGGGATGTTTTTTTTTTTGTTTTTTTTTGTATTGTTTTAATTTTAAAATGTGGAAAATGGTTTTATTTTTTTTTTAAGTTAATACATTTTAAGTATTGATTTGCTACTTTTTAAAATTATCTTAAAGTAAAATGGACCCAACATACCAGCTAAAAACAAGCCATCGGCCACTACGAAACGGACGTTATTGATTCAACCTGTACGCACATGGTTTAGTCCCGCTTCGGTTGTAGTCTGACTGATGTATGTCCTTGACCAAAGTGGGTCTGCCTCTGATGGGGCGCGTGGCGATAGCCCCCATGTCCAGCTTGTTAGTTCTGGCTTCTCCCAGCATCTCTTGCAGCTCTGTACCGGGCCGGGGCCCCGCTAACTTGAATTTTAGCCTCATGGCCGCTTCGTCAGCGTCAGCACCACTCTGCTGAGCATGTGAAGTGCTCTGTTGTAATTGTTGGATTCAGCTCATAGTTTGGCCGTCTTACAGGTACACTGACTGTTCTCTTTGTGTATTAATATTTACCTCAGACGTCATTAAGTTGTGCCGACTGAGCAGAATAATAATTGTGTTCTTCAGTTCTCTGTCCGACGCATCCACTGACTTCCAGATTGATAACAGCCGGTACGACATCAGTCATTTCTCACTTCTGATTTAAATCGCCAGGTGATCTGTTGATGCAGCACTGTTACTTAAAATCATTGTGTAAAGGGCTCTTTCTTTTTCCAAGCAGCCCCGTCACAAGTTTAAAACTATTCTCAGTGTTTCGGGACAGTATGTCAGATGTTTTTACTTTAAACGTTCCTCTAACCTTTTTTTTTTTTTTTTTTCTTCTGTTATGCTCCACCAGTCAGCAACCAACAGCTGGGCTGGCGTACACACACCCCACCACGGTGGCCAGTTACACAGTTCATCAAGCCCCAGTGGCGGCACACACCGTGGCAGCAGCCTACGCACCCACTGCAGCTACTGTTGCCGTGGCCAGACCCGCGCCTGTTGCCGTGGCAGCCGCCACTGCTGCAGCTTATGGAGGGTATCAGCCAACGCATGCTGCCACTGATTATACATACCCACAGCGCCAGCCGGAGGTCCCTCCACCACCACCACCAGTCACCTCGCAGAACTACCAGGTACTGAGCAGCTTTTCTGCATCAGGGCCCAACTCTTAAAGAGTTTGGACTCTATGAAGTGTTCAATGACTTGCAAACCTCACAAATCCATAGTTTATTAACAATAAAACACATGTCAAATATTTGAACTGAGGAACTGTTTCATCTTAAGACCAAAATAAGAGTTGTTTTTTTGACGACATCAACATGTCTCAGAAATATTGGGACTGAGGAGAACTGTTGCTGGAGCTTGGGAAGAGTGATGTTGCCTCATTTTAGTTATATAGGCTTGGAGGTGATTGACCGTCCTGGGTGGTTGTTTGTTGTGTTTTTGTTTTATAACATTTTAACTGTTTCAGTTGCTGAGGATGAGGATGTCTGGACTCAGCACTTTTCATAGACACAACATTTTGTTATCTATTTACTAACTTCTTTTGAGTCATATTGCTGCCATCACTTCGAAAATCAGACCATATGAAACTGAACGTGCAAATGAATTCCTTTATTCATTGTTGCTGTTTCCTCAGTAGTCTGAATATGCAAACAGTCCCCGTAGCATCTTATCTGCACCTCAGCCTGCTCTCTATATGTAAATAAATGTCTAAATAACATGCCGTGTTGCTATGACACCGAGAATTTGGGTAGCTCTGAAAGACAGTGTGGGTCTGTGCTTCCAGATGCCGGTGGCGCTGATGTCAGCACATAAACTAACATCTTCATGTGTTCTTGGCGATGTACTGTAAGCAGAACCGTAGTTTCAAACACGTGCATTTCACATCGTTTGCTTTATTTCCAAGAACTGGAGAGCCGGTCGGGATCAGTCTGGACCTCACAAACACATGGTTTATCCACAATAAAAACATCCATCCATCATCTATACCCGCTTACCCCGTCTCCGGGTCACGGGGGTCTGTCGGAACCTATCCCGACGTATAGTAGGTGAGACCTTGACAGGTCACCGGTCCATCGCAGGGCCATAGACAAAGACAGACAACCAATCACACCTACGGGCAATTTGGACATATCAATTAACCTACCCTGCATGTTTTTGGACTGTGGGAGGAAACCAGAGTAGCCGGAGGGAACCCACGAAAGCACGGGGAGAACATGCAAACTCCACACAGAAAGACCCATCGGGCCGGGAACCGAACCAGGAACCTTCTTGCTGTGAGGCAACAGTGCTGACCACTAAGCCATCATGCTGCCACAATAAAACATGTTAAATATTTAAACTAAGGGAATGTTCAGACATTTCCCCGAAAATGTGCTGTGTTTTTCAGTCATGTGAATTTGCTCACTTGTATGAAAGAAGGTTCCGGCTCTGAAACGGTGTCTCCTGGTTTGCGTTGCAGGACTCCTACTCGTATGTGCGGTCTACAGCTCCGGCTGTAGCTTATGACAGTAAGCAGTACTACCAGCAGCCCACTGCCACAGCGGCTGTTGCTGCTGCGCAGCCACAACCCAGCGTTGCAGATTCCTACTACCAGACAGGTACACTGAATGCACCTTTATCCATGTTCAGTCTTAAGCCAAACAACGTATGACAATTAAAAAAAAAAGAGAGAGAAAAAATTCCACAAAAAGTAAATGTTTGCATGAGAAGAAGTCATTATCTAACCTGTGAAAACAAATTCCAATAGTATCTGGACAGACGGTCCATAACACTGTCTGTTACTTAGTTTGTCAGAATTTATAAGCAAGTAGAAATGATACCTTACATTTTTTTTTACTCATGAATATTGAGAATCTTCCTTTTTTAAAAACTTTTGTTTCATTTTTGTGTGTGTGTTTTAGCCCCCAAAACAGGATATAGCCAGGGTGTCACGTCATACACCCAGAGCCAGCAGACTCGCCAGGTGACTGTGATAAAGCCTGCTGCTCCCAGTCCAGCCTCGTCCACCTTCTCCATCTACCCGGTGACGTCTTCTGTGCAGCCGGTGGCTGCGGCAGCTTCCGTTGTCCCGTCTTACTCCCAGAGTGCAACATACAGCACAAATGCTGTCACCTATTCAGGTAAGCATTTACGCTGAAGAAAACGCTGCTTTAATATATCCTCCTATGAAAACCAGGGACTGTTTTCGTCTGTTTTCCACTCTGAGACGTGTCATCACGGCATATCAGCCTGACTGTAAATGTGTTCGGTCAGGGAGAGCTGGACTGGAATATGGATGTTGAACAGCTGTCTGTAGGAACTGTTTCTAATGTTGCTGTCCCAAGAAACAATATTTGATCTAGTGTTGCTGTTTGATATCTGGGCTGAAATGTGACATAAAAATGTGCTGCACAGACTTTTTACACAGATCTCTAAATGGCAACTCTCGACGATTTAACTTATCACGTTCCCAAACCGACATCGATGTCCTGAAGTCAGGTCCATGATCAGGAACAGGTTCACTTTAAAAGCCTTTTTCTCTGGAGTACTGAGTAGGTTTGAAGTGTATTTTTGTCTTTTGAACTTGGGCTTTTCCTCCAGGAACCTCCTACTCTGGCTATGAAGCAGCCGTGTACTCTGCGGCGTCCAGCTACTACCAGCAGCAGCAGCAGCAGCAGAAGCAAGCCGCTGCGGCGGTGGCGGCAACAGCTGCCTGGACGGGCAACACGTTCACCAAGAAGCCCCCCTTCCAGAATAAGCAGCTCCGACCCAAGCAGCCGCCCAAACCCCCTCAGATACACTACTGTGATGTGTGCAAAATCAGCTGTGCTGGCCCACAGGTGAGTCAGGGTCTTGTACTGTTACCCCGTCTTCTAGTAAGATGGAAAACATCTGATTGTAGCGGGTCATTGAAGCTATAAGGAAAAAACAAAAACAAAAAACAATACAAGCAGAGTACCCTGGATCTGCAGATAAAGAAGCAGTCATTTTCTGGACTTTTTCATTCTGTCACATGGTTGTGAGGGAGTTTTAGTTCATTGTTCCTGAGCATGCGACATCAGTTCATACTCTGTGGTCTGTCTCAGGTGGAGGTCTGGACTCTGGACTGGCTCTTTCCACGTTCTTGTGTTTTTTAGCTTTTCTGATGTGGATTTGCTGGTCTGCATCTGATCATGTTTTATAGTTGACGCACTTATTGCAAGGTGTCCAGGTCCTCTGGCAGTTCAGAAACCCCAAATCATCACTGCTGTTCTTGACTCTGAGTTTGAGGTTTTTCTGATGAGATGTTTGGTTTCCGCTGGGCAAACGAAGGCCAAGCAACTTGTCTGGTCTGGTCTGGTCTGGTCTGGTCTTGTCTGTCCATTGGACACTCCACACTCACCCTGTTTTCTCTCAATTGTGGTGTCATTGACTTTAACATTTTCACTTTCTCCGCAAGGCCTGTAGGGTTTTTTTTTTCTCTAAGAACACTGCAAATGTTTCCCTTTTTCGCATTTTGTTAACTAACCTGAATGTTCACCACCAAACTGTTACATGGGATTTGTGTCTGAAAGTGATGTCAAACTCGGGCAGGATCCAGGCAGCAGGATGTGCTTCTACATAGTGTGGTTACACCTGTAAATAACCACATTTTATGGATGACAAGAAAGAAAGAAAAGAAAATAATTCCTTTTAAAAAGATCCCAAAACTAATTTCCAACCACAACCACTAACTGCAGCCTTCTTAACTTTCAGACCTACAAAGAGCACCTGGAAGGCCAGAAGCACAAGAAGAAGGAAGCGGCACTAAAAGTGTCTCAGAGCAGCAGCAGCAGCAGCAGTGGCAGCAGCGCGTTGGCCCGCAGTGCTCAGAACCAGCTCCGCTGTGAGCTCTGTGACGTTTCGTGCACTGGCGCTGATGCATATGCGGCGCACATCCGTGGCGCCAAGCACCAGAAGGTATGGAGAGTGAGAGGAAGGGCGTGTGTTTGATGACTAAACATTCCTCTGCTGCATCTCAGCACTGCTCTTAATGCCACTCACACTCAAAGAATTTAAATTTTGTTTATGTTCGTTCAGTGTTGGGATGGTGAGGTCGCCTGGTGCATTTGGAGCCTTTGCACGTGCTTCAAGAAAATCAATTTGTGCTACAAATGAATTTAATCTCGAGACTAGTCATTCAGTACCATTTCCACTGAGAGTTCAACCATCAGTGAGATGAAGGAACAGTTGGCAACTGTGGGACTGATACTGCCTACGCCATCAGCCAGCTAACAGCAGCATCTCTTATCCCTCTTTTGGACCAACCTGGTTCAGGTTCTGGTCCTGTGCTGGAATGTTATAAAATGTGGTTTAGTTTTCCGTATACAGAGCCGTGTCATCACGTCATAACAGCTCTTCAGGGTGGTTTCAACTGTAGAGGACTCTGCACATCAATGTTTTTGTAGTTTGAGTCCTGATACTGCCGGTCTGCATTCATGAAGGTTGTTTTAAGCAGCAGTTGACGTTTCTCGACACTCTGCTGTCCTGACTGACATTTAAAAATGCTGAATAGTAATTATGAACTTGACCAACGTGATTTAGAGCCAGTTGTTTGAGTGGAATCTGTAAATGCCAATAGATGCCGAGACACCCACAGTGCTGATTAATTAAGAGTTGAAAATGACGGCACCCAAATCGGACTGTGAAGGAGACGTGTACTGGTACAGCAGCAGTAGAAGACTGACTTTTGTAACGTTTTAAAATCAGCTGCTGTTTGTGAACGCTCTCCAACGAGCTGGAGAAACCGGGACTCGGCTGCATTTATGAACAGTTTCCGTCATCATTAACAGACGTTGTTGGTGTTTCAGTAGCACCCGCCTGTGGTCGTGGATCCCACTCAAACATTGGGGTTAAATCATTTTTGTAGCCTTCGTAAATACCAATCAGCATGTGGAAAATACGACATTTTTTTTTTTAGCATTTCCTGCTGCGCTGCATAAAGCTGCATTTACTACAGCTGTTTTGAATTTGACATCTTCATTATTAAACCGTTTTGGATATTTTAATGTCATTGTGCATATGAGTTTTGGTTTGGTGCTACAACTTTTGTTAATGTGCTTAAGACCATTTAGCAGGAAAACCAAACCAACAAAATAAGTGCAGCCCTGATTGCAGGAGTCCAGTTACTAGTTACTTTAAGTAGCATCACCCAACTCTGTCTGTTGATGTTACACGCGTTTATATCATTAGATTTTTACAATTAAACATGTTTTTATGCTGGATTTAAACCTCGGATTGATTAAATGGATTTTTCTATTCATGTGGTGTTTTTGCAGGTTGTGAAGCTTCACACCAAGCTGGGAAAGCCCATTCCCTCCACGGAGCCCAGTATGATCACTCAGACATCGTCGTCCACCACAGCTGCTTCCAGTAAGACCACCACAGCCACCGTGAGCAGTTCAAGCTCCAGCAGCGCCGTGTCCGCCAGCTTGTCTCCCGCCACCTCCACCAGCTCATCCTACCTGAAGACCGTCAGCGTCGTCGGTGGTGCAGCGGCCGGCATCCGGAGCCAGTTGGCCAACAGCACCTCTGCTGTGAACTCAGCCGCCGCTGCTAAGAAAGTCAGCACCCCCAAGATCAACTTTGTTGGTCAGTGAGCACAGCAGCATCTTATTTGAGTGCTTTTAGAAGATAGTTGTGCAGAATTACTCTGATCCTCAGTGTTTTGTGACGATCGCAGCTGCTGGTTGGAAGCAGAGAACAGAGTTGGGTTGTCACGAGACTCGCATTATAAGCACGACACTTGTCAGGTATCCAAGAAGACTTAATGTCATTTTTGATACAACGAAGGTAAAAAAGAACAAAACAAACCAATGAAAAGTAAAGTTTTTTTCTTAAAGATCAGGACAAGATTCCTTTGAAAAGAAAGCCCAACAAATAGTAATAGATCTAACACAGCAACTGGATTAATGAAAAAACAAACCATAATACCATAATACAGTTTTTGCTTTCATACACATCACTGATCCAGCCTCAGACAGCAGAGTTTGGGACACATCCAGCTTCAGTTTAAAGCAAACGCTGAGCTTTATGACCCGTTACATAACTCGCACTGCTGAAGTTTCTTAGCCGTTTTCAACATTTTGATTTAAAAACACGAGCGTGTCGTGTGTTCCTCGGCAACTCCATCCTTCTTGGGTTGCAGAGGAATTTTAACAAACGGATGCTCTAAAGCATAGCTGGAACTCCGTCTGCACATTTTAAAATCTGGAGCGACATAGTTTAAACTGATATAGTCTTTTATGTCAATGTTTTGGAAACGGCTAAAACGCTCAAAATAAATGTTACCTTCGCAGGTGGTGAATGTCGCTACCGGCTCGCTGCGGTTAGTTAAACAGCTGTGTGCGCCGGCGAGGGTGACGTTTACTAAAGCTGATACATTAATGCTGTAGAAACCGAAGCTTTGCTTTCACCTTTCTTCGTAGAAACTGGGTGATGGTTTAGTCCTACTTGACTGTGTGCTGTGTTCCATCTCTAGACATGTAGCCGGGTTCTAACTTCTGCATACATTTGATCCAGGTGGAAACAAACTACAGACCACAGGAAAGCTGGACGAAGCCAGAGCGGAGGTCAAAGCGGATGCCTCCAAACCTGCAGCGTCCTCTGCTTCTCAGGACAGCAAAGCTGAAGTTTCCGACTCTCTGTCTGCATCGGCCCTCGCCGCGTTGCAGAGTGACGTGCAGCCCGTTGGTCACGACTACGTTGAAGAAGTGTGTTTTGGATCAACTTAAACTTATCAGGTTAGGGTACAGTTCAAAAATACATTTATGTGTGGACTGTAAACACGGGTCTCTTTTCCAGGTCAGAAACGATGAAGGCAAAGTGATCCGCTTCCACTGCAAACTGTGTGAATGTAGCTTCAATGATCCCAATGCAAAGGAGATGCATCTGAAGGGCCGGAGGCATCGACTGCAGTACAAGGTGTGTAGCCGGCACACGTTCGTCTCTCATCTCCCTTTTAAGTATCTGGTGGTTTAATTATCCCATTCTACACAAATGAATAGAAAACATGTTTGCCATTACAGACGTGTCAAACATCTGCTCTGCAGTCTGAAAGTGCAGAGTAAGTTCACCTGTGTGCTGGAAGTCATCAGTGATGGTCATGTGACACATGAGGCTCAACACCTCTTGGTGGATCTAATACAGAGTAATCTGAGTAGCTTCATAAATATGTTGTACAAGTGAAATAATCTGCGCTTATGCAGCTCCTTTTTAACTGTGTCTGGGCTCTGGAGGCTGGTGTGTTTCTCATAAACGTACACATCTACAGGGCTTCTTATACATACAGGTGTAAAGGTAACGCTTTTTATCTTTTTGTTGTTATTTTGTGTTCAGAAATGACACAAAAAATCCTTTGATCAAAGTGCATCTTGGATTCAACAGCAAGTACAAATGAAATTGATAATTCCTCATAGCGTATTACCGGCACTGCTTCTGTAGAGGGTATGTCGCAGCCAGCCAGTCAGTCAGTTTGCTGGTCTGAGGCCTTCAGGTGTAGACGTAAAGCTTCAGATCATACAAAGTGTTTCCTGCATATCCATGTCAAAACAGCCATGAAACCATTTCCAGAAAATTTTGAGTTCAGTATGCTACAGTGATTGAGATTATTTGCAATTGGAGAGTATTCAACACAGCTGACACTTGTAAACAAGTGAGGTTTGTCTGGAAGTGCTTCCAGGAGCAAACCTCCGGTGACAAAAAGGGCACGAAGGCATGAGGGAAGCTTGCAAACGTGCATCTAAGCAGAGCTTCGGGACAGTGACCGAAGTGGAGTTCCATAGTTTTTTTGTTTTTTGTTTTTTGTGCAGTAGCTCCAACTCGTAAAAATAGAAATCACAAAAAATAGGCAAGGAAAAAATAATAATGAATGTATATATCATATCTAAATAAGAAAATTGTTTGTATAGAGACCACTATCTAAACGAGTGTAGACAGCAGACACTGAGGTGGTCAGAGGTGGGACTGCAGGTCAGTGGATCCTGCTGGTGTCCCCCTGCAGCAGGTCTACAGCAGCAGATCCAGATGAAGGTGTGTTGAAGACCAGCTGCTCCAGTCTGGTCCTGCAGCTGCAGCTGTGACTGCTGGTCCTGACACACTAACCTTTACACCAACTAGATGTTTTACTGAACACAAACGTTTGAAGTTTAGTTTTAAAGGTGGAGGTGGTGTCAGCCTCCTTCACCCAAACTGGAAGTTGGTTCCATAGTCATGGTTCCTGATAACAGAAAACCCGTCCTCCAGATCTACATTTGGATCTTCTAGGAACTACGAGTAAACCTGAACTCTGAGAACGGAGAACTCTGTTAGGAACATGAGGAACTATCAGGTCTTGGAGATATGGCAGCGCTAGGCCATTTTGGACTTTTTCATTTTACAGGGAGACGAACACAAGAGACGTGGTCTCTCCTGTCAGCATTCCCGCTGCTGCATTTTGGATCATCTGGAGGATATTCAGAGAACTACTTGGACATCCAGCCAACAACACGTTACAATAATGAAAAGCGATATTACGGAGGTGGAAAAACGCAGTCTTACAAACCTGATTAATACGCTGTTTAAACAACAAACGCTGATCTAAATAACATCAAGGTTTCTCACAAAATCTACTCGGATCATCGATGTACTTTCCTGACACAAATGCAACATGCAATTGTTAGACGTCTCTAAATGCACCTTATATGATTGATTGTCTGATGAAATGGAAATTGAACTAATTTCAACAGGCAGAATAACCTCTTGATCAGGTTTATGTAGCAGAGTCAGTTGCCATGGTACCAGACTCCAAGTACGAGTTAACTGAACCCTCTTGGTTAAGTAGCTGCTTTGTGAAATATGGAAAACTCAGTTTTCCGGTTCAGGTTCCGCATACTCAGCTTCTACACAGCCTGCTTTGTAGATGGGACCACTGTGGATAGGTAATGAATTGGGGTTGTTTTACAGCCACGGGACCTTGAGTGGACCATGAAGTCCTCAGGTGATGGAACTGGACAATGATCTGAAGCACAGCAGCAAATGTACATCAGAATGGCTGGAAGAAGGAAAATACAGAAACGAGTTACAGTTGGAAGGACAGAGTCGAGGTCCAGTCCTGAACCTGATTGAAATGTTGTTTCTGGGGCTTTTCAGAGAGGTGTTAATAAGTGAATGTCCATCAACCTCGTGTTAAAAACAAGGCTGGCTCAGTAATCCTCCCCAACCACCAGACTGATGGACATGCATCAAAGGACTGCTTCACCTCGTCACTCCTGAACATGACGAGCGAGATGCTTAATCACGGTGGCGCTTAGTGTTGCTCACGTGTTCTTTAATTTATTTAATTCTGACTTTGTGAAATAATGTCACCACCCAAACAGCTACATGTTGTTGTTCATCTGTGGTTGTATTTGCAGCATTTACAGCAGAGGTACCAACTTCTGCACCGGCACTGTGTAACGTTAACAGATGTGCAGTGGTATCTGAGCATGTCCACATTATTTTACAGTTGAACCAATGTTTTCTGTTGTAGAAAAAGGTGAACCCAGACCTGCAGGTGGAGGTCAAACCCAGCATCCGAGCCAGGAAGATTCAGGAGGAGAAGATGAGGAAGCAGATGCAGAAAGAGGAGTACTGGAGAAGGAGAGAGGAGGAGGAGCGCTGGAGAATGGAGATGAGGTAACTAACTGAAATCTTCTTGGCTGAGTTCACAATCACTTTATTAAAGGTTTGACCTGTCGAATGGACCGTTGGCTGTTTCTGATTTTTCTATGAAGAAACTTATCTCACGTGCATCCATTTTTAATTTGAATGTTGTTATAAGAACCGTAACATTGTTCCGTAAAACTGCAGCAGGTTTTAGTTTTTCCTCTGATCCTGCACAGGGGTATTCGTTCAACGCCATGGTTATGCTTTTAGTCTTTACCAAGGCATTTACCATAAAAGTAGTTTAATGTGGGCGGTCTTTATATTTAAAGCCACTCGCACAAGGCGGCTTAAAGCCCAATTTGCCCGCTGGTTTGGACACCAGTTCGGTGACTGAGTGGCTGTCGGAGCGTGTACAGGCCGGACTGGTTTAGTTGCGCTTGCGGCAGAGAAAACGGCGGTCCATCAGTGATAGCTGTTAGACAATGATCCAAACGGCGTTGAATGAATGTCCTTTTTCTCTGGTTCCCCCGTACAGACGGCTTTCAGCCTCCTGCTCTGGTGTTTCACTGAGCCGTATAAAATAAACTATATTACGAAAATCATTAGTTCATTACCCTGGTTAATAATAGTTAAAGTGAGGCAGAAATGTGAAATAGCCGGATCTCATATTAATCTTTAAAAAGCAAAGGGAACACTGGCGCTCCTTTACACTGTCGAGAAGTTGAGCAGCTTTTGTTTTAGCTGCTACTCTGACACCTCCAGGTCTTTTTACTACAAATTGGCTTCCTTTTAAAAAAGAGGGGAATAAGTCTGTTTGAGGGAATTTTGGTGTTTGTTTTTAACTTTTTATTTCAAAAAGATAAGGGCATGAAATAAAGCTTAGTGGGACATGAACTGTGGTTTGCGTTTCAGGCGGTATGAAGAAGACATGTACTGGAGGCGTATGGAGGAGGAGCAGCATCACTGGGACGAGCGCCGTCGCATGCCAGATGGAGCGTATCCACCGGGGCCTCCCGGCCCTCCTGGTCTACTCGGAGTCCGGCCTGGTATGCCTGGTCTGCAGCCGCAGGGTCCTATGGTAGGGCTTCATGACTTTTCACTTCAGCAACAGCTACATTGATCCTCAGTGGGGAAACTTATCCTGACGTCACTGGCAGGAAAAGTCAAAGTAGACTTTTGTGATGGTTGTAAGTAGTCTGTGATGGATCAGCACCAGAGACCTTGCACTGGTCACTAAACACATTATACAAGATACATTCAAGTGAGCCTTTTTCTTTAAAGATGGAAACGCCTAACCAGTTTGCCCTCGTGTGCCTTCCAGCTTCCGCGTCGGCCGGATTCTTCAGATGACCGCTACGTCATGACCAAGCATGCAGCCATTTACCCCTCAGAAGATGAGCTCCAGTCTATCCAGAAGATTGTCTCAATCACGGAGCGTGCTCTCAAACTGGTGTCTGACATCATCACTGAGCAGGACAGCGTTAAGGACGAGGACAAGGAGAAGAAAGAACCAGCTAAAGACAGGTGTGTGTCTGGATGAGGGGTCTTTTCTTCAGGTGAAAAAGATGACATGCAGGCCTGTGACCCGCGTAGTTATGCCCTTTCTGGAGCCTCCAACAGACAATGGACTGGCTGACTATGTACGTTTTGTACCTTTAAAGGGCATTTCCTCGTCTACATCACCTCCTTTAGAAAGGGGAGGGGGACTCAAGAATGTGTACAGACTAAAAGTGAGATAATCGGAGCCTCACGTCTCTTTCCCTCACATTGGTAAAACATGTAAAGGCAGAGTCTCGCTTAAGTTTGTGTCAATGAAAAACACAAAAAAATAAAGCTGTTTAACTATCTGTGGTCTCAAATATATAATTAAACTGGTTTGTAGAGCTTCTAATATTTCTAATTAACTCATAAAGATACATTTTGAGCTTCTGTGTTTGGATCTCTTAACGCTCAGAATGAAAGGTTTAATTTGTGCTTGTTTTGTTTTTGTACATTTCCCTCCCCATCTTCGTTCCCCACCTGCGCAGAGCCCTGAAGGGGGTGATGAGGGTTGGAGTCCTGGCCAAAGGCCTGCTGCTTCGTGGGGACACGAACGTCAACCTCGTCCTGCTTTGCTCTGAGAAGCCAACGAAGGGCCTCCTCACCTGCATCGTGGAGCATCTCCCCAAACAACTGACAGTACTGTCTTCACTCTCACTCCATCATGCTTTCAGTCATCTGCACTTTTAACAGAACCCCATGTCTGCTCCAGCTAAACGTACACAGGAATGAATCCTGGCGTAGACTAACAGAACCAGCTTTAATGACAGCTGGATGTCTAAACCTGTGTCAGCAGATGAAGTTATCGTTGCAGACGTGGACTGATCTGTTGGAACCCTTTCATGCAGGAAAATGAACCAGCACCTTTATTGATCCGATGTTTAACACAACATCACTTTGGTTTGAATTCAACTGAATATTTCACATCCTGAAAGAAACACGATGATACAGATAGTTAACAAAAAAAACGTTACTTTTAGCGTAATATTTAGTTGCACAACGTTTAGCAGCAGTCACTGTTAACAAGCTTCTCTATGGCTCTCAGTGGGACTTCTGCACCGGTCTACAGGTGTTTTGATCCACTCTTCCTGAAAAAACCGCTCTGTCTCGGCTCCCAGAGGACCATTCGAGAACTGTCCAGTGTCTGTCTGCCTGTTGTCAGTTGAAGCTTTGTTTGGATGAGTTGTGAGGGAACCAATGGGTTTGTCCACGTCTGTTAGTGACCACAGAGGTGACTGAACCAGCTCAACCAGGAAATTGACCTTTGAATTAACGCTGGTGTATTTGCGTTTACCCTCTGCTCCCCAGATCGTAACTCCAGAAAAGTACGAGGTGAAGGCATCGGTCCAGGAAGCGGCCATCATTCTGACGTCTTCTACCGAGCCAAAGATGCAAGTGACCATCACGTTGACTTCGCCTGTCATCAGAGAGGAAAATGGGCGGGATGGAGGTTGGCGAACCAGCACAGCCTTTCCCATTGCTCCTCTCTTCTTCTCTTTCTTCTTCCGCTCTATGAAATCAGTTTCACTATGTTGGTTGACACCCTGAAGAGTATTGTCTGCTGGCACTCCACACAGATCTGCTGGGTTTTAAATGAGGTTTTCTGCACAAAATGTGTAGGATTAACTTGAGGAATGCGGTAAACCGAGACAGAAGCTGAGGAGAAAGTTGATCCTGCTAAATGTGCTCCATCGTGGGCTGTTTTCTTCCGGGTTTGCTGGTTTCTGAGCAGTAAAGCAGGGAATACATTCTGCCTTCTTTTGTCTTTAATGACGGGGAGCTTTTTTTTTTTTTTTTTTTTTTTTTTTTTTTTTTTTTTTTTTTTTTTTTGTGTGTTAGTTCGAAGCCCCACAGAGGTCCTCACCCTAGTAACACTGTCAACACATACTTAGGCGGGGCGGATGAACTCACCAGCGCTTTCTTTGAAAACCACGACAGTGCCAGCAGTACTGCTCTTCCACCTTTTCTCTGTAACTCGTTCCTTTTAAATGCTGCGTTGTTTTTATCCTTGGAACAAAGCATGATCAGTGTTTGCATTGTGTTAAGTCTAGTTCTTCCCAGGTGAAATTCTATTTTGTTTCCTGTGTTTCAGGACATGTTTCCATTTGTACCGTTGGCTATAATCAGTAGAAGACATTCATTGTATTTTTTCATATTTTTTTTTTTGTTTTTTTTTAAATTTTTTTTTTAAGAGCTTAGATTCAAAATTCCAGCAGAACCCAAAAATACAAACAAGGCAAATTGACCTTGTGCTGAATTTGACATAACTGTGAAAAGACTTTCTCCAATCAGGACTAGTCAAAGAAAATGGGATGTAGTTTTCCCACAGGAAACAAATCTGCCTCTTGTGTGCTGGTGAAGAAGTTCACCGCGCTGAAGTCCCTGTTCTGAAGTGCTCCCCTGAGGTCAGCTGACTGCTTCTAAATTTGTACCAAGTAAATGTGTTGCACAGTACAAGAGCTGGTGGAGTTTAATGTCAGGACCTGGACAGCCAAACCCTAAACCTTCACCTGTATCCAAAACTCCACAAGTGATTCATTCAGTCCCCTCCTTCGGCAACAAGAGTCATCTCGGAACAATTTGCGGAAGTATAGTACGTAAACAGTCGAATGAACTGCGCGCCATTTCAGTTCTGTTACATCTCATTTTAATCGGTTTCATCCAGTTCAGTCCAGTTTAAATTCATATAGTGTGAAAAAATTATAAAAAAGAAAAATCTTATCTAAGAAATCCACCAGATGATTTTGAATGTTCTTATTGCTTCAATCCAGCGTCCTGAACAGACATGACGTCACAATCCAGAGGAGCCTTTTTTATTTAATACCATTTATTTTTTAAAACATAAGCTGGCTTTGAATGTATTTAAAAAAGGGGGAGGGGTTGGTAAAATAGGGTTAAATGATTAAAAGACATTTGTCCAGGGAAGTTGATGGAAGCAGTAATGATATAAACTCTGCATGCTGAAGACCACAGTAGCCTATAGAAGCACAGCTGACGACAGTTCTGCGTTTTTAAACAAACGTTTATAAAAGTACGTAGCCTAAAGTTGCAGAAATGAGGTGTCCAGCTGATCTTCATCAGGACTCTTGCTGGAGCGTTTTGGATCAGTCGGAGGCCGTTAGTGTGGAAGTTCTCTGGAGCTGAACGCTTTAATTCTTTCTTCAGACTCTTCAGAAGTTTAATCATTTTACACAAATGTGACTTCAGTTCACTTTTTTACAAGTTCTGATTTCTGTTGTGCAAGTCCTCCCGTCAAAGCTGCGAGCTCTGGCACCCTGCAACACATTTCTCTCCACACTTTTTCTCTGGGATTAATTGATGATAGAAAAGTAATACCCTACATATTTACCCAGTCTCATTGCTTGAAGTTACTCTTAGGGGAGTATTGTTGAAAGTGCAGGAAAGAGTTGTCCTGCAGAGGAATCTTTGGTTGCACCTGAGCACAGGCCTTCATAAACAGTGATTGCTGGGGTCTTATTCCAACCTGCTGATTTTAGGTATGCATGCAATGATCTCTAACCCTTATGTTCTGTGGTAGTTGCTATATTTTTTTTTTTTCTCTTCAGCAACCATTGCTTCCTCAGTATATCGGAAAGTCATGTGTGAAAGTTGGTAGCCTCTCCATTAAGCCCGTGTTTATGTAAAAATATGATCAAATCTCCCTATTATACTGGGTCTTAGTATTGGGAAAAACAACCTCAGAAGAATTTGTATTATCTCTTTAACTGTTTGTTTGATTTGTACAATACTGAGCTCTGCCTGGTTCCAAAGGCTGTAGGAGCATTAATTACAGCCAGGTGTTCAATCAGTCGTCGGTGCTTGATCAATGGATCAGCTGATGTGCAGACACATGCATGCAGGTGTGTCTTAACCCAATACCAACAGGGTAAGACATAAGCAGTGGTTAGAGATGGAGTAGTTGCTGCACATCAATCAGGATAAAGCGTTATAAAAAGTATTCCCAACTGTGTGGAGTTCTACACTGAATTTATAATTCATTAGTAGTTAAGTTTAGCTGAAACTAATTCAGCTCTTCAGCAGAAACATCTCACGCCTACTGTTAAGCACAGCGGTGGTGGGGCCATGAATGAGGGCTGTTTCGCAGCCAAAGGACCTTTACACCTCATGAAGAGGACCATGAACTACTAAAAATACTTCATCTACAATGATCTGAAATATGCCAGGAAATCTAGATGGATACTTTATTCATCCACTAGGGAAATTTACAACTTCCAGCAGTATTCACAACAACACGGTGAAAGGTTCTGTTGTTTATGTGAGCCTACATTTGCCTGGTACTATGACCCACTACGATCAGCTGATTTTTACTATGTTTCATACACACAAAAGGAATTGGGATTCAAAAAGGAGGCACTAACCTTTGCACATGACTGTTATGAAACTCTGGATCAAATTAAACGTACCAGAAGCCCGGCAGTGACCCCCGTCATAAAGTCTAGTCTCTGGACGCAGGGTTTTCCTGTCAACATAAGTGACACGGTTACAGCGCCGGCGGTGTGTCTGCACATGTTTGAACAACATGCAGCATCAGCCAGCTGCCCACACGTTGGACGTCCCGCTTACAGGAGCACAATTGGCCGAAAGTATTGTTTGTTAGGTAAAAACATGAACGTAACCAATTTGGCATGGAATATGAAAAACTCTGTTAAGTAACACACACACACAGCCACACACGAACAAAGCTACACACACACACACACACACACCGGTAGGATATTGTCTCCGATCAGAGATTCGGTTGGGCCCAACGCTTTCGGAAGGATTTTTGACCAAGGTTTTCTCACATCCCAAAAACTTTGCCACACCTACTACTGCCAGGCCGCTTTTTATCAGGTCACATTCCAGTGTGTAGTTATCCAGTTATAAAATAAACCTCATGAGCCGTGGAATCGCTTGGTGAACGCAAAGAAGATCAACTGAAACTCGACGCATCCACGAAACCGTAACAAGCAACATAGCAGCCTGATAAAATGGTATTGGCCTAAACTCCAAAATTGGCAAAATTGTTCTTAGCAAATGCATTTTTCTTTTTCAGTGTTGAGTCATTGAATTCATATCCATTTAAAGAAAATGCTTTCAGACGACGTTCACAGACGGTCTGTATCCATCAGCTTATTATTCCAGTGTGGTCATTTGTGCACTCAGGTTGTATCGATGTCAGACTTCTTGATTGTACAAAACACGCAATCAGTTTCAGGTTGTCATGTAAACAAACATTGGTATGTGTGGCAATGTGTTTGTTCTCTGCCAGCCTCGCTGACCTGGTCAAACACCCATTCCTCATCACCCTTTTGACACTTGAAATCCATTTTTAGATGTAACCTCGGGTATGGTGAAAGACCCAGCGGACGTCTTGGACAGGCAAAAATGCCTTGACGCTCTGGCTGCTCTGCGCCACGCTAAGTGGTTCCAGGTTCGGAACATCATTTTACTTTCTTACTGTAGCCTTATGAGATGCATTATTTGTTAAATGATATGTGTTCTTACACATTTGGGTTTCATTTTCTAAGTTCCATTTGAAGCAAAAAAAAAAAAAACATTCAAGGATGCCGCCTATTTTTATTATTTTTATTATTATGACAAAGATCTAATTGATGTTCATTATAAAGTTAATCTGAATTCCTCCTATAAAACAATGCTGTTAAAACAACTGGCATCCTTGTATTTCCCCTGAAATTTTGCGAGTTAGACTGTAGAATTACATGTAATTCCATAAGGCTGCACAATAACCAGCACAAAGTGCCTTTATGCCCAACGTTTGTATTGTTTTCATTCTTTAACTTTTGTTGTAGAATAGGGATTGAGAGAACAGGGAGTATCCGGATAGTTTCCCCGGACTTTGCTTTTCCAGCAAAAGCATTGGCAAGCTGATTCAGATGTCCTTGGCTCTTTCAGTCCCTACACTCCTCGGGTGGACTGCTGTATTTCTCAGTCCCTGTTTGTGAGATACCTGGATAAATATGGGGTCAGGGTTTAGAAGATGGCAAGAAAGGTCCTCGTTTCTTGCGCATCTTGCAAACTTTGAGCTCCCTTACTAACTGTGAGGTACAAGACTACTGGAATGGCAGCTGATTGCAAACCATTAAGGCTTATTCACATGAAACGTAGCTTCCATTGTGAACAGTAGTGTTTGGACCTCTATGATGGAACTGATTCATTTGTTTGGTCCATCTCTTGTCACTCTGGGTCACTCCATAAACCTAACTTTATTGCATCAAAAGGCTAGAGCCAATGGTCTTCAGTCATGTGTGATCATCATCCGGATCCTGAGAGACCTCTGTCAGCGAGTTCCGACGTGGTCGCCGTTCCCCGGATGGGTAACTAAGCCTTTCAACTTCCACAGTGTAACATTTGGGAAGACGTACTGTATTTTTGTGTTGCTGTTTTAAAATAGAGCGAAATAGAATTTAACGTTGTAAGTTTCTGTTTTCACGTAGTCAGATCTTGTGGTACTGAAACGGATCAGATCCATGCTGCACTGGCTCTGTTATGTAACTGGGGGCCAGATGTTCCTTGTTTGAGGCTAGCGTCCTCCAGACGGGTCACCCTCGCCGGTCACCTCGCTCATGTTTGCTGTTCCTCCACGTAGGCCATGGAGCTGCTGGTGGAGAAGGCCATCAGCAGCGCCTCTGCTCCCCTCAGCCCTGGAGATGCACTGAGACGCGTCTTTGAATGTATTTCTTCTGGGATTTTACTCCCTGGTAAGTTTCTTTTTTTATCTGCATTTATGCGCTTCATGCACAGGAATTTTTAATCCTCCCGTCGACACACTTGAAGCCCTTCATTGATGGCTCAGCTTGTTCCTGCCTGGTTCTGTAATCATATGAGAACTTTTCTAAATTTAATATCCTTCTGTAAGCAGTTCATCAATCGCTCCTACTAACCTCAGAAAAGTCATCCGAGTGCACTCGTCATAAAGAGATCTGCTTATTTCATCATCTGGGGTGTGCAGGGCGAGTGCACTGTGGGCAGTCTAGTCGGGTTTGGATTCAGTCACATTGATGATTTAACTTTGAGTTTCTACTATGCTTTTTTCCTGTTTGTGTCTGTACGTTTGTGCATGAAAGGGTTCATGTAACTTTGCGCTCCTGCTTGTTCTTGTCTCAACGTTTTGATCCAGAGGCTCCTCATATGTCTCCTGATACTAAGAAAACATAAAATCATCACTGCTGAGGGAAAAACGGGAGCTCTAAAGCATGTTTGAAACATTGTTGGAGTAGACCCATTTTTGTTTTTGTACCTTCATGTTTTCAACAATCCCATGTTCACTACTAATGTGAACTCAACAAATCAGAACCCCGTCGTCACTGCAGATCTGAGTGTCTGCTGCTGTCTCACTTGTTTCCGTTAACCAGGACAGAATTCATAACAAATATTTAAGGAGCCCAAGAAAATCCACGTCAGCTCTTACTTTTTCATTACTTATCACTTATTTCATTTGTTCAAACAAAGAGGGGAGTTTTATATTTATATTTTAGTTCTACAATTTGGCATAAATTTGAAATGTCAGTGTCACATGTTTAAAAGCTGTTGACAAAAACCTGGAAAATCAAAAACAAACAATTTCTCCTTTTTATATAAAATATTTTCAAAAATCAGAGAGTCCTAAAATAGTAGATAATAGAAAATGTGTCTTGTTTCGCTCCTGCTACAAGAATTCATTTGGGTTTAGAGGGACTGGGTCCGATGGTTTGGAGGCTGTTGAACGGAAGAATCTTCAGTGTTGCAGCAGTTGGTGGTTTGACGCCGATGAGAAGTGAATATGGTGGGGTGGCATCTCCCGCTGCGACTGCAGCGGCGAGCAGCTTCCCGTACGGCTGCACCGTCTGCGAGCGCTTTGGTATGGGGGAGGGGCCTACTGCAGCACAGGCTGCTGGGTAAGAAGAATAAGACCGATGCCAGCTTTTAAGCCAAAGTCTCCAAATAATGTGTATAATTATGAATGAAATAATGTAATGTAATGAAATAAAAACCCAATCCTGATCATTCAGACCTCATGTGATCTGATCACGTGATCGGATTTGGACATCACTAGTGTGGATCCATGTTTCCAGCTCAGATCTTCACCTCCAGAAGTGTAAACAAATATCAGAATTCATTATCAAAGGAGGCATTCCTTATTCCTCATTGGACACTGATGCGCTGCACAGCTCTGACTCTCCTTGCTGTTTTCTTCCCTTCAACAGGCGGACCAGGATTTTTAGATCCTTGTGAAAAGAAGCCCGTGGACACCCTCGCATCTCTGGGAGAGCAGCAGAGAGAGGACATAACCTCAAGTGCTCAGGTACGACTGCAATCTTGTTGAGCCGCGCCCCATCCCAGTCCATTTCCTGGTCCCACCACTTTGTCCTGTCCTCCTTTTGTGACGGGAACTGCTGGCTGCTGCTGGTCAAGTGATGTTTCCAAAGTCTCAACTCGTCCTTTAACCGCAGCAGCCTCCTAAAACACCTGGGAACGGAGGTTACCAGTTGATGGAGCTTTGGGAGAGGAATGTTGTCCCATGTTGGTCTGATACGGGATTGGCGCATCTCAACAGTCCCGGCTCTTCTTTGTCCCGTTTCACCGTTCACAAAGCTCCAGATGTCTTAAGTTTTCAGAGTTCTGGACTGCAGACAGGCCAGTTCGGCACCCAGACTCCTCGGCTCCACAGTCATGCTTCTGCAGCAGATCCAGTATGTGATTCAGCGTTGTCTTGCTGAAAGATGCAAGAACATTGTCTGGATGGGAGCGTTTTTTGTTCTTAAACCTGTATAGACCTTCAGCTCTGACGTTTCCTTTCCACATGTACAAGTTTCCCTCTTTCATAGTCAGTGATGCACCTGCATCACATCAGAGACGCGCACGTTTGAGCCGAGTGCTCATAACAACTGGATGCTTTCTGTCTTCAGTTCAGAGGAGAAAACATTCAGGGCGTTTAGGAACCGACTTCAGTTTTATCTGACCCCAGGACAGTTGTCAAGGTCCAGTTGAAACGTGCTTTGACCCAGAGACGGTGGTGGTGTTTCTGCACCATGCCCTGCTCACACGTGGCTTCTTTTCCATGGATGTCGGAGCGACGAGAGTGGATGACCCAGGCAGCTGGGTTTCTAGAGTCCACGCAGTGATTCCCATTGAGGATTTTACACAATGCTGCCTGAGATCCTGCAGATCAGTTATCCAGTATCATCTTTAGATTTCTAACGTTTTTTTTTTGTTGTTTTTTTTTTAAATCTGTTTCTGATGTTCAGTAGACAACGAGATGGTGTGAAGATGCAGTTTTCCACAGACTGGTAGACCTTTGTCCATGTTTCCTTCACGTACTCTGCATCTCTACGATGGTCTTCACTTAGTCGCTGACTGTTACCGGTTCAACTAAACCGCGCCGGCTCTTCTTGGCACCGCCTATTTTTCCAACCTGTGTTGCTGTATTCAAATGAAACTGAGCTGATATTTTTCTTTTGAGTATTTGATATGTTTCAGATGTCATGAAATGTGTAAATTAGGATGCATTAAGTAGCATTTTACGGTATTCCAGCTTTTTGGACTTGGGTTTTTTCCGGTAGGATGCGTCACACGTCGGAGCGCTCAGTGGGGCGGGGCGTTCGAGACGAGCTTTTCATTTTGCGGTTTGGATCGATGTTTGTGAAACACGGGTGGGTTTCGCTGTTTGAAATGATCTTTCTGTGTGTTTGTAGTTCGCTCTGAGGCTGCTGGCGTTTCGTCAGATACATAAAGTTCTGGGCATGGACCCGCTGCCGCAGATGAACCCCCGCTTCAACATCCGCAACAGCCGCAAGCGTCGCCGGGACAACAGTGACGGGACAGACAGCTTTGAGGGAGAAGGCAAAAAAGACAAGAAGGATTATGACGGTTTTTAAGCTTTTCCCCGATGAGAAGCAACCTACACGTAGAAATGTTCTCAGATCTGTTTGTCTGTCTTGTGAGAGCAGTTTTGTTTTTGTTTTGTTCTTTTTAGCTCCAGAGCGTGTAACTGCAGCCTAACTTGGTATTACACCGACAAACGTGATCCGTGTTGTTTTAGTCGTAGATTTTGCAGGTAAAGCAGCTTTTACCTGATGTGGGAGCTGCTGGTGCTGCTCCCGTCTGACTCATCGGTGCTCCTGATGTGACTTGAGAGGTGGAGGTGGAGGTGGAGGGGGTGTGATCGGCACCGGAGCCAGATGTTTTGGACCCGGAGCAGCAGCGCAGACGAACATCAACGCCTTCATTCACCCGTGTAGTTGCAGCCTGAGTTCTGTAGTCATCTTGTTACCGTTGTGAAGCAGTTTATCAAACTGAAAGTTTCTCTCTTCAACATGAATAACTCTGCTTAATGCAAGTGATGTTTAATGCTGTGGTCTCGTTCCGTTTCTAATGCTTAACTATGCTTCAGAACCCTGAAGGGCATTGCACAGACTCAAAGGTTCTGTTGATGTATCTTTGTAAGTAGTGAACTCATCAGCTCTAAAATGTTTTGTCCTTCTTTTTGCATATATACATCTATATGAAAATATATACCCGAGCGTATTTGTAATACTTAAGAGAAAAAAGGCTTGAATTTTAGTTGTTCTTTTTTCCTTTTCCTTCCTGTGAAAGGGATGGGTATGTTCACATTACATACTGTTTTGGTTTTTAAATTGTTTTCCTAATTAACGTTTATTGCTTGCCTGTCTTTTATTTTGTTTAGGTGCTAAATTAACTTCTGTACTGGAAGTGGGGGGTTGGGGTCGGGTCGGGTCAGGGTCGGTCTAAATGCCCTTCAGCGTGGACCATGATGAATGTTGCTGTGCTCTGCAATTCGCTCCTCAGTTCCAGAAGCAGAATAAAAAACATGTTTTCAGGTGGAAGAAATGTGCTCTTTCCTGTTTGTTCTCATAAAGTGTAATGTTTTTGGTGGTTTTGGTGGTCGGTGATGCCACGAGGTGGCGGTCCGGTGAGGCTGTTGGAAGCAGCGCTCCGACACATGTGGGTGTGACTGCAGAGCAGACGGGCTTTTAGAGCTCGGTGCCAAAGGCAGGTTTATTTGTGCAGCACGTTTCATGGACAAGGCAAGTCAAGGTGCTCTACATGAAAGCAGTTAAATAAATGCATTAAAAAGTAAAAGAATTTAAAACCAAAAATTAAAGACGGACATAAGTTACAAAGAATTAAGTGAAATGGACCCGGGCAGCAGCGTCCTGGACTAACTGCAGCTGTTTGACGGGTTTTGTAGGGAGACCTGTGAGAACAGCGTTGCAGTCGTCCAGTCTACCAAAGATAAAAGTGGTTTTCAAAGTCCTGCTGAGACATCAGTCCTTTAATCCTCCAAATGTCCTTTAGGTGGCCTAATGCGGCTGTTAAAATTCAGGTCTGAGTCCAGAACCAGTCCCTGATATCTGGCTTGGCTGTTGGATTTTGGTTTCACTGCTTAAGGCTGAGTGCTGAATTTTAATCTTTCTTCCTTCACTCCAAACACTGTTTCTTCCGTCTTCATTAAATTCTGTAACATCACTCTTAAACTTGACCAAAGCATTTGATCTACGTTTGAATTGGATTATTGTCTCCTGGCGATGTGCTTATATATAGTTTGTGTGTCATCTGCATTTTTATGGTAACACATTTAGTTTTTTTCATGATTTGAGTGAGTGGGAGCATATAGATGTTAAACAACAGAGGCCCCAGAATTGAACTTTGATGAACTCCACGTTATTTTTGTTGGCTTAGATTTGTAGTTCCCTAAAGACGCCAAATAGTCCGTCTTTTAGATAGAACTCCAAGCAGCAAAGTCCCACCCAGTTCAGTCAGTCCGGTCTATCGAGATGTTATGGTTGACCAAGTCTAACGCAGCACCAAGATCCAGTGAGACCAAGACTGAAAGCAGATGTCATTAAGGACCTTTACAAGAACTGTCTCAGTGCTGCGACGTGGCCGTGAACCTGACTGGAAGACATCAAAATAGTCAGTGTCAGGAGGTTGTACAGCTTGTTTTTCAAACGGGTTTTACTACGATTTTACTGAGAGAGAGAAGGTTTGATACGGGCCTGAAGCTGTTCATGAGAGACCTGTCCAGACTATTCTTTTTTTTTTTTTTTTTTTTTTTAAAGTTGCTTAATGACAGCTGGTTTTAGGTGCTGAGGAAAGATACCTGACAGACGTATTTACAACGTCGAAAAGATCTGCGGACATTCAGTGTTCAACACTTAAAAAACCCTGTTGGCAGCAAGTGGCGGACTTTAGGTGATGTATGATGTCATCCGAGTTCTTATGACTGATTGGACAAAACTGTGTCCTGGTTCCTGTCGGTGGACACACATCCTGCGTCTAGTTTAGGAGCTCTAACTGACTGTCTGGTTTTCTGAAGTTTGTTAGTAAAAAAGGAGTCCAACTCACTGCACGGACCAGGATTGGACCAGGATTTCACCAGGAACCGCTGCAGGACTGCAGTCTAGGAGGCAAGAAGACTGCCTTCTGTCGCGCTGGAACTAAACACTAACTGAAGCGAAACTTTAAACTTGCAGCTTCTACGAAGCAATCCTACTTTAATTTGCCTGAAATCTAGACGGACCACGACCAAATTCAAATTTGCTCTGTGGGAACAGCTTTCTACTCTAGTTGTGGGTCTAATCTGTGAGCTATAATTTAATGACATTTCCCTCAGATTCTAAACCATCAATTACTATAAATTCAAACTTATTTAGAAACAGCGAGGTAAGGTGAAATTCAATTAAGTTTGATTTATTTCGTCTATTACAACACAAGCTGTCTCCAGGCGTTTTCCAGAGACCCAGAACACGACCCCGACCAATTATTACATTAAGTTTCCCAGCAGTTGTTTGCAACAACAACATCCAAAACATCCAGAAGTCACTGTGCAAAACCAACGACAGGCTCTCTAGAGGAAGCTTCCACCAGCGTCCCGGCTGCTGTTACCGAGGGCGTAGGAGTAGTGGAGGACTCCACCTTTGTCCAAGAAGCAGTCATGCTCATGGGTTCCCAGCTTCATCCGCCTCTGACAGACTCCAAGCAAGTCGTCAAAGAGGAAGTCGCTGTCCCAGACCTCCAGCCTCAGTTCGCCATTCTCCTGGCCTCTGAAGGCGGTGAACTCTTCTGCCCACCAGGGGTCTTTGTTATTGTTGCGGACAGATGTTTTGCCCAGAAGAGTAGAGCAACAGAACACCTTCACGTAGCCGTCTGTAGTTCCCAGGATGTTGGATGGCAGACCGCTGGCCCGCAGGTTAAACACTTTCAGCTGGGCTTCTGCCGCAGCGATGCTCAGGACAATGAGGAGGATGGGAAGAGCGGAGGCCATGGCTTCACAGCAGGCTGTGGAGGAGGAAGCAAGAGTCAGATTTTAGTTTTTAGTCACTGTACTATTTTATGTCATGTCTGCTTTTCACTCGGTGGACCAGGTTATTGCTTCCACGGGATTTAGGAGGGTACGTTGCAGCTCATCATCAGTGCTCGATGAACTGATCATCAGCAGGTGTGAAGATGTCTTTAAGAGCAGACGCTTTGACAGTCTGATGGCGCCAAGTTCGGCTAAGTAGAAACACGTCACATCCAGCAGGCAAGCACGGCAGTGGAGGAGCAATGATTAGGGCAGTCTTTGAGCTGACCAGGAGCTCCCTGAAATCCAGAGTATCGTAGAAACCAACCTGAGGCCTGTCTGACAGCTGAGGCCAAAGCGGGTCACGTAGCTGGCCAGTGTTCTGTTCTTCAGTCCTGGACCTGCAGATTAAATGTGTTCCTGTTCTAACAGACTGGACTCATCTAGTGGACCCTTGACAGACTCGAGTACACCTTAACGACAAGCTGATGGTGATCTTGAATCAGCAGCCTTTAAAGCAGAGAAACATCTAAAACAGGTCTCCGGGCCTCGAGCGCCACCGTCCTGCATGTTTCAGATGTCTCCTCGCATCGACACACCTGATTCAGTTTAATGGCCCATCGTCAGGTCTGCACAGGTCTGTTAATGACACAGTCGGTTGTTTCAGGGTGTGTTGGAGCAGGGAAACATCAGAAACATGCAGAACAGCCTTCGAGGACTGGAGTTGGAGACCTCTGATCTAAAACATCCAGGGAGATGAAGATCACTGAACGAAGTGCTCCAAAGAATCTACATCAGAACGGAAAAAAATACAGGATGTCCAAGAAAAAAACCCGACCTCGACCCGACTGAAACGCTGAAGAGGACCTGTGTAGAAGTGAAGGCTGGAAGACCTGAATACTAAATATACTAAATACTACACTAAATACTACACTATATACTACAATATACTACATTATATACTACACTACATACTACACTACATATACTACATATACTACACTATATACTACACTATATACTACATATACTACACTATATAATACATTATATACTACACTATATACTACATTATATACTACATATACTACACTATATACTACATTATATACTACATATACTACACTATATAATACACTATATACTACATTATATACTACATTTACTACACTATATACTACATATACTACACTATATACTACATATACTACACTATATACTACATTATATACTACATTATATAGTATATTATATACTACACTATATACTACATTATATACTACACTATATACTACATTATATACTACACTATATACTACATATACTACACTATATACTACACTATATACTACATATACTACACTATATTATACACTATATACTACACTATATACTACATTATATACTACATATACTACATTATATACTACATATACTACACTATATAATACACTATATACTACATATACTACACTATATACTACATTATATACTACACTATATACTACATTATATAATACACTATATACTACACTATATACTACATATACTACACTATATACTACACTATATACTACATATACTACACTATATACTACACTATATAACACTATACTAAACTATTTACTACATATTTTGCACTAAATACTACATATACTACACTATATACTACATATATTACACTATAGACTACACTATATTACAGTATACTACACTATATACTACATATACTACACTATATACTACATATACTACACTATATACTACATTATATACTACATATACTACCCTATATACTACATATACTACACTATATACTACATATACTACACTATATACTACATTATATACTAAATATGCTACACTATATACATATACTACACTACATACTACATTATATACTACACTATATACTACATTTTATACTACACTATATACTACACTATACACTACATATACTACACTATATACTACATATACTACACTATATACTACATATACTACACTGTATACTAAATATACTACGTATACTACACTTTATACTACATATACTACACTATATTCTATATATACTACATATACTACACTATATACTACACTATATACTACATATACTACACTATATACTACACTATATTACACTATACTAAACTATATACTACATATTTTGCACTAAATACTACATATACTACACTATATACTACACTATATACTACATATACTACACTATATAATACATTATATACTACACTATATACTACATTATATACTACATATACTACACTATATACTACATTATATACTACATATACTACACTATATAATACACTATATACTACATTATATACTACATTTACTACACTATATACTACATATACTACACTATATACTACATATACTACACTATATACTACATTATATACTACATTATATAGTATATTATATACTACACTATATACTACATTATATACTACACTATATACTACATTATATACTACACTATATACTACATATACTACACTATATACTACACTATATACTACATATACTACACTATATTATACACTATATACTACACTATATACTACATTATATACTACATATACTACATTATATACTACATATACTACACTATATAATACACTATATACTACATTATATAATACACTATATACTACACTATATACTACATATACTACACTATATACTACACTATATACTACATATACTACACTATATACTACACTATATAACACTATACTAAACTATTTACTACATATTTTGCACTAAATACTACATATACTACACTATATACTACATATATTACACTATAGACTACACTATATTACAGTATACTACACTATATACTACATATACTACACTATATACTACATATACTACACTATATACTACATTATATACTACATATACTACACTATATACTACATATACTACACTATATACTACATATACTACACTATATACTACATTATATACTAAATATGCTACACTATATACATATACTACACTACATACTACATTATATACTACACTATATACTACATTTTATACTACACTATATACTACACTATACACTACATATACTACACTATATACTACATATACTACACTATATACTACATATACTACACTGTATACTAAATATACTACGTATACTACACTTTATACTACATATACTACACTATATTCTATATATACTACATATACTACACTATATACTACACTATATACTACATATACTACACTATATACTACACTATATTACACTATACTAAACTATATACTACATATTTTGCACTAAATACTACATATATTACACTATATACTACATATACTACACTATATACTACATATACTACACTATATACTACATTATATACTACATATACTACACTATATACTACATATACTACACTATATACTACATATACTACACTATATACTACATTATATACTAAATATGCTACACTATATACATATACTACACTATATACTACATTTTATACTACACTATATACTACACTATATACTACATATACTACACTATATACTACATATACTACACTATATACTACATATACTACACTGCATACTAAATATACTACGTATACTACACTTTATACTACATATACTACACTATATTCTATATATACTACATATACTACACTATATACTACACTATATACTACACTATATACTACATATACTACACTATATACTACACTATATTACACTATACTAAACTATATACTACATATTTTGCACTAAATACTACATATATTACACTATACACTACATATACTACACTATACACTACATATAATACACTATATACTACATATACTACATATACTACACTATATTACACTATACTAAACTATATTCTACATATTTTCCACTATATACTACACAATATACTACATATATTACACTATATACTAGATATACTACACTATATACTAAATATGTCTCTTTTTAACTCTGTTCCTTTTTTTACCTGCACTTTGTGTTTAAAATGTATTTATTGTGTAGCACCGAGGGTTTGAGGGTAACGCAATTTCGATTCTCTGTATGTACCTCACATGTAGTAGAATTGACAATAAACTTGACTCTGACTCTAACTCTAAATATATTACACTATATACTACATATACTACTTATATACTACACTATATACTACCTATACTACACTATATACTACATATAATACACTATATACTACACTATATACTACATATAATACACTATATACTACACTATATACTACATATAATACACTATATACTACACTATATACTACAGTATATACTACACATACTACACTATATACTACATATAATACACTATATACTACATATAATACACTATATACTACACTATGTACTACATATAATACACTATATACTACACTATATACTACATATAATACACTATATACTACACTATATACTACACTATATACTACACATACTACACTATATACTACATATAATACACTATATACTACACTATATACTACACTATATACTACACTATAAACTACATATACTACACTATATACTACACTATATACTACACATACTACACTATATACTACATATAATACACTATATACTACACTATATACTACACTATATACTACACATACTACACTATATACTACATATAATACACTATATACTACACTATATACTACACATACTACACTATATACTGCATATACTACACTATATACTACACTATATACTACACATACTACACTATATACTACATATACTACACTATATACTACACTATATACGACATTATATACTACATATACTACACTATATGCTACATTATTTACTACATATACTACACTATATGCTACATTATATACTACACAATATATATTACATATACTACACTATATACTACATATACTACACTATATGCTACATTATATACTACACAATATATATTACATATACTACACTATATACTACATATACTACACTATATACTACATATACTACACTATATACTACATATATCACACTATATACTAAATATACTACATATACTACACTATATACTACACTATATACTACACATACTACACTATATACTACATATAATACACTATATACTACACTATATACTACACATACTACACTATATACTACATATACTACACTATATACTACACTATATTACACTATACTAAACTATATTCTACATATTTTGAGCTATATACTACACTATATACTACATATATTACACTATAAACTACATATACTACACTATAAACTACATATACTACACTATATACTACACTATATACTACATATATCACACTATATACTAAATATACTACATATACTACACTATATACTACACATACTACACTATATACTACATATAATACACTATATACTACACTATATACTACACATACTACACTATATACTACATATACTACACTATATACTACACTATATTACACTATACTAAACTATATTCTACATATTTTGAGCTATATACTACACTATATACTACATATATTACACTATAAACTACATATACTACACTATAAACTACATATACTACACTATATACTACACTATATACTACACTATATACTACACATACTACACTATATACTACATATACTACACTATATACTACACTATATACGACATATACTATACTATATGCTACATTATATACTACACAATATATATTACATATACTACACTATATACTACATATATCACACTATATACTACATATACTACACTATATACTACACTATATTACACTATACTAAACCATATACTACATATTATACACTATATACTAAATATACTTCACTATATACCACATATAGTACATATACTACACTATATACTACATATACTACACCATACACTATGTAGACTGGCAGTGGAGACATCCCAGCAGTGACTAAGAACAACGGGAGCCACCCGAGTCCAACCTCGAGCAACACTACCAAGGGCCTTGACACCCCTGCCCATAAGGCGCCCCACGCAAACCACCCATAAGTTCACAAGGACCCTTAGAACTCCGCACCACCACCAAGAGGCACCAAATGTGGACCACTGAAGCAACCCAAACCCAAACAACCCCACAGCAAGACCACAACATAGAAGGACCAGGAGAAGCAAGGAGATCCAACTACGTCCCAATGCACCGTGACTTATCCACATACACACCCACACAAAAATATACAGTCATACTCTATGTACAATGTTATTTACAGTGTTAGAGACCCTGTTCAGGTCCACCCCAGATCATCACCTCCCTACTCACACGCATGCTTGGACATTGCTTCAGTTCTTGGCTGAATTTATTCCAAACTACCTCCAGTCCAGACATCCGCCTAAACTAAAATGCTGTGGCTAGATCTTTGGGGAGCTGTGTATGAGTCAATGTCCCGAAACCTCAATAAAGTAAAGCAACGTTTCAAGAAGAATAAACTCATCCACAAGTACGTGAGACACTGATAAAGTCATGCTAAAGGCCGATCTACAAGCTGTTAAATCCGGGGGTACGTAGTATTGCCCACATAATGGCATGTTGACAGAAATGTAAGGTTTCTAGGTTGCAATCGACACTGAGATTAGACTATGATTGAAGACTATGATCAGAGACTGCGATCGGATTATTTGTCTTGTTTTTATATAATAGAAACAGGTTAAACAGGACTACAAGATTTTCCTGTTTTTTCCTCTTTTTCTGTGATTCCTGTTTTTAACTCTAAGTAAATGAAAAGAAAATAATCATGGTCTTTCTTGTTTTTTTTTCCTCTTTAGATTGAATAAATGAGCAGACTGAAATGGACCTACACCGTCTTTACCTTTAACCAGCCCTCCGTGAAAGGGCGCCGCGTTAAAAGGAGCTCACATCTGTGCTCACAAACCAAACCAACAAAGCTCAGGAGCCTGAGAGGACTCAGCATACCGGCGCACGATCCGAGGACTTCATCCTGGTGATTTACTTACAAAATACTGTCAAAGCACAAGCTGCTCATCGCCTGCTGCAGACCGATGCTGTCCTACCTGAACATCTGATGTTTGCCCCCGGCTGTTCTCTATCTCACATCAGCAAACTTGATGTGGGCTCCAGGACTTCCTCCGACCCTCCCTCTGTCAGGTCAAGCTGCTGCTCTCTCACTGCCACGTACAGTCATGACACATGTATTCAAACAGGACATTCACACACGAGCCCCAGTCAAAGTGCTTTACAGAAACAGAACATAAAACATAAGATTCAACGATAACATAAAAGCACGCATCAAAGTATTAGAAAAAAACATAACAAACAAAAGCAGAAAACGGGAAAACAGTTGTTAATGTATCAAAAGAGAAAATAGGTAAATGCAGAGCTGTTTGAATAAGTGACCTTAAAACTGAATATGCTCAAGAGATGGAGCTCTTGGTTGTTGTCTTTTTCTCTATTTTAACAGTCTGACTTTGGGGTAAACTTGCTGCTTCTTCAGTCCTGAGAAGACTGACAATTGTCCTTACCCTTTTCCATGTGTGAATAATGTTTCTCATGCAGAACATTTAACTCTACGTTTATTGAAAAGGGTTTTGTAAACCTTTCCCGATTGATGTGCAGTTAGAGTATTTTTCTCCCAGGACCATTGCTGATGTCTTATCCTCAGAAGTCTGCACACTGCTGATGACCAGCTCAGTAAGTGTTGATGCTGAGCAGCACATGGCTGCAACTTCCCTCTTACATCCTGCGGGAGCAGCAGAAGGGTTCACGTGATACTCGGATCTCGTTTGTCCTCATTGGATTTTCTGTTAAATAAATAACGACACTGTGAAGAAAATGTTGGACCCACACAGTTATGCGACCTGTTCCATGTAGAGATGTGATTTGATGATAAATGATGCGCACAGAACAGCGAGGAACCAGAAACTAAAGTCAGCTTCAGAGGGAGACGGAAATAAATAAAGAGATCTGCTCTTGTGGTATTCAAGCATAGAGCAACATCAGCTTTGGGATTTGCTGGGATTGTGACTGCTGTCACTGGTTCTGAGTAAATCTCCCAAGACTGGTAAAGATCTGCTTCTTGTCCACCTCTATGTTCCACAACACCAACAGGACGCTAAGAACCTTCATCGAGAACTCGATGGGACTGTGGAAGACTACTCTACAGGCCAACACGAAACCGACTGCACAAGTCCTCATCAAGTAAACACCACGGAGGTGTGTTATCCCCACTGCTGTTCTGCATTGGCCTGAACCCTCTCAGGCAGACCGTGACTAAAAGTGACTATGGATGCCAGTTTCCTAAGTGGAGCAATCATTAGCCACCTCCTCTACGTGGATGACATGCGTAGATGAAACTGGATCCCAAGAACGTGTGAGACATCAACTCATAAGTCTGTCTCACCAGTGAAGAGAGTAAGGCAGGTCCTGAGGAGCCAGCTGAATAGGAGGAGTAAAGTCTGGGCCTCGTCCCTGTCAGCAATCAGGTACCACGCTGGAAGGGATGGAAGCCTCCGATATCAAAACTATGTCCACTTCCCTGAAAACATGCTACTGCCTTGAATGTTTTCCACTTGTGAATAATCTTTCTCACTGTACATCACTACACTCCAATATGCTTAGAACGTCTTATGGAACATTTTCCAGATGGATTGAACTGGACAAACACCCTGTGATGTCACTCTTAGGTCTTCTGATTCTGGTCCTCTTTCACCTCATAATGCGCAGCGGCATTTAAATGATCTTCTGAGAAATAAAACAGACGTGCCTGTGGCATTGACATGGAAGCAACAGATGAATTATGTGTTTGAGGACATGGATGTAGGACCACATTTCAACAGCCGTCCACACAGAGCTTTGATGCAAGCAGGCAAGAGACTTTTGCACCACAAACAAAAGAAGATATAACCCAGGACATGCAACTGTGAAGGAGCACCTCTGTATCCCAGATGTTTGGATTAAGTTCCTGTCCATACACTGAGAAAACTTACCTACATTTTGTTCTGATCATCATGAGAAAGTTTGTTGCCAGGCAACAAGTACAACACTCTAATGCATTCATGATGAACTTCATAGACTTCAAGCAAGCTTCTCTCTGCCACACATACCACTCTCCAGTAGTTAAAATTACCCCCCCCCCACACACACACACCTGCACGCGCGCGCACACACACACACACTCACACACACACACCCGCACACATACACACACACACACACACACACCTGCACGCATGCACACACACACATACACACACACACATACACACACCCGCACACACACACACACACACACACACACCTGCACGCATGCACACACACACATGCACACACATACACACACACACACACACACACACCCGCACACATACACACACACACACCTGCACGCATGCACACACACACATACACACACACACATACACACACCCGCACACACACACACACACACACACACCTGCACGCATGCACACACACACACACGCACACACACACACGCACACAAACACACACACACACACGCACGCACGCACACACACACGCACACATACACACATACACACACATACACACATCCGCACACACACACACACGCACACACACACACACACACACGCACGCACACACACGCACACATACACACATACACACACATACACACGTACACACATACACACATCCGCACACACACACACACATGAAAAATACAACACAGAAAAGTTGGTTGCTGCAGTTATTTTTATTGGGTTTGTATTTCTGTTCATTTCATAGGGTTCATACTTATGTTTCTCAACAATATCCAATATCACATTGAGTACTAATATGTTGTAAATAAGTGTAGTACGATTTATTGATAAATTTAAAACGTTTGGGTTTTTTCTGATTCAATCCTGATTATTGACTTTGTATCTGGGAAGATGAACTCCTCAGATGAGCCACATCCTTCCTCTGTAGCAGGCTGGGAGGAATTCAGCAGTACGTCACAAACGTGGCGATGCTGAAGCTTCATGAGCGTCTCAGCTGAAGTTGTAGGTAAAGCGCAAGGTGCCACCTTTTCCCAGACTGCATGAGTGATGGAAGGTTCCCACAGTGATCTGAATATTACATTCTCCCAGTTTGCTGTGAAAGATGATGTTCCTATTGTAAACCACGAGCTTGAGCAGGTCATTCTGCAGGGCTCTGTCGTACGTAAATGTCTTATCCCACGTTGGGTTTGGATTATTGAAGACAACATCTGTTTTACCCAGCGAATGGGAGCCACAGGTCACCTTGACGAAGCCATCGGCATTGCTGTTCTGGTCGGGGCGAAGGCCACTGGCCCGCAGATTGGTCACTGTCAGCAAGGACTGGACCAGGCCCAGACTGAGCAGAACCAGCAGGAGGACAGGAAGACTGTGGGCCATGACTGCACCAGAGACTGAGGACGAGAGACAACACATCTGAACATCTGAGCAGGAACTGATGCTTTTCATAACACCAGTTCCACCGTTTACAGCAGGGTCACATGGGTGAAAGGAAGGTGTGTACCCACTGCAGAGCCACATAAAGACCGGCAATCACCAGCACTCACTCCTACGGGAACTTTACAAGCAACACTTTAGATTTACCAGCTGTTGGATTGTGGGAGGAACCTGGAACACACAAAAAGACTCCTGTTGAGTCGCACAAAGGGTCTTCTTCACTCTTCAACCACAACCCTACCCGGTTCAGGTCAGAGTCTCCCAACATGATGTCATGAGGTGGACTTTGTGGTTAGAGCTGTTGCCTCACAGCAACACGGTTCCTGGTTCCTGCCCCCCTGCTTGATGGGTTTTCTCTGGGTGCTCTGGTTTCCTGACACAGTCTGAGAAACATACCTGTAAGGTTAAGTGGTGATTCTTACTTGCTCATGGAATCGGTTGTTAGTCTGTATGTGGCCCTGTAATGGACTGGTGACCTGTCTGGGGTGTACACCTGCCCTTCATGGAGACGGAGCTGGGATACTCTCTGATCCTGAATTGGAATAAGCATGTACAAATGATGGATGAATGCAGTCATTACAATGGTTTTATAACTGGTAACCAGGCACTGAGAATAGACATGTCAATAAAATCTATTCAGTTCTGTCTCAAAGCGTTAGACATCTCTAGTGGAAATCAGCCTCTGCAGCGTCTGAATCCTTCAGTGTTTGCTGTCTCTGTCTTCTGATTGCTGCACAGCCGGTTCCCGAAGCTGGAAACAGCTGTCGGTAGCGGGAAACGAGGCTAAAGCGGCGGCCTGCAGCTCGACTGCGCAGGAGGCGGCAGATGCACCGTGAGACGCAGCAGTCGTGTTGTGTAAATGAGAAACCTGGACGGAGTAGTGAGTCAGGAACCGTCCGACAGTAATCTGAACATGATCACACTTGAACGTCTCACCTGTCGTCTGGATGCTGCACTTTCACCTCTCCATTCCCTGTCCCTATTTATGAAATCCAGCAGAGCTGCAACAGCCTGCCGTACTCTCACGCTTGTGCAACAGGACAGAAAAAGCTCAACCTCCTGGAAGTGGTGGCTCCTTACCACTAACACTATCTGTGTCTCCACTACACCTGGATGCTTTCTGTTTCTGCTCTCCTGATAAACCCTCTCAAGAGGAACCTCGACAGATGTCCAGACCCGCCTTCATCTTGATAGGTTAACATTTCTGAAAGCAGCTGTTGTTAGTTTGACGAGAACAAGAAGTGCAACAGACTGTTGCAGGGAAACCCGGCTCTGAGACATGTCTGGGAGGCTGTTGTCTACGGATCAGCAGCAGGTTCACTGCTTTACAGTCGGTGTCTGTTGTGTGAAAATGATAGTTAGACATACGGCAGTATTGGGGTATTAATCTAATGTGTCCTCTCAGTTTATCGATCGATACTTTTGATTTGGGGAATCTGTTTTCCAACAGCATGTGTCACTGTGGAAAGATTCACCATCAGCAGCAGTGGAAATGTTTTTTGGGGTTGGTGAAGCAGCACGATGGAGCAGCCAATGGTTTCCCGGGTTTCCCTGATGTGCAGGTGGCGTTAAGTCCGCCTGCTCACACGCACTGACACTCAGACAGATGTACAGCACCTTGAAAACTATTTATCCCTTTGAACTTTTCCACATTTCTGATGATTTTATGTGACAGATCACCACAAAGTAACACATCCTTGTGAAGCGGAAAGAAAAACTGTCTTCAAACTTTTTCTTTTTTTTTTTGTTGTTTTTTTTTTTTTTTGGTAATAAAAATCTAAAAAGCCCCTCTGAGTTAATAGTTTGTAGAACCATGTTACTGAAATTACAGCTGCGAGTCTTTGTGGTTATGTCTCAGGAGCTTTGCACATCCAGAGACTAAAATGTTTGTCTGTTTTTCTTTGCGAAATACTTTAAACTCAGTCAGACTGGTGGGAGAGCAATTCTGAACAGTAATGTTCTGCTTGTCATGTTACTCTTTGCTCACTAATGTTCTCGAAGAACAGAACACCTGTACGAGAATAATTTCCACACAGGTAGACTATTGATTCAGTAGGTCACATCTGATGGCCAATGATCGAGTAGGGTTTCATGTAGAGGTATCAGAGTACAGGGGGGTAATCCAGCCACTGGGGGGCACTAATGAGGGCACCACCAGTGCCAGCAGTCCCGAGCCTCCACACAGAAAATAAATGGAGGTAGTTGTGTCAGGAAGGCTGTCCAACAAAGAACCTAACTAAACCAAATATGTGAAAACTGTATAAGACTTCCATACTGGATCGGTCGGGGCCCAGTTTCACAACAACCGCGTTTCAGTGCTGTGGGTAGAAAAATGGACCACTGTGGATTAGAGAAAGAGAGGAGATAGACATCTCAGAGGACAGCAGGTATGACTTAGGAATGAGATCAGGTATAGATGTATAGTCGAGTGGCCGGGCAGAAGCCACTCCTCAGTAACAGTCACATGCCAGCCTGCCTGGAGTTTGCCAAAAGTCACCCGAAAGACTCTTAGACCATGAGAAACCAAATTCTCTGGTTTGATGAAACAAAGATTAAACTCTTTGGCCTGAATACCAAACATTGTGACTGGAGGAAAACAGCCACCATTTATCACTTGGCCAGTACCATCCCTACAATGAAGAAATGTGGTGGCAGCATCAGCATCGGCATCGGCATCAGCATCAGCATCAGCATCAGCATCGGGATCAGCATCAGCATCAGCATCAGGATCAGCAAAAGGAACTTGGACACTAGACAGGATTGAAGGATCCTCAGCCTGGGGTGAAGGTTTATCTTCTGACACGACAACGACCCTAAACACAGCCAAGATAACAAAGGAGTGGCAATGGGACCACACTGCGAATGTCCTTAGCAGCCCAGCCAAAGCCTCGATTTGAACCTGGATGAACATCTCTGGAGGGATCTGAAAATGGCTGCGCACCAGCGTTCAACCATCCGAGCTCAGGGAACAAAGAAGAACGGGATAAACTGCTCACGTAAAAAAGTGTATAAAACTTGTAGCATCATACTCAAAATGATTTAAGGCTTTAAAAGCTGGCACAGGTTCTTCAACAAAGTATTGAGCAGAGGCTACAAATGCGTCAGATGTTATAGTTTTGTTGATTTTTGACAACGTTGCTGTTAAAATGGCCATAAGTAGTTTTATGAACAGGGAGGCTTGAGGCAGAGGTTGGTGCAGACCAACTAGCTGTTTATTCATCCACCACAAAAGTGGCGCCTTGGCATCTTTGCATGCTGACATTCACAGAGGTCTTAACAGCAGCCACTCCTGATGTCAGCTGACAGGCCTTTCATGACCTGCCATTACGTCATCGCCCTCCAGCTCACAAACACGTATGAAGGGTTTCCCAAACATGTATTGAAGAACTTCATTTCAGTTGCAAAAATGTAAAAACAAAAAACAAAACTTTTTCACTCTGTCCTTGTGGGGTCATGCGAGCAGAGTTTTAGGAAGTTTTGGACAAACAGAACAGGAGTTACGTAAAATGTGGGCGACGCTCTGTGAATCCATGTAGATTCGGTGTCTGCTGCAGCTGTGTTTACAAGATGACTGGTCACAAGAAAGACGGCTTAGTTACAGCTTTCATAAGGGCACTGAAGGGAAGACCTTTATGTGGGATCAAAACATTCTTCACATGACTGCTGTTTTATCTTCAGTTCATGAGGAAGCCTTTCTTTATCAACGAAAACTTCTTATTATTTAACTGAAGCCCTGCCATTCGTTGCTTCGTTGTGGCACTGCCATAATCAGTTGACAAGACTGTGGTCATTTGGAAAGAGTTCTGGATTAATCCTGGTATCATATCTGTATGATAGTGACTGAGAAGAAGGGGTCCAAGGCCGGACCCTTGTGGAACTACATAAATACTGATGGTTCTTTTAGATTCATAATTATTATACTCGGTGTGTATCCTCTGCCTCTAAATGGTACCACACATCTGAGCCACCGTATTACCATCCCTCAAACGACTCTACAAGATACTCAGTTTCAGGGCAAACATTTGTCTTTTTTTTTTTTTTGAAGATACAGACAAGTACATTAGACAAATAGTTTTAAGTGATGCTGGGAAGAAGATATTATGTTCCACTCAGTGAGTGGTGTGAAGTTGTCCTGCAGGTCCCGCGGCTGCATACAAATCATTACTCTTCCATCGCCGTGCTTTGAAGTGGCTGTGAGGTGTTTTCTGCTAGAGTTCTGTGGCTGGTTATTTGCAGACATGGTACTAGAGTACGTTTCATGACCAACTAACTCCACCGTCATCTGTTCACAGGACATTGTTTCAAAAGTCTTTTGGCTTATTCAGATGCAGTTTTGTGAACTTCATTTAAGTTTTACATGCTTTTTAGGCTTAAGAGATGCTGCTGGTAACCCTTCTAAACAGAATAATTAGTTCAGTCTACGTCTGACGGTGCAATCATGGACTTTAACATTTCACATGCTAATTTAACAAGCTTTAGGGCATGGGTCTCAAACTCGTGGTCTGCTGGCCACTTGAGGCCCATGGAATAACATTTTGAGGCCTCTGACTTGACATCAAAGCTTAGAGTTTACTGATATGTCTTAAATGCAGGATGCAAAAAAGCAGGGAGATGCGAGCGAGAACGGAGTTGCCAATATTAAAACACGTCTACTGGTGGGACAAGATTTCTTCAAGAAAGCAAGTAAGGAGGGACGCAGCAGTCGAAGCCAGCCACGTGGTGATTGAGGTGATTGCTATGGTGGGAACGTCATTCAGGGACAGCGACTTCATCAAAAGTGTATGTTACAGTCTGTGTGGAAAAGTTTAGCAATATCAGCCTTTTAGCCAACACAGCGGCGGGCCTGTCAGGTAACCGTGAGAAGCATTTTTGTGCATACTCAGTTGTTCTTGATCAGAGCACAGACATTCACACACTTATAACTTTGATTGACATATGGGGGTGTGTGTTCCCACTGGATTCCTGAGCAACATGACTGCACCCTGTACGAAGAAGAGGAGGCTTCAAGGCTGCTCTTCAGAAACCAGTGGGTCACGTGACTTAATGCTTCATCCAATGATTTATACAGTCTGTGAGGGAGACCCGCGAGAACATTGTTACAGTGGTCCAGTCTACTGAAGATAAAAGTCTGGACCAGTTCTACGTCCATCTGAGACGTCAGTCCTTCAATCCTCCACATGTCCTTCAGGTGACAACAGGTTGACTTCACTACTGTCTTGATGAGGCTGGTAAAATCCAGGTCTGAGTCCAGAACCAGTCTCGAGTTTCCGGCTTGTCTCTTGGTTTTTAGCTTCACTGCTTGAAGCTGTTGATATTTAATCTTTCTTCCTTGGATCTAAACATCATTATTTCTGTTTTGTCTTCATTTAACTGAAGAAACTTCTGGCTCATTCACTCTTTAGTTTGATCAATCCATTTGATCACTGATTGGATTATGATCACCTAGTGAGGTGGGGAAATTATTTATCCACTCACTCACTCACTCACTCACTCACTCACTCACTCACTCACTCACTCACTCACTCACTCACTCACTCACTCACTCACTCACTCACTCACTCACTCACTCACTCACTCACTCACCCACTCTCTGACTCACTCACTCACTCACTCACTCACTCACTCACTCACTCACTCATAAAAAATTCAACTCATTAAAATTGGTTGCAGCAGGGTTTATTTTATATTGGGATATTTTTTATGTTCATTTTTTAAAGGGTTTAAAGGGTTTAAAGGGTTTAAAGGGTTAGACAAATTCATTATTACATTGGGTACTTATTTATATAAGCCACTATAATACAATATATTGATTGATTACAAACGTTAGGAGTTTTTCTGGATTAATCTTGAGTTATGACTTCGTGTCCAGGAAACTGAACAACGGATGTCCTGCGGAGACGACGAATCGGAGCTCCATCACTCCTGTAGCAGGCTGAGAGAAGTGCAGCAGCGTTGTCACAACCGTCACACACATACACTCAGCTAAAAGCTGTAGCGATAATACAACGTGCCGCCTTTTGCCAGACGGCATGAGTGACTGAAGGTTCCCTTCTTGATCTTAACACTGCATTCTCCCAGTTTGTCTTGCAATGCAACATCATGATCGTAAACCATGAACTTGAGCAGGTCGCTCTGAATGGCTCTGTCGTACCGGAATGAATTGTACCACGTTGGGTTTTGAGTGTTGAAGACAACATCTGTTTTACCCAGAGACTTAGAGCCGCAGGACACCTTGACATAACCATCTGCATTGCTGTTCTGGTCGGGGCGAAGGCCAACGGCATGCAGACTGCTCACTGTCAGCAAGGACTGGACCAGGCCCAGACTGAGCAGAACCAGCAGGAGGACCGGAAGACTGTGGGCCATGACTGCACCAGAGGCTGAGGACGAGAGACAACACATCTGAACATCCGAGCAGGAACTGACACTTTTCATAACACAAGTTCCACTGTTTTATACATTTTATAAATCAGCTAAAATAAAGTAATTAAAAGGGTTTTACAAAAAAATAGCATGCAGATAAAAAACGAGTCAGTGAAATCAAATCATATCATATTGTCATCAAGAGTTCTGTCTGTTCGCCTCTGCGCCGTCAGGAAAATCTAACTCTGGAAACCAGCCTCTGCAGCGTCTGAATCCCGCAGTCTCCCTCAGAGGCGCAGCCGGTTCCCGAAGCTGGAAACAGCTGTCGGTGGCAGGAAACGAGGCTAAAGCGGCGGCCTGCAGCTCGACTGCGCAGGCGGCGGCAGATGCACCGTGAGACGCAGCAGTCGTGTTGTGTAAATGAGAAACCTGGACGGAGTAGTGAGTCAGGAACCGTCCGACAGTAATCTGAACATGATCACACTTGAACGTCTCACCTGTCGTCTGGATGCTGCACTTTCACCTCTCCATTCCCTGTCCCTATTTATGAAATCCAGCAGAGCTGCAACAGCCTGCTGTACTCTCAGGCTTGTGCAACAGGACAGAAAAAGCTCAACCTCCTGGAAGTGTTGGCTCCTTACCACTAACACTATCTGTGTCTCCACTACACCTGGATGCTTTCTGTTCTGCTCTCCTGATAAACCCTCTCAAGAGGAACCTCGACAGATGTCCAGACCCGCCTTCATCTTGATAGGTTAACAGTTCTGAAACCAGCTGTTGTTAGTTTGCTGAGAACAAGAAGTGCAACAGACTGTTGCAGGGAAAACCGGCTCTGAGACATGTCTGGGAGGCTGTTGTCTACGGATCAGCAGCAGGTTCACTGCTTTACAGTCGGTGTCTGTTGTGTGAAAATGATAGTTAGACATACGGCAGTATTGGGGTATTAATCTAATGTGTCCTCTCAGTTTATGGATCGGTACTTTTGATTTGGGGAATCTGCTTTCCAACAGCATGTGTCACTGTGGAAAGATTCACCATCAGCAGCAGTGGAAATGTTTTTTGGGGTTGGTGAAGCAGCACGATGGAGCAGCCAATGGTTTCCCGGGTTTCCCTGATGTGCAGGTGGCGTTAAGTCCGCCTGCTCACACGCACTGACACTCAATTCCAACTGCAAACCGCCACACACCACGTGTCTACTTTCTCACATGTCAACAAAGCTGCAGAGGTCTGAGCCACGCCGACGACGCCACGGCAACACGCAAACACAACACAAACACAAACACCAACACCAACACCAACACCAACGCAAACGCCAACGCCAACGCCAACGCAAACTCCAACACCAACGCAAACTCCAACGCCAACGCCAACGCCAACGCAAACTCCAACGCCAACGCCAACGCCAACGCAAATGCAAACTCCAACGCAAACGCAAATGCCAACGCCAACGCAAACTCCAACACCAACGCAAACTCCAACGCCAACGCCAACGCCAACGCAAACTCCAATGCCAACACCAACGCAAACGCAAACGCAAGCGCAAACACAAACACCAGCTCTGCATGGTGCTTGCAGACAGCAGAAGGAAGTCTGACTTACTCAAATAACTGCAACATCATACAAAACTCAACTCAACTCAACTCAACTTTATTTATAAAGCACTTTAAACAAAACAAGGTTCACCAAAGTGCTGAACAAAGCATAAAATTAGTAAAAGAGCATAGCAATAATCAGACATAAGAAAATTAAAATACAATACAGTCTCCAGATTCCAACTCAATTAAAAGCCAAAGTGAAAAAATATGTTTTAAGAGCAAATTTAAAAGTGGAAAATGAGTCCATCTGTCTGAGGTCCAGGGGCAACTCATTCCAGATCTTTGGTCCGAAGATTGAAAAGGCTCGGTCACCTCTCAGTTTCCTCTTGGTCTTGGAGACGACTAACTGTATCTGATTTGCTGACCTGAGGGAGCGAGGAGGGGTGTACACCTGGATCAGGTCAGATAGGTACTTTGGAGCGAGACCATGAAGACATTTAAAAACAAATAAAAGAATTTTAAAATCAACGCGTAAACGAACTGGGAGCCAATGAAGTGATGCTAAAATGGGAGTAATGTGCTCTTGTTTCTGCGCACGAGTCAAAAGACGGGCAGCAGCGTTCTGGACTAACTGCAACCGAGCAAGTGATTTCTGAGTAACTCCAACATAAAGAGCATTGCAATAATCTAAACGAGTAGTAATAAAAGCATGGATTAAAATCTCAAAGTCACAGCGAGAAAGAAGAGGTTTAACCTTGGACAATTGTCTGAGATGGAAAAAGCTGGACTTGACCACTGAACTAATGTGAGCATTAAAAGTTAGGTTTATGTCCAGTTTGACACCCAAACTCGTTGCTGTCCGTTTCAAATAATCATTTAAAACACCCAAATTGACATGTACCTTAGAGATGTCACTTGGGCCAAATAACAGAACCTCTGTCTTTTCCTGATTTAAATGTAATAAGTTACATGACATCCATGCCTTAATATCATCAATGCACTGTAATAACTGTTGAGCAGAATATGCTTCTTCCTGCTTTAGTGGTATATAAATCTGGCTGTCGTCGGCATAAAAGTGGAATGAAAACCCATGTTTACGGAGAACTGATCCAAGTGGAAGCAGGTACAATGAAAACAGAAGAGGTCCGAGAACAGAACCCTGAGGTAAAAGCAGAGAATCACCAGAGAGTTTAAAAGTGTTCTTTTGTTTCATTTTCATTGATTCATTCCAGACATGCTGAAACTATTGTAAAAGCATAACAACGTAAACACTAGTGTGAATCTGTAAATAAATAAATATACATATGCACACGTGCACAAACACACATTTGAACATACAGAACCCCTTTTAAAAATAAATCTATATAAATAAATGGATAAATCTATACCCAACTTGCACACACCTGTCTATATATACATACCTGTACACATGCACACACATAGACACACATAGAACACTTATATCCTGTTCAACATGTCTGAAAATACTACACTGTACAACACTATATACTACATACAATACACTATAAACTACACTATATACTACATTATATACTACATATACTACATATACTACACTATATACTACATATACTACACTATATACTACATACAATACACTATAAACTACACTATATACTACATTATATACTACATATACTACATATACTACACTATATACTACATATACTACACTATATACTACATATACTACACTATAAACTACATTATATACTACATTATATACTACATATACTACATATACTACACTATATACTACATATACTACACTATATACTACATTATATACTACATATACTACACTATATACTACATATACTACACTATAAACTACATTATATACTACATTATATACTACATATACTACATATACTACACTATATACTACATTATATACTACATATACTACATATACTACACTATATACTACATATACTACACTATATACTACATATACTACACTATAAACTACAAATACTACACTATACACTAAATATACTACACTATATACTACATTATATACTACATATGCTACACTATATACTACATGTACAACACTTTATACTACATTTACTACATTATATACTGCATATGCTACATTATATACTACATATACTACATTATATACTACATATGCTACACTATATACTACATGTACAACACTTTATACTACATTTACTACATTATATACTGCATATGCTACATTATATACTACATATACTACATTATATACTACATATACTACATTATATACTACATGTACAACACTTTATACTACATATACTACATTACATACTGCATATGCTACATTATATACTACATATACTACACTATATACTACATATACTACACTATAAACTACACTATATACTACATTATATACTACATATACTACATATACTACACTATATACTACATATACTACACTATATACTACATATACTACACTATAAACTACATATACTACACTATACACTAAATATACTACACTATATACTACATTATATACTACATATACTACATTATATACTACATGTACAACACTTTATACTACATTTACTACATTATATACTGCATATGCTACATTATATACTACATATACTACATATACTACATTATATACTACATGTACAACACTTTATACTACATAAACTACATTATATACTGCATATGCTACATTATATACTACATATACTACATATACTACATTATATACTACATATGCTACACTATATACTACATTTACTACATTATATACTACATATACTACACTATATACTACATATATTACATTATATACTACATATACTACATTATATACTACATATGCTACACTATATACTACATATACTACATTATATACTGCATATGCTACACTATATACTACATATACTACATTATATACTGCATATGCTACACTATATCCTACATTTACTACATTATATATTGCATATGCTACATTATATACTACATATGCTACATATACTACACTATATACTACATATACCTCATATACTACACTATATACTACATATACTACACTATATACTAAATATACTACACTATAAACTACACTATATACTACATTATATACTACATATACTACACTATATACTACATATACTACACTATATACTACATTATATACTACATATACTACATCTACTACACTATATACTACATATACTACACTATATACTACATATACTACACTATAAACTACAAATACTACACTATACACTAAATATACTACACTATATACTACATTATATACTACATAGGCTACACTATATACTACATGTACAACACTTTATACTACATTTACTACATTATATACTGCATATGCTACATTATATACTACATATACTACATTATATACTACATATGCTACACTATATACTACATGTACAACACTTTATACTACATTTACTACATTATATACTGCATATGCTACATTATATACTACATATACTACATTATATACTACATATACTACATTATATACTACATGTACAACACTTTATACTACATATACTACATTATATACTGCATATGCTACATTATATACTACATATACTACACTATATACTACATATACTACACTATAAACTACACTATATACTACATTATATACTACATATACTACATATACTACACTATATACTACATATACTACACTATATACTACATATACTACACTATAAACTACATATACTACACTATACACTAAATATACTACACTATATACTACATTATATACTACATATACTACATTATATACTACATGTACAACACTTTATACTACATTTACTACATTATATACTGCATATGCTACATTATATACTACATATACTACATTATATACTACATGTACAACACTTTATACTACATAAACTACATTATATACTGCATATACTACATTATATACTACATATACTACATATACTACATTATATACTACATATGCTACACTATATACTACATTTACTACATTATATACTACATATACTACACTATATACTACATATATTACATTATATACTACATATACTACATTATATACTACATATGCTACACTATATACTACATATACTACATTATATACTGCATATGCTACACTATATACTACATTTACTACATTATATATTGCATATGCTACATTATATACTACATATGCTACATATACTACACTATATACTACATATACCTCATATACTACACTATATACTACATATACTACACTATATACTAAATATACTACACTATATACTACATATACTACATTATATACTACATTTACTACACTATATACTACATATACTACATTATATACTGCATATGCTACACTATATACTACATTTACTACAATATATACTGCATATGCTACATTATATACTACATATACTACATTATATACTACATGTACAACACTTTATACTACATATACTACACTATATACTACATGTACTACATTATATACTACATTATATACTACATGTACAACACTTTATACTACATATACTACATTATATACTACATTTACTACATTATATACTACATTTGCTACACTATATACTACATATGCTACACTATATACTACATTTACTACACTATATAATACATATGCTACACTAAATACTACATTTACTACACTATATACTACATATACTACACAATATACTACATATACAACACTATATACTACATATACTACACTATATACTACATATACTGCAACAAATACTATATATACTGCAATAAATACTACATATACTACAGTATATGCTACATATACTACACAATATACTACATATACAACGCTAAATACTACACTATATACTACAGTATATACTACAAATATTACACTATATACTACATATACTACAATAAATACTATATATACTGCAAAAAATACTACATATACTACATTATATACTACATATACTACATTATATACTACATGTACAACACTTTATACTACATTTACTACATTATATACTGCATATGCTACATTATATACTACATATACTACATATACTACATTATATACTACATGTACAACACTTTATACTACATATACTACATTATATACTGCATATGCTACATTATATACTACATTTACTACATATACTACATTATATACTACATATGCTACACTATATACTACATTTACTACATTATATACTACATATACTACACTATATACTACATATATTACATTATATACTACATATACTACATTATATACTACATATGCTACACTATATACTACATATACTACATTATATACTGCATATGCTACACTATATACTACATTTACTACATTATATATTGCATATGCTACATTATATACTACATATACTACATATACTACATTATATACTACATATGCTACACTATATACTACTTATACTACATTATATACTGCATATGCTACACTATATACTACATTTACTACATTATATACTGCATATGCTACATTATATACTGCATATGCTACATTATATACTGCATATACTACATTTACTACACTATATACTACATTTACTACACTATATACTGCATATGCTACATTATATACTGCATATGCTACATTATATACTGCATATGCTACATTATATACTACATATACTACATTTACTACACTATATACTACATATACTACATTATATACTGCATATGCTACACTATATACTACATTTACTACATTATATACTGCATATGCTACATTATATACTACATATACTACATATACTACATTATATACTACATGTACAACACTTTATACTACATATACTACACTATATACTACATGTACTACATTATATACTACATTATATACTACATGTACAACACTTTATACTACATATACTACATTATATACTACATTTACTACATTATATACTACATTTGCTACACTATATACTACATATGCTACACTATATACTACATTTACTACACTATATAATACATATGCTACATTATATACTACATTTACTACACTATATACTACATATACTACACAATATACTACATATACAACACTATATACTACATATACTACACTATATACTACATATACTGCAACAAATACTATATATACTGCAATAAATACTACATATACTACAGTATATGCTACATATACTACACAATATACTACATATACAACGCTAAATACTACACTATATACTACAGTATATACTACAAATATTACACTATATACTACATATACTACAATAAATACTATATATACTGCAAAAAATACTACATATACTACATTATATACTACATATACTACATTATATACTACATGTACAACACTTTATACTACATTTACTACATTATATACTGCATATGCTATATTATATACTACATATACTACATATACTACATTATATACTACATGTACAACACTTTATACTACATATACTACATTATATACTGCATATGCTACATTATATACTACATTTACTACATATACTACATTATATACTACATATGCTACACTATATACTACATTTACTACATTATATACTACATATACTACACTATATACTACATATATTACATTATATACTACATATACTACATTATATACTACATATGCTACACTATATACTACATATACTACATTATATACTGCATATACTACACTATATACTACATTTACTACATTATATATTGCATATGCTACATTATATACTACATATACTACATATACTACATTATATACTACATATGCTACACTATATACTACTTATACTACATTATATACTGCATATGCTACACTATATACTACATTTACTACATTATATACTGCATATGCTACATTATATACTACATATACTACATATACTACATTATATACTACATATGCTACACTATATACTACATTTACTACATTATATACTGCATATGCTACATTATATACTGCATATGCTACATTATATACTACATATACTACATTTACTACACTATATACTACATATACTACATTATATACTGCATATGCTACACTATATACTACATTTACTACATTATATACTGCATATGCTACATTATATACTACATATACTACATATACTACATTATATACTACATGTACAACACTTTATACTACATATACTACACTATATACTACATGTACTACATTATATTCTACATTATATACTACATGTACAACACTTTATACTACATATACTACATTATATACTACATTTACTACATTATATACTACATTTGCTACACTATATACTACATATGCTACACTATATACTACATTTACTACACTATATAATACATATGCTACACTATATACTACATTTACTACACTATATACTACATATACTACACAATATACTACATATACAACACTATATACTACATATACTACACTATATACTACATTTACTGCAACAAATACTATATATACTGCAATAAATACTACATATACTACAGTATATGCTACATATACTACACAATATACTACATATACAACGCTAAATACTACACTATATACTACAGTATATACTACAAATATTACACTATATACTACATATACTACAATAAATACTATATATACTGCAAAAAATACTACATATACTACACTATATACTACATTTACAACACTATATACTACATTTACAACACTATATACTACATATACGACACTATATACTACGTATACTACACTATATACTACATATACAACACCATATACTACATATACTACACTATGTACTACATATACTACACTATATGCTACACTAAATATACTAAACTATATACTACATATATTACACTATATACTACATATACTACAATAAATACTATATATCCTTGTAACGAAGAGGTCCTTCGTTACGGTAGAAAGGATAGCAGTGAATTGCACAACTGGGTGGAGTAGAATAAATGTTTATTTCTTAGAATAGTATATGGTGTAGATGAATTGTCAGATACCTGAAAGATAAATGAATGGTTAATGGAAAGTAAGGCATGGCTGAAATATTCACTCACCTGTTTGTCTTCCCCAGTGTGCTCAGGCCAAACCCTTCCCCCGGAACAAGGGTCTATTTAAGGTTCCGGGAGAGTCCATGCAAAGGCCTGAGGGGGGAGTGTGTAATGTGGTAGGTGTGTGTGGTTAGGATTTTTAGGGATTGTGGACCTTTGTTAGAGGTGGACCTCCCTCTGGGACGGAGGAGATGGTATGGCCGAGGTGGATTTGAACCACCTGTGGAGGCTCAGTAGGGGGGACTGCTCATTTGGAGATACTGCTCATTTGGATGGGGAACATGATTGTGTTATGCCATACGAAAGGAATAATAAAGAGTATTACCAAGTGAACTAGATTCTGTGAACCTTCCTACACTCCACCCGCTCAACGGCCGGCCGGTGACAAGTGGTGTCAGAAGTGGGATCTACTCATGTTGTAGGAAGGAGAAATGCCGAGAGGTGGAAGAAAGACCCCACTGGAGCAGGAGCAGCAGGATGATGAAGCAGCAACATCTGCCGATGTGGGAGCAACAGGCTCTGACCATGAAGAACAAATGGAAGAGTTAAGAGGATTAGTAAAGTCGTTGATTCAAGCCCAAGCGACTCAAGACCAGAAACTGGATAAAGATTTTGCCCGACAAGAACAAAGATGGAAGAGTATGCAAAATCAATTTCAACAACTTCAGCTTCGAGTGACTAGATTCCCAGAGCAGAGAATGGAACGGGAAAGGCAGAGTGATGAAATGGAGGACGATGATGATGCTGAGCCACGGCGCAGTCCCGCAGCTCTGAGTAGAGTGCTACAAAGAGAGCCAAGACTTCCCCAATTAATCCCAGAAGATGACATTGAGCACTTCCTGGCTACATTTGAAAGGATGGCACAGGTGTGTCAATGGCCGAAAGAGGAGTGGGCTATTCGTCTGGTTCCGCTGCTGTCGGGAAAAGCACGTACTGCGTATGTGCTGATGGACATTACAGACTCTGTCGACTATGAGAAAGTCAAGGACTCCATTTTAGCTAAATATGAAATTACAGCAGATATTTATCGCCGTCGATTCCGATCTGTAATGGTCGAGGAAGGAGAGACACCAAGAGAACTTTATGTGCGCTTGAAGGATCTGTTCCTGAGATGGATTAAACCAGAAAAACTGTCGGTCAAGGAAATATCGGAGCAGATAATTCTGGAGCAGTTTTTAAGGATGGTTCATCCAGAGCTGGAGGTTTGGATCCGTGAGCATGATCCAAAAAACAGCGGAAGAAGCGGCCCGCCTGGCAGAAGTCTTCACAGCAGCCAGAAGAGGGACTCAACATCGTCCCTTTAGACGGGAGACCCACCATGCCCCACCAAGTAAGTCCGCGGAGGATGATCAGGGGGTTGGTCAGTGGCAGGGTAAACAGATGTTTAGTACCAGACGGTCTGAGCCCCAGAACACCTACCATAGTAAAAAGTTGCCCTTCAAGTCAACAAGAAAGGAAATTAGATGTTACAATTGTAATGGGTTAGGTCACACTCAGTACTTTTGTCCAGCATTAAAATCCAAGCCCTCTCTTTGTCTAGTCCCAAGACCTGAAAACCAAATGGCGGTGGAGAAAAATAGTTGGGTGGTTCCAGTATTAGTAAATGGACAGCAGTGTGAAGCCTTACTTGATTCAGGAAGTTTCCAGTCGTTAGTTTCTGCCAAGTTGATTGCAGAGGAGAAACTAAGCCAACAGGTGACCACAATAAGCTGCATACATGGAGAGGAGCATGATTATCCTACTACCGAGGTGTATCTGACAGTGGGCGATCAGACTTATTTTTTGTCCGTCGGAGTAGTACCATCCTTACCATATCCAGTCATACTGGGAAAAGATCTTCCTACTCTCTGTGATCTCATCCAGCATGCCGACTGTTACAAGGGTGCCCATGATAGATTGGGGGTAGAAATAAACACAGGGCAAGATCCGGAGTCAAACTCCTGTTACGTCGTTACCAGGTCTCAGAGTGCAAAAGAAGCACTGAGGGATGAGGCTACCGTTAGAGCTCCCACAACCAACAGAAGGATTAGAGTTTAATATCCCATCAGATATAGCTATGTTGCAAAAAGAAGATCCAACACTAACAGCGTGGTGGGAAAAAGTAACAGAGACGGATGGTGTACAACAAGGACAGGTTAGCTGCCGGGATGAGGTGCAGTATGTGGTTAAAGGAGACATGTTGTATCAGAGAAAAGGATCGGTAGAAGCATTAGTACTTCCACAGCAGTTTAGGCCGACTGTTATGGAAATGGGCCACTCGATTCCATGGGCAGGTCATATGGGTTTTCAAAAAACATTAAACAGGATCAGTAACCGCTTTGTCTGGCCAGGGATGTATGTGCAAACCCTTGAATTTTGCAATTCTTGTGAGGTGTGTCAGTTGGCCTCAGGAAAAGGGGTAACACGAGCACGGTTGCAGCCTATGCCAATCATAGAAACCCCCTTTGAAAGAATAGGGATGGATATAGTGGGCCCGTTAGAGAAAAGCTCAGCAGGCAGCCGATATATACTAGTTGTGTGCGATTATGCCACCCGCTATCCTGAAGCATTTGCCCTCCGCTCTATTAAAGCAAAGTATGTTGCTAACTGTCTACTGCAACTCTTTTCAAGGGTAGGAATACCCAGAGAAATCCTCACTGACTGTGGCACAAATTTTCTGTCTAACCTAATGCGACAGGTGTATAAGTTATTAGGGGTTAAAGGACTTAGGACCACCCCTTATCATCCTCAAACGGACGGGCTGGTGGAAAGATACAATCAGACTCTTAAAACTATGCTGCGCAAGTTTGTCTCCAACACAGGGGCCGATTGGGACCAGTGGCTGCCATATCTACTGTTTGCCTACCGTGAGGTGCCACAAGAGTCGACAGGATTTTCGCCGTTTGAACTGCTGTATGGACGGCAAGTGAGGGGACCACTCGACTTGCTGAAGGAGTTCTGGGAGGAGCCGAAGCAAGAAGCCGAGAGTGTGGTATCATACGTGATCAAGATGAGGGAACGGCTGGGAGAGATGGCAATGTTTGTTAAAGAAAACATGGAAGCGGCCCAGGTACGTCAAAAGACCTGGTATGACCAAAAAGCCAGAGACAGAGTTCTTAAGCCAGGCCAAAAGGTCTTGCTGTTGCTTCCTACAAGTGAGAATAAGTTGCTGACAAGATGGCATGGCCCGTATGAGATCACCAGACAAGTGGGGACGAACACATACGAACTGTTCATGCCAGACAGACAAAAGAAACATCAAACTTTTCACGTGAACTTGTTAAAAGTTTTCCGCAGTCATAAAGAGCCAGTCCAACAACTGCTTGTTCGCGTTACAAAAGATGAGGAGGGGAAGGAGAATTTTTTTCCGACGGATTGTGGAGAACCTTGTGCAGTTGATCTGTCCCATCTCTCCCCTCAGCAGCGGGAAATCATAAAGCCGCTGTTGGATCCAGAACTGTTTCAGGAGACCCCAGGTTTTACCTCTTTGGTCCAGCACCAGATAAAGCTGAAGAGAGACGCTGCTAGCCGACAACAGAGCTACCGGATACCAGTATGTTCAGATCAGCTCCCAGCAGCAGAACTGATTATTTCATCGCCAGGACAAAAACTGGACACACACAGGAAAGTCTGCTGCACCCGTTTATTTCATCAAGCACAGACACAGTGACAGTGTTGGAAATGGTCAAACAGGAACCAGAAGAAAATTTGGTGATGAAGTTAAGTGTTTGGGGACTTTTCAAATCTAGTCCTAAATGACTGATCATGGATCTGGGACAGGAAACCTTCCAGCTAGAAGTCACACATTAGTGTGAAGTCCTTATTCAGAGCTTGACGGCTTCATTCAGCAGCTCAGGCTGGTTTCTGCAGACCTACTGGCCATCAGAGCTCAGGCTATAGCTGTAATGCAGGGTCCCACCTTTCTTCAAAAAGCAGTCGTGGCTGTGGGTTCCTAACTTGATCTGGCGCTGGCAGACTCCCAGCAGGTCATCGAACAAGAGGTCACTGTCATAAACCTCCAACCTCAGAATGTTGTTCTGCTGGGCCTTGAAGTAGTTGAATTCCTCCTCCCACCAGGGGTTGGCGGTGTCCGCTCGAACCGAGGTCTGTCCCAGAGTGGCTGAGCCACAGAAGACCTTCACGTAGCCATCTGTAGTTCCAAGTAGTCCAGAGGGGAGACTGCTGGCCCGCAGATTGAAGAGATGGAGGTGGGGCTGGCTCAGACCCAGACTGCACAGAACCAGCAGGAGCAGAGGGAGGCTGGACGTCATGGCTGCACCAGACGCTGAGGGTGAGAAACAGCTTTAAAATGAGCAGCAGCTGCGTTTCTGTAAGACCAGACTGACAGCCGCCACACCAGGAAGAGTTCGATCCATCCCTGGCTTCACAACGCTTAAAGGTTTCCACCCTCACTCCTAATCATGTTTTAAAAAAGGATCTGATCATTGTGGGTCTCAGTTTTAGGCAAATACAATCTCAGCTGAGCAATAATTTACTACATTTTTCACTTTTCTTTTATTTATTCAACAAAAATTAAAGATTCACTGCACGGCTGACTGGTTCCAGGAGGTCTCAGAGGATTCGTTCAGGCGCTGCTGGTCATCAGCTCTCCATGAACTGACCATCACCAGGTCTGCAGACCTCTATGAAGCAGATGTTTAAGCGGTTTGCTGGTTTGCAAAGAGGAAAAGACATCAGCAATGGTCTTAGATAACCTGTTGTCTCTGAAAAAGTAAGAAAATGATTTCCAGACAGTTAGGAGTTCGATGTTCTACAGGGGAAAGACTGTCCACAAATGGAAAACATTTAATACAGTCAGCAGTCTTCCCAGGAGTGGACGTCCCACCAAATTTACCCCAAGTTGTGGTCTTGCAACACTAAAGCCCCTTTTCCATTATACAGTTTTAGACTTGACCCGCCCCAGTCTCAGTCGTTTCCCGTTCAGCACCACCTCAATGTGGGTGGGGCCTCGTTCTGTACTGCCCCATCAAGCTCCATCTGGGTGCGGTTGTCAGCCATGAGGCACAGAAACGTGTAGACCCCCCCTTGCACCACGAGTAGGTTTGCTTGCCATTTTTCACTGTACCAAAGTTTAGTCGTAAAGTAAATATTGCGGTCGCCGTTTTAAATATGGCAGGTGTGAAGGAGTTGCTCTCAAGACTCATCACGCGTTCTCTCTGGCCAATCAGTGGCCGGCAGCCTGGTGACGGTGCATTGTCTGCCCAGCTCTGCTGGGGCATTTTCCAGACATCGAGAACAATGTCCTGTCAAGAGGTGATAGTAAAGTACTAAAGAGTTTTTGGACCTAAACGCCCAGTACCATGTTTGGCTGAAACTAAACACAGCAAGTCAGAAGAAGCACCTCGTGTCACCAGGGGGATGATTCGGGTTTGTTCTGCTCCCGCAGGACCTGGACACCTTGCAGTCATTGAGTGGACCTTTAACTTCTCTGTATACCAGAGTATTCTTGAGTTAAATCTGAGGCCATCTGGATCCTGCAAGATGACAGTGATCTAAAATACAAAACCAAATGTACATCCGAATGGCTAAAAGAAATTGAGGAATGTTTTGGAATGACCTAGTTAACATCCAGACCTCGGCCTGACTGAAATGCTGTGGTAGCACCTTCAGAGGGCTGTGTAAGAGGGAATATTGACCAACCATGTGAGAGATGACAAAGTTATACCAGAAATGATCATTTCAGGTTGTTACTGCTGAAGGTGGATCTACAGGGGCTACTTAATAGTTCCCATGTGGTTTCTTCTCGTCTTTGTTTGGCTTCATTTTTGTTCAATATGAAAATGTCACACACACACACACGCACACACGCACGCACGCACGCACGCACGCACGCACGCACGCACGCACGCACGCACGCACGCACGCACAGTGATTTAAAAAGAGGTACTAGATACAAGTTTGAGTCCGAGAGTTTGGGCCATCTGTCATTATGAAACTGTTTTCCGTCACGTAGAATAAACAACAGCACATTAACATTAACTGCATAAACAATGGTTCACACAGCAAGTTCAGACTCCTCGTGACGTTTGCATAGCTGCTTCACAGCAGATCGACTCCGATACCCACTCACGCCTGCTGCTTCAGTCTGGTTAACATGCTGGACAGTTTCATTTAACACATTCGTCCTCCAGCCTGTGGATGTGGACATTCACAGATGTCAGAGTTTACTGTGACAGTTCAGCAAGTAATTAATGTTTGTAAAATAAGCCTCTAGCAGCAACACATCCCAGTATATATAGTACAATCACAGAAGAAAGATGAGATTCTTTCATACAGGAAAAATACATCACAAAGGTGACAATGAAAATGGGTTTAAAGGCCACGTTTGTTTCAGATTCACTAACGACAACAGAAAAGTGCAGAAATCTTTTTGTCAGTCTTGAGCTGTTCATGTTCAGTGAATTTTGTAAAGAGTTAAGTTTAATAGTGGGCAAGTTTAAAGAAATGTAAATGTAATGTCTTACCTTTAGATTCAAAACATTTCTTGTGACCTTTCCATGTGCAGGTCCTTGTATTTAAAGGGAATCAGAGTTTCTATGAAGTTGATAAAAAAAAGAAAAAAAACCTCCAATAATGCAGCAGCCTGCTCCGTTCTCAGCATTATGTAATACAACGCAAGAACATCTGCACACATATATACTCACACACGTATATGAGATTCAAGGACACTTTAATATTAATAATCCTAAAGGGACATTTATCGAGTATATATATATATATAATTTTATTTATACAGCGTCTATTACAACACAAGTTGTCCAAGATCTTTATAGAGACCAGAACATGACCCCTGATCAATGATTAAATAAACAGGTAAAAACTCCCCTTTAAGAAGGAAGAAACCAGGATCAGGACCTGGATCATAAGGGGGGACCCTCCTGCTGGGTAGAGCAGGAAAAGAGGCAGAAGACAGACAGACACACCGTCAAAGGTACAAGAGGATATATTAGCAGAGTAGCATTACCATTAGTAGCAGAACTAAAACTTCCATGTATATATGGGTGATATATGGATAGTTGATGATCCACAGAGACGAGGACTGCAGGTCAGGATGTCTGCAGGTATCCAAAAAAGACATCTGGTCGAAGGTGGGACTGCAGGTGAGGATGCCGCTCCTGAGGTTCTGGTCTGCACACATGTACGAAAGAGAAAAAGAGGAGACAGACCAGCACAGCAAACTACAAGAACAATGGAGTACAATTATGCTTATGAGATACTTCTACTTAATAAATGAGGATTGATCTGAAGAAGGGAAAGAGAAACAGAGGAGGTGAAGGGCACCAGTCAGTGGATCATGTTGGATGCATAACTCGGATTAACCTGTGTTTAAGATGGGCTGCAAATATTAACCAGGAGAGTAAAATTAGTCTTTTTGCATACAAATATGAAATAATTATAAATGTAATACACAAGAAAAACAGATGTAGGGTGCAAAGGCACTGCGGTTTCCAAAGCCTACATTTGTATTGTCGGTAAACATTTTGGTCATAATTAAACCTACAAGATGACATTGCGATTGTACTCGTCCTCCACACCAGCAGGGGGCGCTAAAGCGCCCACGAGGAGGACGGGTTTACGGTTGTTATGGTTGCTCCTGGAATAATGATCGTTTTTCTTCTCTCCAGCGTCAAAGGTCGGCTTTGAGCCGCTGTAATGCGTTTTTCGTCTTGTAGGGAAAGGACGGAAACGCGGGTGGAAACGTTTGTTTACCCCACGGAGACACGGAGGAGACGCGGGTGCCTCCGGACAGGATGCGAGACGGAACCGTGGACTACTTCTTCAGCCGCAGCCGGATACCACGGAGGGACGCAGCCGCGCTCACCTGGGCGCACGCGGTCAACAGCAGGAGCCGCCTCGCGCACGCGCTCGCAGGTGAGCCCGTGCTGCGTTCAGGGCTCGCTGAGGCCAGCGGAAGCAGGGAGGCTGCGGTTCCGTGACTGAACACTAGGGGCGGGCTCCACTAACGCTGCGATATCTCCACTTTACATCAGAATTAAACTGTTTCCAGCCTGGTTTGAAAACAGGGTTTGGTCTCCATACTTAGAGTTCACGTCAGCAACAGCAGGGGGATTGTTCGGTTTCTTATGGGGTAAAAGTATAAAAACTAATACATTTATGGATTATTTGGGACTTTTGTGTGAACGTATGATGGACGCTGTATTGACAGATGAGCATCTTTTCTGAGCTGTGACTAAAGAGCGAACTGGCTGTGGGTCGGTCTGGGGGGTCCGAGGAGGACGCTTAGCTCAGACCAAGCAGCGTTAGTTGTGATAAGTTTGTCATTTCGACATGAAAACTGGATTTGAAAGAGAGCCTCCGTTGTAAATATTCGCCGGCAGCGTCACAGCTAGAAGCGCTCATCAGGAAACCCACAGGCGACGTCACCGAGGGTCAGTCCAGTAACTTTACAGTCTATGGCTCATGCTTTGTAAGGCAGTGATCCCTAATCCAGATCCTGGGGGGCAACGGCCGTCAGCAGAGGTCGCGTGCACAAATATGAGCCATCCTTTCTGAATCAGGCATGTCAGAGCAGGGAAACATGCAGGGGAGGAGCCCGTCAGGGTTGACATCCCTCAGAGGCGTCCTGCGGACGTGGTCGTCGCTTGGTTTCTTGGTTTCACGCTGTTTGACGTGCATCTGCTTAATCGCAGGTATGACGTGAGCAATCATATGTGGAGGTGAATCGTAGGCCAGCACAGATGTGGAATAGCGTCAGCAGCATGTGTTGACTGAGAGCAGTCAAGTGGCCAAAAGTTCAACATTTGGTTGTAATAATACTTTTCCATTGCAGGTCCCACTCACATGATCGAAGCTGACATCATCATGAGAGGCTGTGACCCCAAAGAGCCCATCATGGCACATCCTCCTGACACAGACAGTGACATCACACTGAGGGAGTGGCTGGAGGGCGTGAAGGCACACGACATGGGGATAAAACTAGACTTCAAGAGGTGAGATCCAGCTAATGTTTCCCATCAGAGCCGTGGGGTTGTGTGTGAAGATGCAGATGACCCTGTGGTTGGTCTCCGTGCAGCCTGGAGGCGGTCTCGCCATCCCTGGTCCTTCTGGAGCAAGTCCTGGGTGACACAAACCGTCCTGTGTGGATAAATGCAGACATCGTCGGTGGTCCTGGAGGCCGAGCCACACCTCTGGAGCCTCAGGCCTTCCTCTGTGCCGCGGCCGCTCTTCCCACTCACACTGTGTTGTCTCTGGGGTGGACTACAGGATGGACAGCTGGATCATGTAACCCAGGTAATGCACGTCGCTTTTATTCCTCTGATTGTGAGCTTGTGATTTTCCCAAGTCAGTGCATGAAGTCCTGAAGACAACCATCGATATTCATGCAGATTTGTAGAAACACGACACTTTAAGATCTGGGAGAACAGACGAAGCTTTACCTTTAACTCTTAAGTGCAGCTGCTACATCAAGATAAAAATAAAGATTTACATTTTTTATTTCTGACCTGCACAGCAGAGGTCAGGTGAACCAACAGAAAAACGACCTCACAGCTCTGCACTGACTCAGCAGACAGATTTGGGTTTCAAGCGAATCACCAATGAACAAAAGTGTGACGAGGCTGCAGACCAGTGTGTCGGCGGTTTAAATGCGTGTCCCGACCTTCAGGATAAACACTTGAACGTCCTCCATTCAGCAGGGAAGGGGCGAGAGAGGGGCGCATTAATGAGCAGTTTAAACAGGTTGGCGAGCGTTGAGGCCTCTGCAGACCCGCAGTAGTCCAAAAGCTTTCACTGCCGTTGGTTTTCCCTGGTTTTCAGGATACAGCTGGGATATGGTGCATGTGATGGAGGAGAAGTGCAGGAACCTTGAGCATCCTGTCACGTTCCCGGTACGTGCTGCCCTGATGGCTCGGTCCTTTTCTCAGCTGTCATGGCTGCTGCAGCAGTCACACAGGTACATATGTGGACGTCACATGATGCATCTTTGTTTTACAGAACACTTTGGGATATCTCAGTCCAGGGATTATTGCAGCCCTTCGGGTTACTGCAAACTTATCGGTTGTAGAAGTCAAAGAAATATGAACAGAAAAGAAAAAACCTCCAGTTTCTAAATGCATCTACTGCAGTTTCCACCAGCGCGTCTGCTTTTGTCTCCCCTTTTCAAGCTTGAATTCCTGCAGTTAAAACCTCATGAAAACAGGGTTGGCATCACAATTTATCATAGGTGATAGGTGAATCTAAAACAAAAATCAGCGTATGATTTTTAAGTACATTTATTTGCATTTCCTTGTATGACAGAAGTGTTTGATACATCCAAAAAACAAAAACTTATATCTGGCACAGAAACCTTTTGCAGCAACAACAGATCAGAAAGTTCTTGACCAGCTTTGCTCACTGCAGCAGGGTTTTGGCCCACTCCTCCTGCAGATCTTCTCCGGGTCCTTCAGGTTTCAGGGCTGTCGCTAGGCAACACAGACTTTCAGCTCCCTCCAAAGATTTTCTATGGGGTTCAGGTCTGGAGACTGGCTCGGCCACTCCAGGACGTCAAGATGCTTCTACCAGAGCTGCTTCTTAGTTCCCTGGCTGTGTGTTTCGGGTCGTTGTCATGCTGGAAGACCCGGCCACGACCCGTCATCAATGCTCTTACTGAGGGAAGGAGGTTGTTGGCCAAGATCTCACCATAGCTGCTCCACCCATCCTCCCCTCAGTACACTGCAGTCGTCCTGCCCCTTTTGCAGAAAAGCAACCCCAAAGAAGGATGTTTCCACCTCCTTCCCTGACGGTTGGGATGGTGTTCATCCTCCTTCCTTCAAACGCAGCGAGTGGAGTTTAGACCAAAAAGCTCTTTTTGGCTCATCAGACCACATGACCTCTCATTCCTCCTCTGGATCATCCAAATGGTCAACAGCAAACATCAGATGGGCCTGGACGTGCGCTGGCTTGAGCAGGGGGAGCTTGCATGTGCTGTGGGATTTCAATCCATGCGTAGAGTGTACTAATGGGTTCGTTTGAGACTGTGGTCCCAGCTCTCTTCAGGTCATTGACTAGATCCTGCCGTGCAGTTCTGGATGTTCCCTCACCTTCCTCATGATCATTGATGCCCCAGACTGAGGGAGACTGACTGTCATCTTGAACTGCTTTGTTTTCTAATAATTGCTCCAACAGCTGTTGCCTTCTCACCGAGCTGCTTGCCTGCTGTCCTGTACCCATCCCAGCCTTGTGCAGGTCTACAGTTTTATCCCTGATGTCCTTACACAGCTGCCTGGTCTTGGCCATTGTGGAGAGGTTGGAGCTTGTTGGAGCGAGTGTGTGGACGGGTGTTTTTTAAAAGGTAACGAGTTCAAACTGGTGCAGTTAATCCAGCTAACGAGTGGAGAACAGGAGAACCTCGTTAAAAATGATCCAACAGGTCTGCGAGAGCTGGAATTCTGATTGGTTGGTAGGTGACGCAATAAAATGCAAATGATTTACTTAAACATCATATTTTCTAAATTTTTGTTTTTGATTTCATCACTTACAGTTGAAGAGAACCTATGATACAAGTTATAGACTTCTACAAGCTTTGTAAGTGGGAAGACCTGCAAAATTGTACGCGTTCTCCCCGCTGTAACTGTGGCGCCAACCCTGTTTTCATGTATATCTGAGCATCTCCTCTCTCATGTTTCTGGTCTCTGGAAACTACCTAGAGACAACTTATGTTGTAATAGAAGCTCTGTAAATAAAATTGAAATAAACTGAATGAGAATGAAGTTCATTATCATCAACCATTTGTTTAATTTACTGCCTGACTTCGGGAATCGAGAACAGAAAAGGGAACGGGGTTAACAAGGGGATCGGTTGTTTGACGTAACAGGAGTTTAACCTTTTACGCTACACATACAACAACATCAATCTTTGCTTTAGCTGGTGGCAGCACATTAAATAAAAGGAAACACACTTACAGGTCTGTACTCCTCCTAGGACCTGTGTGACCTAGTCTTTTATTGGTTGTGTTATTGTTTTTATTAGTATCGGGGTGGGTAACTGTGGACCATAAACGAAGAGCGTAGGCCAGTTCCACTTCCTGTTGAACGTCTCCGTGCAGGGATTAACTCGGCTTGAACCACATTATCTGGCTCTTTTTGTCTGGCTGTGAGAAGTTCTGTCTAGTTTGATTTCAGTCGGACTGAAGCAGTAATTCAAACCTCCAACAAACAAATGTCAAGGATGCATTGACACTCTAAGTAGCACTTAAACTGCCACAGACTGACAAAACGCATAGTGACATCCTGACTGCCTTGAGTGTTCAACATCATGTGACACGTTTTAGTCAAAGAAGCCAAGAGTTATGAACAGAAACGGCACGAATTTAAATGTCAGGTTCAGATAAACATCAAAGGCTCAAAAGCTGCACATCATCATATCTACACTCATGAAATCAGCCCAACATCAGAAAAGCTACCGGCGGGTTTTATTTAATGTCCGTAGTTGTTAACATGAACAAAAGTAGTGTTTACGGTGAAATGAAAAAAAAAAGACGTTGAAACGTGCCTGTTTTTGGACCTTCTGTTAAATCCGAGCACCACCATCGAACTTCCGGGTGGATGCTCATACAGCGATACGATTTGTTGCAGTTCCTCAACCGGCCACTAGAGGCTGGCTGCAACAGCGAGTTGATTCTTAAATGTTTAATTTCAGACCCATGACAACCGCGAGGGGGTTGAATTTTTTCTTGTACCGGATCATCAGGAGTGTTTATATAAAGCATTAAATTTATTTCAGCCAATGGCTAGCCGGTGCCACTTCCACAACCGTAATCGTCACGCCACCGCACTTAGTGAAGCAACCAGGCGTTTGTACTAACGCAGCGCCGGATAAACCCCACCCACTGCCATTGTTAGGGGCTCTGCAACACTTCAGGAGGGTTCGGTTAGCTAGGAGCAAGGCTGACTTTGATTGACATGTGGTGGGCGTGTCCCCATTACGCCTCGTACGTAGAAAAAGAGCTTCATAACTGGTCTTCAGAAACCAGCGAGTCACGTGACCGAATGCTGCCGTTGGTTATTCAGTCTATGGTTGAAGCTCAACTGGAGCTTCAGTCGCAGGCGTGAACGACAGCAACCGAAACCAGGAGGTCATGTGGCGTTTTTACGTCCCGTCACCTTCCGCGCGTGCTCCAGTTCAGCTGAACCTGACCTGAGTATTTGAAGTGTTAAATCAGGGATGTTTCCCCGTGTCTCTCACAGGTACACTCTGACCGTGTGGACGGGCCAGGATGACGAGGTGGCGCCGGATGACTTGCTTCCCTACAGGAAAAGCTTTGACGTGAGCAGGATCTACTGCGACCTGCCCGACTGTCTGAGAGCAGAGCTCGGTGTGACGTCACAGGGCTGAGAGAGACTGATGTCTCCAACAACGCTCGCCACAGAGGATACTTATGAGAACTGACACTGAAAGAACGTCAGAATAATCAGTTGAAGCTTGAATCATCAGAAAATATTGACCACAGAGCCTTTGAAGTTCTGTCATTATCTTTAACCTGTAAGTTGAATAAATTGATGTGAGAGCGCAGCTCAGGATTAACAGCTGACTGTCAAACTGCTGTAGAAACGTAGATGCCGGTTGAAGAGGGAAACCAACACCAGACACAAATGTAATGCTTGGTCTTGTCTGTGTTTGTAGATCTGTGTGCAGGGATGGAATTTTAAATGAACGTTTTACTTTATCCTAATCACAAGTAATCTAGACAGCATTTAGGGTTACTTTCCTTTTGACCTCTAATAGATTATATTTATAAATGTTATTTTTATATATTCAACATATTAAATATGCTCACTTGAACTTTTAAATAAGCTGTCATCAGAGAGATGTGACAACATCTGGGTCAGCAAATGAAACAATTGGTTGATGATAATAAACTTCATTCTCATTCAGTTTATTTCAATTTTATTTATAGAGCTTCTAGGAAATCAGCCAGAACCACCCGGCAGCAGCTCTGGACATTTCTTCAGCTTCAGCGACTCCCTTAGACTGTTTGGTTCCTGTAGACCTCCTGACCTGACTCTAGACTGTTTGGTTCCTGTAGACCTCCCTGAGCTGACTCTAGACTGTTTGGTTCCTGTAGACCTCCCTGAGCTGACTCTAGACTGTTTGGTTCCTGTAGACCTCCCTGAGCTGACTCTAGACTGTTTGTTCCTGTAGACCTCCCTGAGCTGACTCTAGACTGTTTGGTTTCTGTAGACCTCCCTGAGCTGACTCTAGACTGTTTGGTTCCTGTAGACCTCCCTGAGCTGACTCTAGACTGTTTGGTTCCTGTAGACCTCCCTGAGCTGACTCTAGACTGTTTGGTTCCTGTAGACCTCCCTGACTTGACTCTAGACTGTTTGGTTCCTGTAGACCTCCCTGAGCTGACTCTAGACTGTTTTGTTCCTGTAGACCTCCCTGAGCTGACTCTAGACTGTTTGGTTTCTGTAGACCTCCCTGACTTGACTCTAGACTGTTTGGTTCCTGTAGACCTCCCTGAGCTGACTCTAGACTGTTTGGTTCCTGTAGACCTCCCTGAGCTGACTCTAGACTGTTTGGTTCCTGTAGACCTCCCTGAGCTGACTCTAGACGGTTTGGTTCCTGCAGACCTCCCTGACCTGACTCTAGACTGTTTGGTTTCTGTAGACCTCCCTGACTTGACTCTAGACTGTTTGGTTCCTGTAGACCTCCCTGAGCTGACTCTAGACTGTTTGGTTCCTGTAGACCTCCCTGACCTGACTCTAGACTGTTTGGTTCCTGTAGACCTCCCTGACCTGACTCTAGACTGTTTGGTTCTTGTAGACGACCTGACTCTAGACTGTTTGGTTCCTGTAGACCTCCCTGACCTGACTTTAGACTGTTTGGTTCCTGTAGACCTCCCTGACCTGACTCTAGACTGTTTGGTTCCTGTAGACCTCCTTGACCTGACTCTAGACTGTTTGGTTCCTGTAGACCTCCCTGACCTGACTCTAGACTGTTTGGTTCTTGTAGACGACCTGACTCTAGACTGTTTGGTTCCTGTAGACCTCCCTGACCTGACTCTAGACTGTTTGGTTCCTGTAGACCTCCTTGACCTGACTCTAGACTGTTTGGTTCTTGTAGACGACCTGACTCTAGACTGTTTGGTTCCTGTAGACCTCCCTGACCTGACTCTAGACTGTTTAGTTCCTGTAGACCTCCCTGACCTGACTCTAGACTGTTTGGTTCCTGTAGACCTCCCTGACCTGACTCTAGACTGTTTGGTTCCTGTAGACCTCCCTGAGCTGACTCTAGACGGTTTGGTTCCTGCAGACCTCCCTGACCTGACTCTACACTGTTTGGTTCCTGTAGATCCCCCCAACCTAACTCTAGACTGTTTGCTTCCTGTAGATCCCCCCAACCTAACTCTAGACTGTTTGGTTCCTGTAGACCTCCCCGACCTGACTCTAGACTGTTTGGTTCCTGTAGACCTCCCTGACTTGACTCTAGACAGTTTGGTTCCTGCAGACCTCCCTGACCTGACTCTAGACTGTTTGGTTCCTGTAGACCTCCCTGACCTGACTCTAGACTGTTTGGTTCCTGTAGACCTCCCTGAGCTGGTCTAGACTGTTTTGTTCCTGTAGACCTCCCTGACTTGACTCTAGACGGTTTGGTTCCTGCAGACCTCCCTGACCTGACTCTAGACTGTTTGGTTCCTGTAGACCTCCCTGACCTGACTCTAGACTGTTTGGTTCCTGTAGACCTCCCTGAGCTGGTCTAGACTGTTTGGTTCCCGTAGACCTCCCTGACCTGACTCTAGACTGTTTTGTTCCCGTAGACCTCCCTGAGCTGACTCTAGACTGTTTGGTTCCCGTAGACCTCCCTGACCTGACTGGGTCTATTGCAGGGCCACATTCAATTCAATTTTATTTGTATATCATCTATTACAACACAAGTTGTCTTCAGGACCTTTCCAGAAACCAGAACATGACCCCGAGCAATTATTACAACGGCAGGTAAAAACTCTTCTTTAAGAGGGAGGAAACCAGAATCAGGACCTGGATCATAAGGGTGGACCCTCCTGCTGAAAACCAGCCGGGTAGAACAGGAAGTAGACAGAAGAGACACAGACACACCGTCAAAGGAACCAAAGACCAGATCCATCAGTATAATTATCTGTTAACTGGAGAACTGAGAGTTTTCTGTCCATCAGACTGGTACCTGGTTAGTTGGTGGACTACAGAGACCACTATCTAAACATGTAGACAGCAGACACTGAGGTGGTCAGAGGTGGGACTGCAGGTCAGAGGTGGGACTGCAGGTCAGAGGTGGGACTGCAGGTCCGTGGATCCTGCTGGTGTCCCCCTGCAGCAGGTCTACAGCAGCAGATCCAGGATGAAGCTGTGTTGAAGACCAGCTGCTCCAGTCTGGTCCTGCAGCTGCAGCTGTGACTACTGGTCCTGACACACTAAACTTTACACCAACTAGATGTTTTACTAAACAGAAACGTTTGAAGTTTGGTTTTAAAGGTGGAGGTGGTGTCAGCCTCCTTCACCAAACTGGACGTTGGTTCCACACTGATGGTTCCTGATAGCAGAAGACCTATCCGCCAGATCTACATCTGGATCTTATAGGAACTACGAGTAAACCTGCAGTCTGAGAACAGAGAACTCTGTCAGGAACATGAGGAACCATCAGACACACACACACTTTGCTGCCCACAACCTTCTATTTATATCTAAAATTGAGAAAGCTAGTTGCAGCCCGGTGGTTTGGTGGGTAGCACTGCTGCCTCACAGAAGAAGGTTCCTGGTTCTGCTTGTGCGTGGGTTCCCTACTTTACTTCGGCTTCCGTAGCGACGTGTTAAACTGAAGTGTGTCCGGTAATTAACTTCAGGTCTTCAGTCTTCAGTCAGTCTGACTATTTAAAGTGTTCAACGTTGTGTCGTGTTTGTCAAAGCAGAGGAGAGAGTCTCCTGAGGAGATCAGAAATAAGATTCTGGACAAGCGCATTAAAGAACCATCTTCAAGCAGCTTGATGTTCCTGGAACTACAGCTGGAAATCACCTTCAGAGGTTTAGGATCCACGGGACTGTAGTCCACCTCCCTGGACGTGTGCACAAGAAGATGGAAGATACCAAGGAAACAACTTCCAAGCAGATTCACGTGAACTCCAGGAGGTGGGGGTTTACTTTTGTTTATATTTCCAAGGACATTTTCGAAGATGGATCCTTTCTCCACAACATTTAGTTGTTTTTTTTACAGCAGAAAACACAGACACAAGTCTGTCCTTGAGTCTCTGTCCTGCCATCATGTCCAGGTAATCACAAACACTTTAGTGCTGCTGTGAACAGAACATGCCAGCATCAAGGACTTGAAAACCACATGATTGGAACGTGAAGGTTGACTTGTTTAGCTGCAAAAAAGAAAAAAAGATCCTCGATTGAAAAGCTCACTCGCATTTGAGCAAGAAGCAGCTGGGTTTCCATGGCGATGCTTTAGTGTTTCTGTTAAGTGTTTGTGCAGGTTCAAATGCAAGCTCAATCTTTTTTCTTTTGCTTGTTCTGTTTTATTTTTCTTCTGTGCTTATTTTTATTTCTAAATATTTCTGAAGTGATTTTAGGGAGCTCAGCTTCACGTTCACTTGTTTCATTTGTGGGTTTTTGTTTTCCCACACCGAGGTCCCTCCAACGCGTGTGAAAACAAAAACCCACAAATGAAACACAAGCGAAAACGCAGCCGTTTGGTTTTAAGGAGTACGTTTCTGATTCCAGAAAATAAACTAAACTCAAGATAAAGTCCTGCTGGTTCTTAAGTTTCCTTGCTGTTTCATGTCTTTGTTAATGACTCTGGAATCTGCACCATTTATTACATCAACGTTTTGAACGTCAGCCCCGCCACTCCTCACTCTTGGTATGAAAGCAACTACGTGTTTGACCTCTGTCAGCGGTAATAGTTAAATTCTAATTAGGCCGTGTTTGGACTTGTCTACTTTGCTGTTCTCACTGGCCAAGCACAGTTTGGGAACATGCTTCAGAGGAGCCAGTTCAGTGTTCCTGCAGGAAGAGCAGCGTACTCAACTAACTCACCTCCAAAGACAGTTCAACTGCACGTGAAATAAAGGCTGCGGACATCAACATGACCCTGAAAAAACTATGGACACGAGCTTCAGAAGATCAGACAAGTAAGCAAGTTGAGAAACACCAACCACGAAGAGAACATGTAGAACACGTTTATGTAAAAGTTAGTACTCCCTCTTTTAATTTTTTTAAATCAAGTTGTTAATTTTGACAACCTGATAAAATTAACGACCTAAATAGATAAATATTTAATATAAAAATAAATATTAAATTGATAATAGCACAGAGAAAAAAGTTACGTTATTTTTCCTCTGAAGTTGTATTTTCCCAACAAACATGAAGCCAATGAGTAAAAGTCCTGTGGCCCAGGTATGGTGAACCTCCTGGTCGCTGCCGCGGGATTTCAGAGGGAAGTTGCAGCCAGGTACTGCTTATCATAAGTGCGTTATTAACTGATCATCAGCAGGTGTGCAGATTTTGATAACAGCAAGGGAAAGATCAGCAGTGGTCTGTCATGGTTTTACCTGATAGTTTTCCGAGCTTCTGTGAAGGTTTCAAGCTTTCTTCAGGTGTTGGTGAATTTCCTTCACCTGGGACACTTCTTCTCCCCATTGTCAGTTGTTCTCAATGTGATCCAGCCTCCTGTACCCCCCTCCTGGAACCATGTCTACTTCTGGATCCCTGTCTACTCCTGGATCCCTGTCTACTAATGGATCCCTGTCTAATCCTGGATCCCTGTCTACTCCTGGATCCCTGTCTACTGGATCCCTGTCTACTCCTGGGTCCCTGTCTACTACTGGATCCCTGTCTACTACTGGATCCCTATCTACTCCTGGGTCCCTGTCTACTGGATCCCTGTCTACTCCTGGATCCCTGTCTACTACTGGATCATTGTCTACTCGATCCCTGTCTACTCCTTGATCCCTGTCTACTGGATCCCTGTCTACTGGATCCCTGTCTACTGGATCCCTGTCTACTACTGGATCACTGTCTATTCCTGGGTCCCTGTCTACTACTGGATCACTGTCTACTCGATCCCTGTCTACTCCTTGATCCCTGTCTACTCCTTGATCCCTGTCTACTGGATCCCTGTCTACTACTGGATCCCTGTCTACTACTGGATCCCTGACTACTCCTGGATCCCTATCTACTGGATCCCTGTCTACACCTTGACCTATTCTTGTCTGCTCTCTCTGTCTGTTATTAGTTTTTTCCTTGATTTAAAGCCTGCTTCAGATACCCTGACATCTTTGGATCATTGATTATCTGCTGGATGTCCTGTCAAAACACCTGGAGACGCTTTTACCCCTTGGTACACTATTACCCAAATAAAAGTAGATCTCTTTAACCCGAACTGTTAGTGGGTCCTACAGAGCTCTGGATATGAATGAGGTTAACTTGGGTCAGTGTCCCACCAAATTGTCCATCCTGAGACCTCTAGTGGTCTTGGCACGGCGATCAGTGAACTCTGCTGCAGTCTGTTTGGCTGGATCCACTCAACAGCGGTGCGTGTGTCATCAGAATCCGTCTCCTTGTGAGTGTTGCATTGACTGCACTGCCTCTGTGGTATTTTCCAGTTTTCAACACCTGTTTTAGCCAATTAATTTGCAGGTACATGGGTATAGTCTAGCCGATGTGTTCATACATGGATGCTGGTCATGGCAAAACTGGGTTGTTTTGATTACGCATCAAAGGACAATGAAGATAAACAAAATCGTCATTGCTGTCTTCAACCATGAAATTCACCTTTCTGCCTGCACGTCTGATAAACAGACTGCAATCAAGAATCAAAGGTTGGCAAATTACCTACAGTGGCATAGGTACTCTCAGGCCAGGACGACAGTGTCTGCAAGAAGGGCCCAGGCCGACGACCTTCAGCCGTACTGACAACATGACATGACAGTGTCATGTCTGACTGACTGTCGTGTTGCAGCTGGTGTAGCGTTGGTGCTGGAGCGAAAGCAACACTTGTGAACATGAACCAGACTAAACTGCACCTAATTGTGCACAGAGGCTGCACAATAACAGCACAGTGACCTGAGCGATCAGAGCTGCCTTCAAACTCAGTTTCATCTGCATCATTTATTTGCCTTCACTGTCCAGCAGACGTTTTTGATCTCCAATTGATGACATGAGCTCATCTTTGCTTTTACCAATAAGTCTTTTGCAAGAATGTGAACGAGATGAACTGCAAAAGGTTTCCAGTATCCAGCTTGTAGGCCAAGAAACACTGAACATGCTCTGTGCAAACATGTTTCAGGTTCTTGTCATCACTTGAAGCGACTTGAATTTGATCGCGTGTAAAGGTTTTTAATCATCATCGGAGCGTCTCCATGGGGACGACCTGAAACTGTGTATTTCTGTTCTTTTTTGCACCGCTCTCTATGTAAAAAAAGAGTTAGCGACTTGGGAAAGAGTGCGTTGGACACGCGCGTTTCGCTTTGTGACAAGCCAGCAGAAAAACGCCACACGCTGCTTGATGCTCTTCTTCGCTCACTTTGGCCCATCGACTGCTGCGAGGATGAGTCAGTGACTCTGGCTTCACTGTTATCAGCTGTTTGCTTGATGTTCATGTGCTTTGTTCTTGTCATTCTTTTCAAATGCTGGATGACTAAAATTATTTGACCCTGTGTGAAATGCTCTGGTTTCGTCTGCAAGGTTGTCATGGTCATATATAATCTGTACCGTATCACACTTTGATTGCTGCTTGAAACCATGGTAGCTCCTGAAGCCACTTTTCCTGCAAAGACATGTTTTTTACTCTCCATTTCAATCTGGCAGTTTTGCTCAACGTGTATTACTTCTTAGATATCTCAGTGAGGAATTTTAGAAAATCCTAAATCTACAGAAACCGGCTGATGTCAGCCAGAACATAAACTACCTGTTAGATTTAATTTCCTAATGCGGGAAAAATCCCACCAAAGACTAAACACTTTGTGTCATCCTCCTAGGAAGCATTAGAGCCAAATGCCCCTGCCCTGACAGCTTCCCTCAGCATTTTCTGTTACATGTTTGTTTCTGACAGACATGTGCACCTACATTACTTACGTGCACATGTGCACCAAAGCGTAACCATCCACCTTCTGGGTGGGGGCTCATGCAGAACTAAGACTTGTTGCTGTTCCCCGACTGAGCGATAGTTTGGCTGCAAAAGCAACTCAATGCACTGACTCGTGTTCGAGCAGAAGTAAACTTATTTGCAGCCTTGTTCAAAAGACAATTTGTTTGACACTTAAACACTTAAACTCTGAGAGATGTGAATGTTTTATACCATGTCAGGAGAATTTATTTAAAGCTGTTACTTTATTTTTAATATGATTGATTGACAGTCGGCTCAGCCAGTCGCTACTGTTGGCCTGCTGTAAACATCTGCCGGCAGCTCTGGAGATATTTCGGCTTAGACTGGCTGAAGAAGCTGACAGTCAAAACTAACTTTAACACATGGGGGGGCGTGTTCCCGTCAGCTCGCCAAGCAACATGGCTGCACCATACGAAGAAAAAGAGGCTTCAGAAACCCGAGGGTCTCATGACCCAATGCTCAGCCCACTGTTTTATACCCCAGCCACATATCATGTTTAGCACAAATGAATTGTCATTCACAAAACGACGACTTCAAGTTATTGATGCTAAAGATTTACAAGCTATGAGTCAGTTGGATAGTTAATATTTCCCTGACGATTGATTATTTATTTATTTATCTTCATTTTGATAAATAATTAATCAGGTTAAAAGGGTTGTAATGGGCAGGACTAGTCTCCAGCAGACCCCCGTGACCCTGTATAAAATGTGTGTATATATATATATATATATATATATATATATATATATATATATATATATATATATATATATATATATATATATATATATATATTATGTTCCTTATTAATCTGACACGATCACATACCCCTGCTACCCTGTTAGAGTTGTATTGTAGTTGTATTAGTAACTTTCCTCCAGGTATATGCCTCTTTAATACCACTTACCTTTCCAGCCTTTAAAAAGGAGCCGCAGGTTTTTTGTGAAATGGTAAAACGTCTCACTTTCAACATTCTACTATTTTGTTCTACTATTAATAAAGTATGGGTTTGTGAGATCCGTCACTCATTGCATTCTGCTTTATTTATGCTTTACACAGTGTAACTGGGGTTTTAAATCAGCAGCTGAACATCAAGAGATTTAAAGCACACATGAGCTGACATCAGTGATTATTTCACTGGGAGTTTGTAGTTATATGTGATGCTGACAAGAGCACATGCATTTTTTTCTGAAAGATTTAATATTTTTACTTTAGTCACCAAAGATTTCCTCAAAATTGACCAACTGTTTAATCTGTTCACTTTGCATTGAGTGGCGTCTCCACAGCATTTTCTGAGCTTTTACATCCTGAGGGAAAACAGGAGCACACGGTAAAACCGGCTTTGGCCCAATTAGACCACCACTCATTGTCTTTTTACTTCCAATGAAAGAATAAGAAGAGCTGGATTTTGATCCAATATCTGGTATGGGAGAATGGGGGTTTATAGGAGGGAGGTATCCAGGGCGAGTGTGTGCAATGTGATCCAAAAGAAGGGCACCTGAACCTCTTCGTTCTAGTCCAGCAGTACGTCGTCGCTGGACACAGCTCTCTAAGGACTCCCTAGACCCTGACAGAGTGGAGGGCCTGCTGTTGCTCAGTTTATGCCTCTCTTGTCCTGATCCACTCTTCAATGTTTTGTCTCGACTGCCAAATTGCAGCAACTGTGAGTCAGAGCTGTAGTGGTTGATACCAATGTTTCGCAAACGCACCACATTTTGGAGACTGGAGACATTCAGCTGTCTCAGACTGTCAGAGGAATCTTTGTCTACAGGACAGGACTCATGGGGGTAGGTGAGGCTATCTTGGTGCAAGTTTGGGTGTGAAGCAGAGTGCAACGAACTTGCAGCACTGTCGTATGACATTTTCCGACCAAAGCCTCGTCTTCTGCCTCCTGGCTTGTTTTCATTTGCTGACATTTTTTCCAGTGCTTTCAGGATCCCTGTTGCATCTTTGACATCAATACTGTGGTGGCGGGAAACAAATGATGGTCTTTCTTGAATAGCAAGGCTGTTGACTCGGAGCGATAGTTCATCCTCAGGAGTAAGTTCCACCAGCTCTTCATTAAAAGATGAGGCCTGATGCTGATGGATCAACTGGGAAGGACTCTTGGACCGCTGTTCTGACTGTAGCTTATTGAGTTTTAAATGTTTGTCCATACCAGAAACACATGAAGATCTAGGATGCTGTGTTGGAGAACCAGGTTGAGATGTTCCTGTGTTAGGTCCTACGTCAACACTTGGGGGATCCCTGAAACCAAGAAAGGGGCTGCCAGGTTTGGAAGAACCAGTTGCTGAGGGCCCCTGCAGAGAGGTTTGTGGCTGTAGTGGATATGACGACATGCAACTAGATGCTGGGACGCAATGTAGATGTTCCTCAAGATCAGGAGGTGGAGGAACATTAAGGTACTGCTTTGTCATCTGTTGGCCAGAAGGCATTTTGTTGGTAGTGATAATAATAACCTCCTTACCCTTTGCTTTGCAGGCTTCCAGGAGGATAGTAAGGACATCCCTGTTACCTAAATTGATTGCATAAACTAATGCTGAAAAACCTGCATGATCCTCCAGAGTTGGATCAGCTCCATTACTCAGCAACAAGGACAGAATTTCAGACCCAGTTTGTTCAAGGCATGCATGCATCAAAGCAGTTTTCCCCTTCTTGTCTTGAATGTTTGGATCAGCACCATTTTCTAGAAGATACCTAGTGGAAGCAAAGAATACATTTATTATACCAGAAAAGTCTGAGGTGATAGTCCTCAACAAACAGACATGTTTTCAAGAGTCTGCGACATTTGAATATCTCCACATAACGTACCGAACCATCTTGTGCTTGGGTACACTCTGAGCATCAGCATGATGTGTCTTGCAGGCTACCATAAGTGGCGTCTCGCCATGCTCGTTACTCTCATTTATGTAAGCCCCTCCCTCAAGGAGAAGCCGAGTCAGTCGTAGTCGACTCAAGTAGACCGCCTTTAGCAGAGAATTACCCTCTGTTCGAACTTCTGTTGTTTCCTGCATTGCAACTTCGATTCAGGATGGTCACGTCTTTGTCTAAAGGTGCGCCCGCATCACCTGCAACAGAAGAAGAGAAACAATGTTCTCATGCGTCTATCATGAGCATAGCATGAACTCAGTACAAATATTTAAAGAATCGATGGCAAGTAAAAAAAAAACAAAAACAAAAAAAAAGCCCCCTGGAAGGAAACCTTTAAGCCAAACAGTGGCAAGTAAAAACTCCTCTTCGGTCAGGACCTGGAACATAAAGGAGGAAACGTAACACAAAAGAAGATTTGGTAGATTATTTCTCTTTGATATACCATTGGAAAGACTGTTTATTTCCCTATGCAATGCAATCACTTACAATTTATTAAATTGTAAGGCATTTGTGGGATGAGCAGTGACCGGAGTAGGTGGGTTGTGCTCATAAAACATAAGTCTTCTCTGCCATACACCCTATTTTGGTGTTGTTATTGACTCCTGTTTTAAGGTTCTGGTACCCCCAGTTGCTGTAAAAACTCCTCTAGTGGGAGAAAAACCTTAAACAAAACAGTTGCAAAAAACTTCCCTTTAAGAGGGAAGAAACCTGGATCAGGACCTGGATTATAAGGAGGGACCCTCCTGCTGAAGACCAGCTGGTAGAGCAGGAAGTAGAGCGAGAAGAGACACAGACACACCGTCAAAGGCAAAAAAGACCAGATCCATTAGTATAATTATCTGTTAACTGGAGAACTGAGAGTTTTCTGTCCATCAGACTGGTACCTGGTTAGTTGGTGGACTACAGAGACCACTATCTAAACAGGTGTGGACAGCAGACACTGAGGTGGTCAGAGGGTGGAGCTGCAGGTCAGTGGATCATGTTGGGGTCCCCCTGCAACAGCAGCTAAAGCTGAATGCAACAAATCTGCAATATTATTGAAAAGGCTCAATATCTGCTGAGGTAGAATTTAGGTCACAGCTTTCAGTTGTTTCACTACCAAGTAAAATGTGAAAAAACATCTAATCTGCTCCCAGGTTGAACACTGCAATTCTCTGTCAGGTCATGGAGACCCATAAGTGACTAGTATTACATCAATCACAGGATATGTTCGTGGTCCAGTCCTAGGTGATTGTTAGGTGTCCAGGTCATGTGGCAGTCCAAATTATGACCCCTCCACTACCGTGCTTGACAATAGACATCAGGTGTTTGCTGGTTTGTGATCCAAATGGTGCATGGTGCCACATGGTTTGACTCCCTGCAGCATATTTTCCCGGTGTGGAGTTTGTGTTCCCCCTCTGTGCTTGCTCTGGTTTTCCAGGTACTACAACTTTCTCCCTCAGCCCAAAACATGTATGTCAGGTTAATTGGAGATTCTACATCATCCATGAGAGTGTGCATGTACATTTTTGTGTCTGTATATGGACCTGAAAAGGACCAACAACCTGCCCAGGGGGTACTCCTGCCTTTCAACTGAAGAGAGCTGTGATAGGAATAAACATGTATAGATTATTTATGTATAACCTTTCTCCTTTTAGACTGTTAACTCCAAATTGATTTCTTTTAATTTTGGATATAGGAATATAATTGAAAAAACAAACAAACAAAAAAAAAAGAAACAGCTGTTTCTTACCAGAACTGAAAATGTCAGCTAAAACCTTCATCAGATGAACAATGCAAAACGTTCTACCCCATGTCATTATTTTTTTAATTTATGGATTGATATGGACTCTTTTAATTTAGGAGGGTTAGGTCCAGCCAGGTGCTACTCATCACATGCACCTGATTAACTGTCAGTGTAACTGTGCTGGGTTAGGCTGCAGCCCACCCCTGAGTAGAGTAAGCAAAAATGAGACTGTATCCATAGCAACCACATTTGATTACTAAAGAAGCTGAGTGTTGCACACTTCAGGACATGGATGCATTGTTATTGTTGGTGAAGTTCAGCACACTGAACTGTTGAACAGAAGGCTGATGCTGCTGGCATGAAAACCTGACTGTGTTCAGGATGAATTATAGCTCATACTGTATATTGTATAACAAGAAAAAAACATACACATAGATAAAGATCAAAGTTAAACCTTTTAAGAACGTGATCTACCTCCACAGAGGTCTGTGACAGCAGGCGTTTTCAGAACATCGTGACATTTTATGTCATGACCTTTTAAATTGTCAGAAAGTTGGAGAATCCTCACCTACACTTACCTCACCCGAGTCAGTATTTTACTCTGCTAATTTTACTGTTTGCATCACTTCTGTCATGTTGTTTCTGCAGGAATCTCCACCTGTTCACTGCTACATTGTCATAAGCTTGTACTCAACAACCGCAATGCAAAATCCATTTAGCAAAATACTGTGAATAGATGCAGAAGTAGTTTGTGGCCTCTCCTTCAAACACTCCCTATTTTGTCATAAATATCCAAGTATGGATCCACTTCTATAGCAGTAGAGGCCATGAGCGCTCCTCCATTAGTGTGATTTCAAAATAGTTCTGAGAACCATCAGTAGTAAACTTGAACAGACTCGCGTTAACGTAAGAGTGGATTCAGCAGACGCATGCCGTTCTCATCAAGCTAAAACTACCGTCTGTCTTTAGGGACCGGATCCATACTATGATTTGAGCGGAATGACATTTTTGAGTTTTGTCAGAGGCTTAAAATAGCTTTATTTTGACGTAGTATTAACACAACTGCTAATTTAGTACGACACATGTTCTGTTCTAACTCAAAACCGACGTTTGGGCAGCTTGTTTTCTCCCTGGAAGTCCATTAAGTGGAGGGTTAGAGTTGGAGAGGAGCCTTTTGTTTTGGACATTTCTATTTCAATTGTTGGATTTGCTCTAATCAGTTTGTCTCTTTGTGTTGCCTTTATGTGCATGTATAGTGGTAATTTCGTAAAACAATGCATGACTACGTCCACCTCTTTGATGACGTAGTTCTTGCCCTGCATTGTTCTGTCTTTGTTTTGTTGGTTTGTTATTGACGTGTTTAGTGCTTTCAATGGATAAGCTAAATGGATAAACTCTCTTTTTAATTTTTTATTTTATTATTTATGCTGGGATGGAGCAACAGGCAGGAGTGCGATACCCTCTGCACATGGCACGCCGCTCGACCCCATGAACTATCCAGGGCCCCAAACATTTTCTGTGAGAACATGGACCTCCCCAAACAGCATCTTGTAAAGACCCCCAAAAAAGTTAGAAACGGCCCTGTATGCTCGTAAAACAGTAGCTCCCAAGAGGAAGTCTGAGATGAAAAACAGTTTGCTTTCATCAGTGGCATCATAATAACAGAGCTGTCATTCTCCCTTCTACAAATACCCCTCACTGAAGACTCAGTGATTCGATGAAACGTTTGCTCAGAGCAGAGAATTAAACGACTGTCATGTATGCGTGGAGACCAGGAGGTTTTAAAGTCCAGTTCTGCAGGGTGACGTTTGTTCCCACCTGTGAGGGTCAAGCTTGGCTTTTAACCAGCACAGACAGAATCAGTAATGATGAAGGCAGCAAATGTCAGTCCTGAACGTTTCAGCACATCCTTGTGTTTCATGTGCGGCCATGAGAAGGCTGTTTCATCACCTGATGCAGTGATGATGTGCTGTGAGTGTGACTTCACAGAAAAACGAAGAACACACAAACCCGCAACGACCAAACTGTCTGCTCCTCATCTTCCAGATCATAGACAGGATCGAAATGCTGCCACACGGCTGGAAGCTCCATGACAGTTTATTTCAGATATCGTCTAAAGAAGCTTGAATAAGGATTTTTACCTTGTTTACATTCACACAGAAATATAATTTAACATCTTGTTTCACTGCAAGAACTCTGAAAGTGCAGCAAGATGAAGATTATTTCAGATGTGTCTGAATTTTAAATTCACACCTTCGATATTAATCCCTCTTAACTTAGAAGACCAGAGAACACCAACAAATACCCGCTGAAATGCCAGTAGTGTGTGTGTGTGTGTGTGCGTGCGTGCGTGCGTGCGTGCGTGCGTGCGTGTGTGTGTGTGTGTGAACTTACCTGAATGTGATTCATTCTTTAACACTCAAACTGCAGCTTCCCTCCAGTTGACAGGCTGCTGCCAGTTTGCAGGCCGAGCAGAAACCAGTCAGGAGAGCGGACGGCAGGGACTGATGTAAGGGGGGAGTCGGGACTCAAATACGTCAGATGAGAGCAGAAGGCCGGCCTATGGCATCAGCCAGGCAGGAGCCGCTCAGCCAATGGCAGCACTTGCCTTTGTGCAGCCACAGTGCAGACGATGTGTTCGTAGAAGCTTTTGCGCAGGTAAGACTTTTCCTTTTCACTTTCAGGTACTCGGGCTGCTGATGTGTGGAGCCACAATGCTGCGCCGACGTCATTGGAAGGTTCAAGGCTGTACACACTTTTATTTTGGTCCAGATTGCACAACAGAGCGCCTCTCTCACTGTGTGGATGTGCTCTCGTTTTCAGAAGGCACTGATGAAAAAAGAAACAATTATTCACTTCAGTTTCATTTTGAAGAAGAGAAAATGTATTTTTGAGCTGTGAATCTGGTCGGCGTGTAAGTGCACGGTACACAGAAAATGCACATTTATTTTTCAAAAAGCCTCTCGTTTGACGCCGATGCCAAGTCCCTGATGTCAACGAGCAGCTTGTACAGAAACAACCCTCATATGTAGACAATTATGATGACTTTGTCAGGCCTTCGGTGCCACTTTACTAAGAAACTTAACCAGAAAACTCTCAACTGTGACTAGTGTGACTGGGCCTAACTCATACTGAGATAAACTTGTGCTCCAAAGCACGAGTTTATTTTCTTTCTGATCTCATCTGTCCCAATATTCTAAGTTTACGTGTTGCTACTGAAACAACGTTTGAAAGAGTCCTGCTGCTTACAGCCCTAGACTGGTTGCAGATGCTTGCAGGTCCAGCAAGTCTACTCAACTTGCAGGTATCATAAAATCTGAGCATAAAATCAAGCACAGAGTCATGCAGACTGTTTTTACAACTGTTTGTGGAAGAACGAGTCGCTCTCAGGAGTTCAGTGAATTCAGCGTGGAACTGTGACAGGATGTCACCTGTGCAACAAATCCAGTTGTGAAATTTCCTGACTCCTAAATATTCCACAGTCGACTGTCAGCTGTATTAATAGAACATGGGACGACCACGAAGTGGTGGGTCATGTAAACTGACAGAGCAGGTCGGTGGAAGCTGAGGCGCATAGAGGGAAGAGGTCTCCAACTTTCTGCAGAGTCAATCGCTAGACCTCCAAACTTCATGTGGCCTTCAGATTATCTCATGAACATTGTTCAGAGAGCTTCATGGATGGGTTTCCATGGCCGAGTAGCTGCATCCAAGACAAACATCACCAAGTGCAATGCAAAGAGTCAGATCCAGTGGTGTAAAACACGCCACCACTGGACTCTGGAGCAGTGGAGACGCCTTCTCTGGAGTGACGAATGGAGTGACGAATGGCACTTCTCCATCTGATAATCTGATGGACCAGTCTGGGTTTGGTGGTTGCCAGGACAACGGTAGTTGTCTGACTGCATTGTCCCAAGTGTAAAGTTTGGAGGAGGGGGGATTATGGTGTGGGGTTGTTCTTCAGGAGCTGGGTTTGGCCCCTTAGTTCCAGTGAAAGGAACTCTGGATGCTTCAGCAGACCAAGAACTTTTGGACAATTCCAGCTCCCAACTTTGTGGGAACAGTTTGGAGCTGGTCCCTTCCTCTTCCAACATGACTGTGCACCAGTGCACAAAGCAGGTCCATAAAGACCTGGATGAGAGTCTGGTGTGGATAAACTTGACTGGCCTGCACAGAGTCCAGACCTCAACCCAACAGAACACCTTTAGGATGAATTAGAGCGGAGACTGAGATCCAGACCTTCTGGTCCAACATCAGTGTGTAATAAAACAGCATCGAAGGGAGGGAACCAGGAGCGGTTACTGGAGTGCATGACCAAAGCCACAATGTTTGTGGCACAATTAGGACCAATGGAGGCTCCAGTGAAGGGAGGGCTGAGTCTAAACCATGCTTCCTCTCCTTCAGTTTAGCCAGTTAGATTGTAATCACTTATTTGCATTTCGACAGTAGAAAACCTCAACGCACGTTCTTCACATTTGAACTTTTCTGTCAACCGAACAGAAAGGTCTGTATGTAAGCTGACCTTGAATCTCCAAAAGAACAACTTTAACTGAGAGAAGTTGTTTGTCTTTATGTCTGACTGTCTTCCTCTCAAATCAATGAGCATGCAGGTTTCAGCGGCCCAACATCTGGTGAAGCCATTTCTTTTTCTTTTTTTTTTTTTTTTTAACCCTTGTTTGCATATATATTTATGGTTGATACCATGTTGGTATAACCGGAGTTGTATATATGCATTTTAATCTGGTAACCAAGGGTGTTTTGTGTGTGTGGGTGAGTGTGTGCAAGTGTGCTACCTTCACCAGCCCTCATAACAGTCAAACTTATATTTTTATTGATCCCTGGAGAAATCAAACAAGATAAGAGTAAAGGGAGAGTCGGAGAGAGGGGTGTAAATGTTCTGCAGAGGAGGGCTATAGTCACCGGGTGTGGAAAGTGGAGAGAAAGAGAGCAGAAGAGAGAGACAAGACAGTGGTGGTGCAGTTTGGTGTCTGTGTTGTAATATTTGTCAAGAAGTTTATAATGTGTTGTTTAAGGGGTAAAAGGTGGACACAAGACAATCAATCGTTATAAGCAAAAAAGAAAAAAAAAGAAAAAGAAAATAGAGGAAAATAGAGGAAAAAGGAGGAGGAGTTTCATATTTACAATCACATTTCTGATCGTTTGAGCGTTGGTGAAACCATTTCTTCAGTCAAATGAAAAATGGCCATCACATTTAGCTGACGCTGGGATTGTACAAACGGGCATCAGTCACGTCAGACTGCTGGGCCTAATGTGATCAGGGATTAGTGGTTACAAAAACAGAGTTGATAATGTTGTGCTACGGCCAGCACTGCAGCTGATCAGCCACTTTGTTGGGACGTCACTTTTATGACAGAGGACAAAAACAAACAAAAAACAAAGTTCATTCAGCCACTTGTCGCTCACTGACACAGGTAGTCGAAATTCCTTCACTCTCCTGAATCAAACCACCTCTTCATACCAGTTTCCTCCATAGATGTTTCCCTCATATTTTAAAACACCAACAAAAGTTTAAATTACCCAAATGTAAATGAAAACGAACGACTCTTCATCGCGGGTCGTTTTCTATTCCAGTTCATGTCAGCAGGCCGCTGCCGCCACCACATTTCTTCTTCAATATTCTTGGTAAAACATGACAGTTTTCACAAAATATCATCTATAAGGGGCTGTCAAGGGTCAACATGTCATAAACTAGTTGAGCTGAGATGAACGGTAGACAAGGCTTCAGTCGTAGTGGCCAGTTTTTACAAATGTAATGTTTCCTGGCAGCTGGAGACGGACCGAGCTTGAAACCATTCACACTGCAGTCAGCACATCTTTGCTTGCTTTGGGACTCGGGGAGGGGAGGGGGGGAGGGGGTGTTATTGCTCATTTACTTTCCGTTGATCCAGTGCTTTTTGTCAAATAAAGTGGGTTCTTAATCACATTCCTACTTCCTCAGTGTTTGTTAGCTACGATTTAAAAAAACAAACTCTTTCACGGTACTTCTTCCAGTTGTCATGACATTTCTGTGCATTCATCTCCAGGGGATGTCGACTGGGGATTTCTCCAGCTTCTCAGGCTGTTTTTACAGGCTGTTTTCCATTAAAGGACTGGCCCTTAAAGGCTTAATGACCAAGAATCTGACTTACACATTCAAATGACAAGAAAAGCAGCTCAGCAGACATTCACTTGTGGGTTGCTGTGAGTCTGCTCATCACCATTCATGATTACATTTCATTCATACAAGTTGTCATCAACTACGAGTACCTCATCGTGATCTCACAGCCGCACTCGGGCAGGACTTGACTTGACTTTCCTGACGCGATAAAACCTTGGAAACTGGGAAAAATGGACCTGGTGTCTTGTCCAAGCTGTCTCACCCAAGAAGGAAATGACGTTTATCAGCTGGAGCAGATCCAGTCTGACCAAAACCAACATCAGACCACGAATCAGCAACATGAACCAAATGTGGTAACTCGTTTTTTAGTACATGATGACTTTCATGAAATTCTGACTAATGTTGCCGTAGTGATTGACTGATGGAGGCAGTAGTGATTTCACACCTGATACTAATTTCCACCAGTTGTGACGTTTTAAATGATTCAGATCTGCAGATTTTCCCTTATTCAACTCTTTAAGCAGTAATTGTGGTTATAGATTAAATAAATCATCTTCGCGTATGACAGACTGGTATCTAATTAACTGAATCCGGGGAGACAAAGGTGGTTGTTTAAAAGTGAATTCAGCTGCGGCCACCACATTCAACAATAATCTGCCTGTAAAACACTGCCGTTGGTTTGATAACACACAGCGATTATTAGTCAGGACCCGTTTAGTTCTTGCGCTGCCGGAGCTGAGCACTTTATTCGTCTTCTCGATGATCAGAAGGAAATTCATCCACACCTCGTTGAGACCAGCAAACACAAGCAAGTTTATTTAAAACACGGAGGAAACGGTCACATGTCACACTTTGTTGTGCAGCTCATTTGATCTCCATCACTGCCGGATGCTCTCATAAACGTCAAATCTGTACTGGATGCTGTTCTCCTCCTGAAGCTCCCGGGAAACTCCTGGAAACCTGAAGAACAAAAGAGGGTCAGTGTTGCACGTGCACACAAACACGCACAGGCACATTTCCTAATACCAGCAGAGGCAGAAATGACACAGACATAATAATTCAGAATAAAGTCAGTAATTAAACAACAACGACGCTGCTTTAATATTATTCACCGTTTTCTGCGTATGTTTGCATAAATATCTGATTTCTCCTCTGCTTCCTGACGGAATCGGTTTCATATATTCCTGTAAGTGTGCAGTCAGGAGCTTCATTTCCCGACTGCCGTTTCTGCACTTGGACCACGACTCCTCGCAGGAACGTTCACAGCTTGTGCACGGCCCCCTCGGGACTCGGTTTCATCGGCAGACGTTCCTGCGAGCGTTTCTCTGCAGCCATGCAGAACTCAGAGCGCCACCTGCTCTGGCGTTTCCTCCACAACGTCATGCAACATCACCAAACACTCGTGGGCACAATTCAAATTCCACTGTAAATGTTTTATCCATAAGTCAGCAAAACTTCAAAAAACACAGCTACCTTTAATGTGTGTTGTCAGGGTTAACCAACTAGAAAATGGCAGATGTAACTGCATGTGTGTCCATGAGCAACTACGAGATATTTCACTGGGAAGTAAAGAAGTAAAGCAAAGCGCTGAGGGGAGGTGCTGCAGACGTCCAGGGTGAAAGCGCAGACATGTGGTGCAGCATCTGCTGAACACTGATCTCAGGGCTCGTACGCAAGCAGCTGCTGGTGACGGCGTCTGAACAGAGGACTAACGAAGACCTCCAACCGGCCTCAGCCGTGTTCTGAGCATGTGCGGCGGTTCTTACTCGGGCAGGAGGACAAACTCGTCTGGACTGATGCTGGGGAGGAACGTGTCGCACTCAAACTGTTTCAGGACCTGTGTCACAAACAGTCTCCTGGGTCCCGGGCTCTCCATCAGCTCCTAGGCAGCCCAAAGCAAACAGAAGGATGCGTTCAAAATACTATATTAAAAAAATTAAATACTAAACAACTTCATGTACGCAGCTCCTCTGCAGAACCACCACCAGCAGCAGATCTTCACCTGCTTACGTGGAAACATCCAGGTTCTCCTGAACAAATGTGAAGAACCAACATGAAGGTACCTTGTAGAGGGAACTGCCTCCGATCACCCAGATCTGGTCAGCCTGCTCTGCCAGCTGCGTCTCCACCAACTCGAGGGCGGAGCCGAAGTCTGCTGCCAGGTAGTGTGCCCCTGCAGGCGGAGCGCTGGAGCACAGGGGACAGGTTAGTTGCTGACCTCGGGCTTCCGCACTGGGGTGCGTTTAGTCAAGTCTCTGCTCGTCTTCCTCCATCAGGCTCGTTCAGAAGAACCAGAGTGGAGCAGCAGAAACTGTGTGAACGTACTTCAGCTCCCTGCTGAGGACGATGTTGATCCTGTCCTTCAGAGGTCGGTTCTTCTCTGGGATGGAGAACCAGGTCTTCCTGCCCATGATCACCACGTTCTGTTTTCCTGCAGGAATTCACACATTCATGTCAGCCACCTCATCAAACAGACCTGCTGCCCAGTCTTCCTCACGCCTACATCTATGAAGGCGATCAAACGGTTCTTCCTTCTCTTCACTCCAGCTGCTGGTCAACTACACGCCGCAGCAGCAGGACGTGAGCAGCATCTCCTCAGAGTCTCAGCCTTCCAGGTCATTGGAAATCAAAACGTTTATCACATTTACATCCACACAACTCTGATTCCCTGCAGACTGTTTCACTTCGTCAAGGCAGACGTGGACGAATTAAGGAGGTCGGATGAAACCGAAACCGTTTACAAACTCAGATTCACTTCATAATTTGTTCTTTTGGGTCCCAACGTTCCCTGATTCACAGACGTTCATTTGACCGTCATGTTATAAGAATCTTCTACAACTGAGATCACCGCCAGCAACCACCGACGATCATGTGACAGCCGAGAACTTCTCCAACATAAAGCTGGAGAATTGTGGATCACTTTTGAGTTTTCTTCTGTCAAACAACCTCAAAAACAAATAAAAGCATGTCTAGCTGACTTCAGTGAAAGTGTTTCAGAATTAATTCTGCAGAGCTGCCTCTTGCATGATTAACCTGAGAGCTCCGAGCTGAAGACGTTACCTTCCACAGACGACGACGTCAGCTTCCTGAAATGTGCAAACTCGTTGCTGTGAAGGAAGACAGAACAGCAGCTGAAGTTACTGATGGGGATGCAGCTAAATCAGGGCCGTTATTATTATCAAGAAAAACAACAAACTTAAACAAACATTGACACTGAATGAATAGAAGTTAAATGCAAAGGACAAGATTTCATCTGTATCCAATTTCAACTTTCCCCTTAAAGTATTCTCTACTTATGGTGTTGTTTTAATTTCAGATTTGATGCATTCAGTGGGCCGCACTGGTTCCCCCCGGTCAAAAGGTTCCTCCAAGCCAAAAGGTTCCCCCCCAGCCAGAAGGTCCCTGCCCTCAGCCAGAAGGTTCCCTCCCGGCCAGAAAGTTCCTCCAAGCCAGAAGGTTCCCTCCACCCAGAAAGTTCCTCCCGGCAAGGTTTCCCTCGGCCAGAAGGTTCCTCCAAGCCAAAAGGTTCCCCCCGGCCAGAAGGTTCCTCCAAGCCAGAAGGTTCCCTTCCGGCCAGAAAGTTCCTCCAAGCCAGAAGGTTCCCTCCAGGCAGAAAGTTCCTCCCGGCCAGGTTTCCCTCGGCCAGAAGGTTCCTCCAAGCCAGAAGGTTTCGCCCCGGCCAGAAGGTTCCCCCCGGTCAGAAGGTTCCGCCAAGTAGGAAGTTTCCCCCGGCCAGAATGTCCCTCCCCTCAGCCAGAAGGTTCCCTCCTGGCAAGAAAGTTCCTCCAAGCCAGAAGCTTCCCTTCGGGCAGAAGGTTCCTCCAAGCCCGAAGGTTCCCCCCCGGGCCAGAAGGTTCCCCCCGGCCAGGTTTCCCTGGGCTAGAAGGTTCCCCCTGGCCAGAAGGTTCCTCCAACCCAGAGGGTTCCTCAAAGCCAGAAGGTCCCCCCAGCCAGAAGGTTCCTCCAAGCCAGAAGGTCCCCCCAGCCAGAAGGTTCCTCCAAGCCAGAAGGTTCACCCTGGCTAGAAGGTTCCCCTCGGCCTGAAGGTTCTCCCCGGCCAGAAGGTTCCTCCCGGCCAGAAAGTTCCTTCAAGCCAGAAGGTTCCTCCCGGCCAGAAAGTTCCTTCAAGCCAGAAGGTTCCCTCCACCCAGAAAATTCCTCCCGGCAAGGTTTCCCTCGGCCAGAAGGTTCCTTCAAGCCAAAAGGTTCCCCCGGCCAGAAGGTTCCTCCAAGCCAGAAGGTTCCCTTCCGGCCAGAAAGTTCCTCCAAGCCAGAAGGTTCCCTCCAGCCAGAAAGTTCCTCCCGGCCAGGTTTCCCTCGGCCAGAAGGTTCCTCCAAGCCAGAAGGTTTCCCCCCCGGCCAGAAGGTTCCTCCAAGTAGGAAGGTTCCCCTAGGCCAGAAGGTTCCTCCAAGCCCGAAGGTTCCCCCCGGCAAGAAGGTTCCTCCAAGCCTTAAGGTTTTCCCCCGGCCAGAATGTCCCTCCCCTCAGCCAGAAGGTTCCCTCCCGGCCAGAAGTTTCCTCCAAGCCAGAAGGTTCCCCCCGGCCAGGTTTCCCTCGGCCAGAAGGTTCCACCCCCGGTCAGAAGGTTCCCCCCAGCCAGAAGGTTCCTCCAAGCCAGAAGGTTTCCTCCAAGCCAGAAGGTTTCCTCCAAGCCAGAAGGTTCCTCCCGGCCAGGTTTCCCTCGGCCAGAAGGTTCCTCCAAGCCAGAAGGTTCGCCCCCGGCCAGAAGGTTCCCCCCAGTAAGAAAGTTCCTCCAAACCAGAAGGTTCCTTCAAGCCAGAAGTTTCCCTCCAGCAAGAAGGTTCCTCAAAGCCAGAAGGTCCCCCCGGCCAGAAGGTTCCACCCCTGGTCAGAAGGTTCCCCCCAGCCAGAAAGTTCTTTCAAGCCAGAAGCTTCCCCTCGGGCAGAAGGTTCCTCCAAGCCCGAAGTTTCCCCCCGGCCACGTTTCCCTGGGCTAGAAGGTTCCCCCTGGCCAGGGGTTTCCCTGGGCCAGAAGGTTCCCCTCGGCCTGAAGGTTCTCCCCGGCCAGAAAGTTCCTCAAAGCCAGAAGGTTTCCCTCGGCCAGAAGGTTCCATCCCTGGTCAGAAGGTTCCCCCCAGCCAGAAGGTTCCTCCAAGACAGAAGGTTTCCTCCAACCCAGAAAGATCCTCCCGGCCAGGTTTCCCTCGGCCAGAAGGTTCCTCCAAGCCAGAAGGTCCCCCATGTCAGGAGGTTCCTCCAAGCCAGAAGGTTCCCCCCGGCCAGAAGGTTCCTCCAAGCCAGAAGGTTCATCCTGGCAAGGTTTCCCTCGGCCAGAAGGTTCCTCCAAGCCAAAAGGTTTCCCCCGGCCAGAAGGTTCCTCCAAGCCCGAAGTTTCCCCCCGGCCAAGTTTCCCTGGGCTAGAAGGTTCCCCCTGGCCAGGGGTTTCCCTGGGCCAGAAGGTTCCCCCTGGCCCGAAGGTTCACCCTGGCCAGAAGGTTCCCCTCGTCCTGAAGGTTCTCCCCAGCCAGAAGTTTCCTCCAAGCCAGAAGGTTCCCCCCGGCCAGGTTTCCCTTGGCCAGAAGGTTCCACCCCCGGTCAGAAGGTTCCCCCCAGCCAGAAGATTCCTCCAAGACAGAAGGTTTCCTCCAACCCAGAAAGTTCCTCCCGGCCAGGTTTCCCTCGGCCAGAAGGTTCCTTCAAGCCAGAACGTCCCCCATGTCAGAAGGTTCCTCCAAGCCAGAAGGTTCCCCCCGGCCAGAAGGTTCCTGAAAGCCAGAAGTTTCCTCAAGGCCAGAAAGTTCCTCCCGGCAAGGTTTCCCTCGGCCAGAAGGTTCCTCCAAGCCAAAAGGTTCCCCCCGGCCAGAAGGTTCCTCCAAGCCAGAAGGTTCCCTTCCGGCCAGAAAGTTCCTCCAAGCCAGAAGGTTCCCTCCAGCCAGAAAGTTCCTCCCGGCCAGAAGGTTCCCTCCCCTCAACCAGAAGGTTGCCGTTATTCTGAAATGCTTGTAGGTGCGAGTGTTCACGTGCATGGTTGTTTGTCTGTGTGTGGCCCTGTGACAGACTGGCGACCTGTCCAGGTGGACCCTGCACAGGATTAAAACCGTGTAGAAGATGGTCGGATGGATTCAGTTTATATTGTTAAAATTAAATAACTTAAACTGGCACCGGTTTACTCAGAGTTACAGGTTAGTGGGGTTTGTTTTCTTTTTCAAAATTCGAGATCAAATCTGACTTTAAGTAACTTACGTTTCATTAGTGTCTTTTTCCACGCACCAACACGTGACGTCACTGCCTGAGCTCTAGGACTCACCTGAGCCGGACCGGGTGCCACGGAAGCTGTCCACGGTTCCCGATACCCAGGTCCGGACACACGGCCACGATGGCGTTCAGAACGCGGGTCATGCTGGCAGACTGGACCCGCAGTAGACTCTGGACCCGCAGTAGACTCTGGACCCGCACAGTGAAAACTGTACCCAGACTGGAACGACGGGAGTCGGATTAGACCCGGATGTGGACAACTGGACCCAAACCCGGACTTAAGACAACTGGACCCGGACTCGGACCTAGACAACTGGACTTGGACGGAGCCGATTTGCACTCCTGTTTCCCGCCAGCGCGTTACACAAACATCGGAAATGACATCTTCTGGCTCCAGACTGAGTACTTGTGTCTTGACCGCCCCCTTGTGGCCAAAAGCTGCCGGTTCAGCCCGAACTCTAAGTTCGCTAAGTGAAAATACTCTAAAGTCCTCTTTAAACCACACTTTCCAACCATATTTCAGGATTTTATATATACTATGTATGTTAACTGTCTCGTAGTTACCCTTTGGAAACGTAAAAGCTTTATAAGTCTTCCTAATTTTCCTTCTGTTTCCAGTGTATCTTCATTAAATAAAGTTTCATCTTCAGCAGGTGATGGGAGGTTTTAATGCCCCCCCGCGTGTGTTATATTCAGTTGTATGAAAGTGGCTATACAGAAAGTTGGATTAATTGATTCTCTCTACTGAACTGTAAACCAGACTAAATACCTGGGAACATAAAACAAACTATCAGAAAAAAACACATTAGCCATGACTGCCCACAGCATTATCACAGGTATAAAAAGAACTGTTTTATTATCCTTTCACACTCAAACTAGTGTTTGTCTGCCATTTCTACAGTAATTGGTGATGAATTTGTGTCATTTATCAAGAACAGCTCAGTCTGAGACAGGAATCCAGCCGCTTCATCAGTAGGAGGAGGTGAGTTTGGTAATCAAACAAAATGATCCCATAATCTACACCATCCATGAAGTCTAAACGTTCCAAGAAGATCAGATTAAAAAGGTCCAAAGGCTGCATGTGTGCTTCACTCCATCCGGTCAGGCGTGGGTTTCACTGACAGATGTGATGTGGACCACCGAGTCTCAGCTTCTTGCCGCACTCCGACTGTGAACGCAGCACGGACAGCAGTGCAGCGCGTCGTGGATGAAGAGATCACACTCCATGCAGAACACACTGAAGCAGGATGGACAGGTGTACACCTGCAGGTCCACAGACAGACAGACAGAGGACAGGTGAAGACATGGGCTTGCAGTAAAAGGATCCCTGAACATGCAGGAGCCCCCAGCTCATTAACCCTTCCCTGCCTGGGAACGGCCTCTACCTGGTATCCTGCAGACCTGCGAAGCATGTCGGTTGAAGCTCAAAGGTCACAGGTCATGCAGGAAAACAAACATGGCAAAGAGTGCATCTGCACAAAAACGGGCAGCTTTTACTCACACTTTTATCCTTCAGCTCCCCTTCACACGCCTGACAGAACCTGAAACCAGATCATGACAGTTCAGCATACACACACACACACACGTGAAAGAGAGTGTGTGAGCTCAGCAAACGTACCGGAGCGCCTGCAGCTCCTCCACTGGAGTCTCTGTGAAAGGCTGGAGAGGAAACAGGTGATGGAAGGACCGGGCCAGGTGAGGCGCTGACACCAGCGTCAGACCTGCGAGATGACATCACACGCACACAGGTGATGTCATGGAAACAGAAGTGGGAAATTGTCATGTAATTTGATAAATGTGAAAGGGATTTGATTGACACAATTGTTACATGATCAGAGGAGCTGATATTATTTCTCCTGTCTGATGTGATCATCGATCATCATTTGCTGAAGGTAAACATCAGTGAATGAATGGAAGTCAGAAGAATGCTTGCAGATTAAATGTATAAAAGTCATAAAATCATGAGAACCAGCAACATGTGCCGACTAGGAGTCTGCCCGTCTGCTCTTCACCCAAAGATCTCTGGAAGAACTCAGAAGACCTCTGTGACCCTGAACCGGACAGAGATGACACACACACACACACACACACACACACACTTACCGCAGACTTTACACTCCACTGGCAGCTCTGTGTACTTGGCGTGGCACTGCGGACAGAAGTACCCTCCCAGGGACAGACCGGCGGTGCTGCTTTGGTCCAGGTGACTGGGAGACACCAGAGAACCACTCACACAGAGAACACACTCATGCGACGCGTCAAATCACCGCACTGTAAACTTACGACATGCTGAACGAAGGCTTGGCGTCCTGGTCAGAGAGCAAGGTGATGGTGTGCTGAGGAAAACCTGCGGAAACGCAACACAAGAGGTCCGTCTTATTTCCGGAGTGCAGAATCTCCACGGAAACGTCCTTACAGACGCTCATGCTGTTCACATATGCCGTATTAGAAGTTGTATTTGGTATGAGTTGACACCTTCTCAAGGTGGAGAAGTTTTCATGGTCTAAGAGCTAATGTGGCCAGGATCAATCACCCCAGGCAGGGTCTCCCGTCAGAACCTGGTTCTGGGGGACAGTCCAGGCTGGAATGCTATGCAGCAGAAGCCGGATCAATGTCCTGACGGCCGTACTGACCCATCCGTATCAGAGAGCATTCAGACAAGGAGCTGGCCGGCGGAGGCTTGACGTGCAGCATCAGCAGCTCTTTAAAGTGACCCTCGTCCAGGATGACATGGTAGGAGCCGCCCGTCTCCCGGGTCAACACCGTGCACACGCGGATCTCCGCCGACAGCCCGATCACCGACACCCGGACCTTCAGAGTCTTCAGCGTCTGGAAGAGGACAAGCTCGCTTTTATAGCTGCTCTCACTGTGATCCAGTAGATTCTTCTGCTACTCTTCATAAAGTTTAAATTTCGCAAAAACGTAGAGACAGTTTACAGAATTCAAAAAGAAAAGATGATTATTTGTTGAGGAGAATGGTGGAATATTGACTTTGAGTGCAACCACACAGTTCAGGGTCTCGTACCTTTTATGCATCACGTGCAGATAAATAACTGGTGTGAAAAGGTTACCGGGGCGGGAAAACGTTTCCGTCACCACATGCCTGGGAAAAACGGAGGGTTCAACCATCCTCCTTCCTTTACTCCCGCTCTGCTCTTCAGCCCAGGTGGGTAACTGGGGTTACTGAAGGCATTACCTGCACAACGTGCAGCTTCTGAGATGGATGAATGGTTTTCCGGCTGCCCGGTTACCTGGTAGACCTGCAGGTTGAGGATGAACCCTCACACGGTGGGCCCTGCGGCGGGGCCGCGGCGGGCCTGCGGCGGGGCCGCGGCGGGCCTGTTAACATTCATGGACGTACACACGTTCTTATGATCGATTCTGAGTAGCTTGCTGGTGAGGAGCTGATTTATTGTGGCATTTTGAGGAGAAAAACGAGACGTTCAATGATTATTGGACCGTCTTCCTCAACAAATAAATGATCAAAACGAATGTTGTACATCGTTTGACTTGGTTCTGAGAAGAAAAGCATGCTGGGACCAATGCGGCGTTCAGGTCACTGAGGGGTTCTGTTGACCAGTTGAGTTCACCTTGATCAGCTCGTAGATGTTGGTCGGGTCACATGTGGTGAGGCTGCTGAGGATGACCAGGATTTCTCTGCTTGTGTGTCCAGGAACGTGCCTTCACGGAGAAACACATCATCTGAGTGACACCAGGACATCACGGCAACCAGTCAGGCACTTGGACCGGACCGAACCTACCTGAGGGTCTGGACGGCCAGGCTCAGGGCGTTATACAGCGACGGCTCGCCGACGCACGCGGTGTCCACCGCTTTACGCAGAGCGCTCAGGTGTTTCTTTGGATTTCCTGATGGGGAAACGAGACATCACGTCGCAGTAGATGAAGCGTCACACTGTCCTGCAGACTGAGAATGAGGCGGGACTGACGGTGTTGCCTGAATACCGAACTGCTGGCTCAAACATGTTCAGATCGGACAATACATACATGATCCCAGTAACATGTGATCACGGGTGGCCAACACGAAGACTGGAACGCACTCCAGGACTGAGCCAGACCCGGTCCCTCAGAATGAATTAGAAGGTCTGGAACCCACAAGTCCACGTTCTGGTTCTAGTCTGAACACGAAGGGAGGGACTGAGCTGCCTACTAAGCGCTGGCCACTTGGGACTGGATTTCTCAGAACACCTCTGGGTCCTGGGTCTGACCGCGGCCCCCCCAGAGCTCCCCTGTGTCCTCTGCTCAGCTGTTGCTAGGCAACAAACAACATCACAACTTGCTTGTGTTTATGCCGTGGTTTCTATGGTATTCCCTTTTAGATTATTAAAGTATTATTTAAAACAAACAAGAAATCGTTAGTATATACGATGAAAATGCTCATCGTGTGAGGTCAGATCAAGGAGGAAGGACGAGGTTCATGTCTGTGAGAATATGAGCTGGAGATCTGCTCGACCCGGGCGACGCGTTCAGAAACGGCCGAGGTCACGCCGTTACTCTCACCTGCGAGGTCCGTCAGCTTCTCTGCCCTTTTGTTCTTCGTGGTGATGATGCCCACCTGTGGACAGAGACACGCGGCCGTAACCGACGTCACAACCGTCCGTCTGAGGCACAAACCTAAACTCTCCTCACATTCAGACCCTTTCACTTAACTGAGCGTTCATTGGAAGAACAGGTTTTACTGTTCGGTGTCCACCAGAGAACATGTGGGGTAACTGGGTAAAAATGAAAAATGAACTGCCACTGACCGCTACGACAAATGCAGACAACCCATTATTGATCATTTGGCATGTTTTGTTTTCTTGTTAATGATAAAAAAAAGCTCTTCGGGTTAGTTTGAGCAAACACTGAAAACAAACATCTCAAGTTTGACAACACAGAAATGAGAAAAAACCATATTGTTGTTTTAAAGAGTACTATGAAACAACAAAGTCGCCACTGTGATTTATATCTCTAACTTTAACTCAGGTCGTTCTCTTTTCTGCATCCTGATACTGTGATGTGGTCCATTTCACGTCTCCATTGATCCAGAGTCCTGACCACGACTCTACGTCAGCATGACCTCGCGACATCACGGCACGATGACATCATGACATGTGATTACGCGCCTGATCAAACTGACACGGTCGGTTTAATTGTCCTACCTGACTGATGGGATTCTGGTCAAAGTACTCATCAACAAACGTTTCCATCAGCTGAAAGACAAAACAAGAGGAGGTGTTTTACGGGTCGCGGTCCTGCTCGGTAAGCAGCAGACAAGAGTTCGGTCTGGTCCTGAGTTCACCTTCAGCGTGGAGGTGAGGCGGTTCGGTTTCAGGTCCTGGTCTTCCATACTGCGGGAACAATCAATCACCACGTAGAGGTGACGCATCTACAACACAAGACATCCGTCACAGCTGTGTTTGTGATGACGCAACACGTGACGCAACACGTGACGCAACACGTGACGCAACACGTGACGCAACACGTGACGCAACACGTGACGCTGGAGAACCTGATAGACACCAATGCATTTGTTTGTGCAGTGCTGATACGAATAAGACACTCCCACCAAAAACCTTGCATTATGATGATTATGATGGTCACAAGTGTGCACCCTGCTGAACTCTGGGTTTCTACTCACCATGCCGAGCCTCACTTGTCCATGGCTCTCCGTCACCCTGTGAGGTCAGAAAAAGAGTTCTCCAAACATTCAACACAAGATTTTATGCTCAATGCTTGAATCTGAGCTGCAGTTATGAGGTAAAGTCATCAACAAAAGGCAGCACGTCCTCTTTCTTTTTAAAACCCTCATTTTTTTTTTCTTTTTCTTCCCTTTCTTGTCAGTGTGGAAGGGCTTTAAGGGCCTTGCTCAGGGGCCCCCAGTGATTTACCATTGTGGGCAGCCCTGGGCTTGAACCTGGGTCCTCCACACCCAAGCCCACCACTGTAACCACTAGGCCACCACTCCCTATATTATTTATAATCTATAGTCTTCTGTATCTGGCAAAAGCAACTTAAGTCAAACAACATTTAACTCTTCTGGTTATTGCAACACTGATTCTTTGTTTTCATCATTCTGATGCAAAACATGCTGGAAACTCTGATCATTGTTCCTTTGGCAGGGGAGCTGCAGGTCCAGGGGAGCTGGAGGTCCAGGGGAGCTGGAGGTCCAGGGGAGCTGGAGGTCCACTCAATGACTGACAGGTGTCCAGGTCATGTGGCTCCAAAACAACTCCGATCATCATTCCTCCACTGCCGTGCTTGACAGTGGTTATGAGGTGTTTCTGCTCAACTGCTGAGTTTTCTTCAAACATGTTTGTGGACTTTAAGACCAAACTTCTCCACTGTGGTCTCATCTGTCCTTAGGACGTTGTTCCAGAAGTCTGCTGGTTTGTGAACCTCAGTCATGCTTCTATGATTTTTTAGACAGAAGAGGTTTTCTCCAGGAAACTTGCAAACAAACCACACTTGAATATTTAAGATGTTTGGTGGGTCCTGCAGGCTCTCAGATGCATCTCCTCTGCTTTGTTTCTTCTCTGAGCAGTTCATGGTCTGACCACAGCATGCATTTGCAGGAACAGCCTCGCCTGGGATGACTGACAACGTTCAACGGTTTGTACATGTGAATTATTTTTCTCACTGAAGACACTGAACTTCAGATAGTTTGGAAATAAATGTAATACCGACCCAGACTGATGTACAGCAATAACTGCTCCTCTAAGACGATGCTTATGTCTTTCCCTTCATTGTGTTAACACACCTGAATGATCCAGACCAGAAAATTGATCCAGGACAGGTAACTGGTCCTGACCAGGAAAGTCTGTGCATCTGCTGGTGATCAGAAGAACCTGCATCCATCCATTTGCTAGACCCGTTTATCCTTTGCAGGGTCACGGGGGTCTGCCGGAGCCTGTCCCGGCTCACTACAGGCGAGAGGCAGGGGTCCACCTGGACGGGTCGCCAGTATGAGCAGAACCTTGTTGCAGTTATTCCTTTTACATCCATTGGAAGCTGCAAGGCGGTACTTCGTGTTGCCCACCTTTATATTTATTTATTCATTTTTATTTTGTCTTAATTTTGTTAAATGAATAGCAGCACAGTGAGGTTATATGTTGCTGTTTGCCTGAGGTTGTTTTTTTTTTTTTTTTTTAAATCTTTTTACACACACACACACACACACACACACACACACACACACACACACACACACAAACACGCACGCACACGCACGCACACACACACGATTACGGTAGATTAAGATTATAAAAAAGATTAAACAAGATGGTCCTAACCTTTGCTCACGACTGGATTTGATTTCATATGAAAGTGTCCGACAGTGTGACACGTCCACTCACCTTTTCCTTTTGCTCTGGTGCAGGATCTCCTCCACTGTGGCTTTAAGAGAGCCCGACTCGTCCTCCTTCAGCACCTCCCTGCAGAACACACACACGTCACTCACGGTTGCATCCAGAAAACAAACCTGCAGGTGAGAACCTCGATGACGGTCTCACCATGTCCTCTCGTAGCCCCCTTCCCAGCGCTTTGCTCTCTCCGGCTCTTCATCCATGATGTCTGTTCAGATCAGAAAAAACTGAGAAGAAGGTCCACACATCCATGTCCACAGCACTACACACTCCAAAGTTGTACTAGTGAAAATAAGAATCACAAAAAGCTCTCTAAATTATATTACGTGCATCATTTCATGACGCTGAAGTTTGCTTCTGAACACAGGTCAGACGGGTCAAACCTGGATTACACTGGGAAGAATCCAAACCAGTTCCACGTCAGGACCAGCTCCAAATGACATAAAGAATCAGAGCCGCAAACCTCTGAACTTACCAGTCTGCTTCTGATGGCAGTTCAGGTGAATTGAGAGCGAGACATTAGACACAGGCAGTTAAGTCGATAAAGAATTGATCGGAACAGTCGATAACGGGATCATTATCAAAATAATCTCATCAATTCCCATCCCCACTGGATTATATGCTTTCTTAGATGGTAAGACATAATTACTGATCTGTGACATATGAATCCATTTATGAAAATGAGAAGTAAAAGGCAGTAAGACTGAATCAGACTGAATCAGACCAGAAAATGCCCATTTTCTCTTCTTTTCGTCTTAACATTTCCTGAAGACGGTAAAGAAATCCCTCATCGGCAGCTCCATCAAGGGAATCCCAACCTACTATTCAACACTGTGGTTCTCCAGCTACACACACGCACTGTCAAGGCTTCAGAGTCATCAAACATGTCAGAGAATAATCAGACCCTCACTTATAATCTGGAAGACATCATCAGGACCCCCTGCTGCCGCGGCATCCCTGAGGATGCTGCTGCTGCTGCGGAGCCATCCGCTTCCTGAAGGATGCCGCTGCCGCCGCAGAGCCAGCCGCATCCTGAAGGATGCCGCTGCCAAGCCAGCCACATCCTGAAGGATGCCCGTCATCCTGGGGGACTGAGCCATAAACGCTCAGTTAACCTAACCTGGATTCATACAGATGGAATTAATGTGTTTGTTTTTTTTATTATCAGTCTTTATGTTTTTATACTATTTCTTTAAGCAAGCTCTACATAGATTGTTGAACATTCTTATATAATACCAGTTAAAGTTGAACTGTATTGAGTTTTTGTACTTCCACAAACAGAATTAATATTTTACAAATCATAAACTGTGGCACTACAATCTTTAAGAGTACTTTTTAAGAGATGGCGTAATCCAGGTTTAACCAGTCTGGGAAGATGACACTCTCAAAAAAAAAAAAAAAAGGAGCTCAGACGCAATTAAATAAAGGAGATGTGTGACGTGTGGGGTAACTGGGTAATAAGCTCCACACACACAAAAAAAGAATACTGCATCAATATCAGGGAGGGTGAAAGACATTACAGAAAGAGCTCAGTTTACGTATGTAAATATATATACATATAAACAAATAATTTTTTCCCCCCTGCAACCTCTCCATTTAAAATTATTTTTACTTGGAAAATGTCCCATTGTGTTACAAGGTCATCTTACATGAGCCAGACACATCTGAGGGAATTCAGAGGTAGTTCTCCATGATTTCACGGACAAACAGTTGATGATTAAGTCATAGTTCCAACAGAGTAGAAATGCAAATAGTTTCGTGTGTGATGTGACTAATGGATGTGGTGCGAAAAAAAAGTATTACGTATACAATTCCTAACATTTTGAGAAATAAGGCAGGACTTTTTTCTCATAATTGTAAAGTGAAAGTCAGAATTCTGAGAAAAGAAAGTCAGAATTCCAAGAAAGAAGTTAGCATTCCTAGAAAGAAGTTAGCATTCCTAGAAAGAAGTTAGCATTCCTAGAAAGAAGTTAGCATTCCTAGAAAGAAGTTAGCATTCCTAGAAAGAAGTTAGCATTCAGAGAAAGCAGTGTGTGATGTGACTTATGGATCTCAGAATTCCGAGAAAGAAGTCAGACTTCCGAGAAAAAAAGTCAGAATTCCGAGAAAAGTCAGAATTCCGAGAAAAGTCAGAATTCCGAGAAAAATGTCAGAATTCTGAGAAAAAATATCAGAATTCATAGAAAAAGTCTTGATTCTTTTCTCAGAATTGTATGCCTTTTAATACTCTTCAATAAAAAAACAAGTGTGAATTCAGAATTCAGAGAAAAAAAACTCCTGTTTTTCTCTCAGAATTCTGACTTTTTTCTCCTAATTGTATTTTTCCCAGTGGCGCCAATAAGTTACGTAATACGTCATATTCAATATATAATTAATACTAGTAATGGTACAACGTAATTTTTTAATAACAAGTTATTTTTTATTTTGTTTCTTTCTGTTCGCACTTCTTATCTGAATAATTTCTCGTGTGCTTAAAGCACAAACAAGCCAACTTGAGGAAACATGTCCTAATACGCATCAATCGTGCGTTAGGTAGCGTGTTCTTGAGCGGACGACCGGAAACACGCGTCCGTAAGTTTAATCCCGGTGGACTGTCGACTTTTAGGTTTCAGTCGCGACTCTGATAAACATCATTAATGTCATAAACAAACTAAGATCCCAACGAAACGTCACGTTTGTCGCTTACTCTCTGGTCCCTCTTAAATGTATTGCTTAAGACGGTAGTCCTAATGCAGCAGAAACCCCCACAAAAAACGAGTTTTTGTTTGAAATATTAAGAAATGCTAAAACAAAAACATATGTCAACATACCAGCAACTACCCACGACTGCGCAGCAGTGTATCGCTTCCTCAGAGAAACAAGCGCACGAGAAAAAGGTTCCGCCCTTTACGTCACAATAGAGCTCGCTCCAAAAGCGAGTCGAGCCCTGTTGGCCTCCTGGTTTTAAATTTCCGACCATACAGGACAAAAATAAATACAGCCTAGCTCAAAAACATGCGTCCGATGTTAAAACATTTTATTTGGGGGTTGAGACACCTCAAGAGCTTAAATGTTTGTAGCCAGATGTTGTATATCAGGGATGTTAAACTCCAGTCTCCAAGGGCTGCTGTCCTGCAGGTTTTACATGTTTCCCTGCTTAACGCACCCTTATACAAATGACCATGTGATTAACAGACTTGACCTCGTCCGAGTCTCGACCTTGAGGACATGCTGATGACACCCATTAATCAATCAGGTGTGGTGCTACAAGGAGACATCTAAGCCATGCAGGACAGCAGCCCTTGTGGACTGGAGTCCATTCACATCTGCAGTCATCTGTTGGGGGAGCAGCATCAGATCCAGTGACCTAAAGAATCAAGCAGAACAAGCGGATATAGAAGGTTGCCTCCGTTCTGGGGACTGTTCAGCAGCCTCTTGTGCAAAGGAAGATACTCCATTAAAAAAAAAGATCATGGACAAGCCTGAGCATCCCTTTTCACAATAATGTCTTCAGTCAGAGGCTTCTTCAGATCTGCTGCAACACAGACGCTACAATTCAATTCAATTTTATTTATATAGCGTCTATTACACACAAGTTGTCTCCAGGATCTTTCCAGAGACCAGAACATGACCCCCGAGCAATTATTACAAAAACAACGGCAGGTAAAAACTCCCCAGTTGGGAGAAAAACCTTAAACCAAACAGTGGCAGGAAAAACTCCCCTTTAAGAGGGAAGAAACCTGGATCATCAGGTGGGACCCTCCTGCTGCAGACCAGCCGGGTAGAACAGGAAGAACAGAGAGAGAAAAGAGACACAGACATCAAAAGGTACAAGACAGGTGTATATATGGGTGATATATGGATAGTTGGTGATCCATATAGATGACTGCAGGTCAAGATGTCAGCAGGTCTCCAACAGAGACGTCTACACAGACAGGTGGAGGTAACACTGGGATGGTCAGAGATGGAACTGCAGGTCAGCATGCAGCTCCTGAGGTTCTGGTCTGCAAACATGTACAGAAGAGAAAAAGAGGGAACAGACCAGCACAACAAACTACAAGAACCATGGAGAACAATTATGCTTATGAGACACTTCTAATTAATAACTGAGGATTGAGCTGAAGAAGGGAAAGAGAAACAGAGGAGGTGAAGGACACCAGTCAGTGGATCCTGCTGGTGTCCCCCTGCAGCAGGCCTACAGCAGCAGATCCAGATGAAGCTGTGTTGAAGACCAGCTGCTCCAGTCTGGTCCTGCAGCTGCAGCTGTGACTACTGGTCCTGACACACTAAAGTTTACACCAACTAGATGTTTTACAGAACACAAACGAACAGAAACTCTTGGAACTACAAGTAAACCTGCACTCTGAGAACGGAGAACTCTGTTATAAACATAAGACATAAAACAAGAAAGCGTCACTACAGTAAGAACCTCCACTCCTGTAGGCAGACCTGCAGAGATCAACACTACAAAGGCTCCTTTTGGTGCCTCCAATGCAGTTTCAAATTCAGGAACATAAGAGACTTGTTCAAGAGTTTTTATTTGAAGTTTACACTCCGTCTTTCACAGAACACGATCAACAGGAGGCGTGTATATCACACGCGAGTCCAGCGGCTTCTCACCACAAAAAACAAAAAAACGTTTTAATCATGACGTGGTGAGATTCTTCAATGGTTTCTCAATTTCAAAATCAAATGATACACAAACAGCAATGAGAGGTTCACTTGCATTCCTTCTTTTCATGTCCATCCTGACAGAAATAAAGGCTGTATGTCACTTAATACACAATGATATGAAAAATAATTAAAAAAATAGAGCACAGAAGACACAGAATGTACAGGAATACTACTGAAGAAGTCACCAAAGATAAAAAATAGGTCTTATATTTGCGGCATTCCTGGAACATAAGAGTTAAACCCTTTAAAAAAAAGATGACTACAAAAGAAACATTAAAATCACAGGAAGAAAATAAAACTCATTTATGAATGAACGATAGAAAAAAACCCCAAAACATTTTAGCTTTTCTTCAAAATTGTTATTTTTGGAAGTCTGCGATTCCAAGAAAAGTTGGTCAAAGAAAACAAATAAACAATTTTTGTGAACTTTACAGTCACCTCTTCTCTTGATGGGATTTAAAAACTGGAATCCAGAGCAACAGGAGACGTGTCCGTCTCCAAACGAGCTTCCAGGTGAGCGCTCAAGGTCGACGGTCGTATTCACTGATCTTCTTCTTGATGTGCGACAGTTTGGATCTGAGATATTTATACTTCCTCTTCTTAATCTGGTAATCTTGGGACTGCAGTGGAGAGAATATATTTTTAATTTATGTAAATCAAGTTTCCTGTTTTCAGGATACTGATATTGATTTAAATTGTAACGTCATTCATTTCAAAGTTGAGGTGTTAATTGACACAGCAGCTTTTTCTTTTAAAAACACATTGAAATAAGATATTGTAGAGGAAAAATAAATCTATATAAAAAAGCCCATAGCTCAGCCCCTGGGGTAAATTTGCTGGACAACCTGTCCTGGGAAGAGTGGCGACCGTTTGGATTGTTTGGGAACTGAAGACGAGCAGCAACTGTGTTTTTATTCTCCTCTAAGCTCACTGCTGACACCTTTGCCTCACTGTGTTAATGCACATCTCAATGCTCCGAACCTGATCACTTCTAAACATCTACATTTCTAAAAGATCTGCGCCTTTGCTGATGATTAGCTCCACCTGGCTCCGTCGTACCTTCTTAAACCTTGAAGAAGCAGTTTGGGAGTTCTTTATTTTTCCACCCTGCTGCTTCATTGTGTCTCAGTTTTTGTTAAGAAAAGCCTCACTACTATGTTCTATAGTTCATTTGACGTTATAGTTACCTCATGTCCAAAGCAGGTGAAGACCTGGTTTTTGTTTTACCTGAACTTTAATCTAAACTGTAAAATGTAATTCTGCAGCATGTAAAAAGGTGGACTCTCTTACTCAAACGTTTGTGTCTTACCTTCTTGATATTCTTTAGTGTTGTGTATTCACTCATGGCATCCTGAAAATGGAAAGATCAGATCTGTTTAAAGTGACCAACCAGAAGGATAAATCATACACAACTCAAACAACTAATGTCACCATGAACCATGGAGCGATTGTTGACCACAGACCAGCCTGCCCATCTTCATTTAAAATTTCTGTTTTTATTTATTGCCAAAAGGTTCATTAAGATGTAAAATATAATTGATAATATAAATCTTACAATGTAGGTTACCAGATATAGATGTTTCTTTTCCCATCCATACTAACAAAAGTAATTTCCTATGGCTCTTTACTTTGCAGGGTCACCATGGTGATCACGATGCTTAGCATGAGGATTTGGCATATTGATGTCAGATGTCCTTCCTGACACAACCCTTCCCATTCATCTAAAAATCGGTGTTAGTTCCACTTGCAAGTGGGTTTTACAAAGAACTGGATGGCTTTTCCACTGGCTGGAGAGCACCGGAGAGCCAGGACACCGTGTCATTTATGACATCACCAAAGCGAAAGCGGAAATCCGTAGAAGGAGTGCGACATCCCTCACAACAACAGGAACGGAAATCGGATTTTGGCATGTGCAGACGCTGATCCTGCCCTAGAAATCTTGTTTGGAGTAGTTGTCTGGCTACGTTTAACTCTCCACCATCAACATCGATGGTGTTTACTGTACAGCAAACATGTGACTATAAACGTAGGCGCTTTGATTGCACGGTTAAATCAGTACGATTTCATCCAGGATTTCCCGGTGTGATATTTGCTTTAAACTCTATGCTTTGCATAGTTTTTGTTGGTTAGAATAATCACAGATGCAGATTCTTGCATCTGGCCCAGCGTTGCTCCAGTTGTCTTGGGACCGAGTCGGTGCCTTCTTCACAGCCGGCCGTCAAAAAGCAAAAAACTGGTGCCGATTCTGGCACTAGCACCGAACTACCACTGGAACCACTTTGGTCGAAAAGCCCTCTCTGAATGACCTGGGAAATGGGGAACTGTGGGTTTCCTGTTCAGGAATAATCTGGGCCAGTGGTCTTTAACCCTGGTCCTCAAGATCATTGCATGATCAATGCATTTTTTAGATGTGTCCCTGCATCAACACACCCGATTCTAATTAATGATCATCATCAGCTTGTTATCGAGGTCTGCACAACAGCATGACTCAGTCATTTGTGTCGTGGGGGGCTGAACATTTCCATAAACGTGGGTCACCTTTACTCCATTGGCCTTTACATACTGGCTCGAGGAAGAGAGAAAAATCCTGCATACGGATGTCCTTACATATAGGAAACTGGCATTCCGGAGCTGAAGTGTGACTCCGTGTTGTGGAGTTACACAAGAGAGGTGCGAGGACGAGAGCATGACGTTGTGTGTGCGTGCGGCGTGCTGGTGCCCGGAGAACGTAACTGCGAAGGTTTCAACAGTGTAAGTAGACATTCTGCTGCATGCTCAGGATCAGTGGAGTAAAAAAAAAATACTCTCTTCCAGCTGCCCGGGTCCTCCTCGCCAGCTGGAAGCGTCGGGTCCTCCTCGCCAGCTGGAAGCGTCGGGTCCTCCTCGCCAGCTGGAAGCGTCGGGTCCTCCTCGCCAGCTGGAAGCGTCGGGTCCTCCTCGCCAGCTGGAAGCGTCGGGTCCTCCTCGCCAGCTGGAAGAGTCGGGTCCTCCTCGCCAGCTGGAAGAGTCGGGTCCTCCTCGCCAGCTGGAAGAGTCGGGTCCTCCTCGCCAGCTGGAAGAGTCGGGTCCTCCTCGCCAGCTGGAAGAGTCGGGTCCTCCTCGCCAGCTGGAAGCGTCGGGTCCTCCTCGCCAGCTGGAAGAGTCGGGTCCTCCTCGCCAGCTGGAAGAGTCGGGTCTTCCTCGCCAGCTGGAAGAGTCTGGTCTTCCTCGCCAGCTGGAAGAGTCGGGTCTTCTTCGCCAGCTGGAAGCGTCGGGTCTTCTTCGCCAGCTGGAAGCGTCGGGTCTTCTTCGCCAGCTGGAAGCGTCGGGTCTTCTTCGCCAGCTGGAAGCGTCGGGTCCTCCTCGCCAGCTGGAAGAGTCGGGTCCTCCTCGCCAGCTGGAAGAGTCGGGTCCTCCTCGCCAGCTGGAAGAGTCGGGTCCTCCTCGCCAGCTGGAAGAGTCGGGTCCTCCTCGCCAGCTGGAAGAGTCGGGTCCTCCTCGCCAGCTGGAAGAGTCGGGTCCTCCTCGCCAGCTGGAAGAGTCGGGTCCTCCTCGCCAGCTGGAAGAGTCGGGTCCTCCTCGCCAGCTGGAAGAGTCGGGTCCTCCTCGCCAGCTGGAAGAGTCGGGTCCTCCTCGCCAGCTGGAAGAGTCGGGTCCTCCTCGCCAGCTGGAAGAGTCGGGTCCTCCTCGCCAGCTGGAAGAGTCGGGTCTTCCTCGCCAGCTGGAAGAGTCGGGTCTTCCTCGCCAGCTGGAAGAGTCTGGTCTTCCTCGCCAGCTGGAAGCGTCGGGTCTTCCTCGCCAGCTGGAAGCGTCGGGTCTTCTTCGCCAGCTGGAAGAGTCGGGTCTTCTTCGCCAGCTGGAAGCGTCGGGTCTTCATCGCCAGCTGGAAGAGTCGGGTCTTCCTCGCCAGCTGGAAGAGTCGGGTCTTCCTCGCCAGCTGGAAGAGTCGGGTCTTCCTCACCAGCGGCTGTTTTATTTGTGAGTGGGTTTTAACCACAAGCGCTGCTCATCCTTGGAGCAAAGTGCGGCTCTGTGCTTACGACTATGGTCGTCCAACGTGATCAGAAAGTCCCGACACTCTTCACTCGGTTACAGAATGGCAGGATGACTCTTACATACACAATCAGTCTCTCCTTTTTTATGCCTTTATGTCTACCTCAGGAGGCGGAAAAAAAGAGATCAGATTTTACGCCTCTCTGGAAAGTGGCTCTTACATACAGGCACCAAGACCGGCAAAAGGGGGAAATGGTCCGCAAAGAAATGCCAGTGTGCAACCGAAGTGCATGGACTGGTCTTATCTGCATGTGTCATGAGGCGCTCGAACAGAAACCAACACCATCCACTACAGCGTGATCATTCTGTCTTTATGTAATCCTTTTCTGGCTGATTTTTTTAGTTCTAAGCATCAACTACAAATCACAGACAAGTAAAGACGGGGTAACTGACCATCCAGAATTCAGAAACCACATGGGAGTGCCACACTCACCAAGAACTGTGGGCTGCCCTGTGGGTGCCTGTCCAGCTGTCTTTCTAGGTCAGCAAGGTCCTGATTTATGCTGTCCAGTACAGCCTGTAGGTCCTTGTACTCGAGATGGTCCCGGTCAAACTCTTGTTTATAGGTCAGACGCTGTTGTTCATCCAAAACAGATGGAAACAAACTAAAGAGAAGACCAAAATCAAAATAAACTTTGAGGAGTATTTCACACAAAATATCATAATCTCTGTTAAATATACTAGGCCATTTACACAAAGTAAATGGATTGTTGTAAAGAAATTCAAATCAGAACCAGTCCAAGAAAATGATTGATAAACAGATTATACATCCACTCACACACTGAAATCCTCTTCTTCCAAGTCATCTCCAGAATCCATACTAGCATCATAGTCCTTCAGCTTGGGCTTCTGGCCTACCACAGAACTGCTTATATCCGAGTCCCTGCAAACGTAAAGCCAACATGAATCCACAGGACTCCAGCAGCACCTTACTGGGGTACCGCTGTCTTCCTGTCTAACAGCATTTATAATGTGAAGGAGTGGGAAGTCCATCTCAGACTCCCTGACCATCATCACAGCTTAAACAGCGTTTTCACACTGGTACCATTTATGTCAGCCCAAAGGAGCTCCGACATGAGCGCACTTCCCTCGGGTCAGTGTAACACAGCAAGTGCACTCTGGGGCGCACCAAACTGGCCATCCTGGTACGGTTATCAGCAACTCTGAAGTGGTTTGTTGGTAGAGCGAGAGGTCAGTAACCAACTACAGGGTGTGCTCCACATGTCTGAGCTAAAAACACGTCTAAAGCTGGGCATTGCATTGTGGGTTATGAAGAAACCCAAAGAGGACAAACAACTTCAGCTGCAACACTTACAAACTTTGTAGTTTGCCTAAAGTGATACAAACATGTAGAGAAAAAAATAGCCAACTCTGGGCTCAAACTCCTTGTATTTGTGTCTTTTCAGCTTTTCACTTCAGGTCGGTTGCCATGGAAACACGACACTCCGCCAAGACTGATATTGACCAGTGACGCCACCAATTTTTTCCATGTGATTTATGCGGCAGCGTTAAATGCTAATGCTGGAGTTAGAAAACATGTAAACTCAAAACAAATTAAATGAAAAATTATGCAAACGTTATCTGGTGTGCGATGGGGTTGCACCTCGAGTGCGTACCAGCATACGTGGAAAAAACCTGACATGAAAGAGGGAGTGCAATTCACCCATCATGACCTTGTACAGGATTAAAGAAGGAATGAAGGAAAGCAGCTTACCCTGGTAGGTAGAGAGGCTTTTTGTAGTTGTGGTGATCCAGATAGTCTGTAGGAGCCCCGACCTGATCATTGCGGTCATTAATCAGGACATCTGGTTCACCAGACACATTCTTTACCTGAAGTCACAAAATTTAGGTTAAAGAGAGAAGACTGACTTCTGCATATACCCGTTTATACCATCTATACTTGAGCCTTAGATGAAATACATCCTCATCCTGACATCAACAAATCCCACCCACGACCCGCCAGCCTGCGTCACTTATATTAGGCCTGACCCGCAATTAATTATAGCCTTGTAGGCACCTTATTGGCAGGTCCAGCTCGACACGCCACCCTGTGTCAGTTAATATAAAAAGGACAGGTGACATGCTAGATTTGGGTGTTAAACGCAGGATATCTGCCAATTTAAAATGGACTATTGAGACCAAAATCCTTCACTTTGGTCTCATCTTTACATGGAACATTGTTCCAACTGTTTTGGGCTTCGACCCTCCAAACAAACGTACTTGTTAAATCATCTTCTCATTGTGCCGTCATGGGCTTGAACATGCTCAGAGGCCTGCAGGCTCTGAGATGCAGCTCCTGTTTTTCTCCTTCTTCTATGAGCATTGCATGGTCTGACCTTGAGGTAAACGTGCTGGTGCATCCACCTCTGAGGACACTGGCTCCCGTTTTCAAAAATTCCACTTGTAGAGAAAATTTCTCACTGCAGAGCACTGAACTCCTTACTGAAAATTGTTTATTCACCTTTTCCAGACCGATGTGTAGCTACAACGTCTCATCTCTAAGACTAGTGCTTACATCTTCTCTCTTTGCCATTGTCTTAACACAGACCTGCTCCAGACCGGCATCTACCACAACATCTGGTTTCATCTTAAATGAATGGAAATAGTAAAGGGGGAACTTAGTTTTGCCTATGTGCCGTTTCCTTTCTGATTTAATTTTAGTTACAAGAGATGGGCTGTTTAGGTTATTATATTTGCCTAACACACACACACACACACACAGACACACACACACACACACACACACACACACACACACACACACACACACACACGATAACAAAATAAAACCAGGGCACCAACTTTTGTACAGCTTTATAATGAAATACAAATGTGATGTGAATTCCGAGGTGTGCTCATGTAGAAGTCGTCCTGTCTGATGTAGAGCTACATTTGAAGTTTGGTCTAAATGTGATCAGACTGACGAAACAAGTTAACACTACGATAAACAATCTGGTGTACAAGCTGTTCCACTGGAACAACTGGTTCCTCTGCTCAGTCCTGCAAGTTTAAATGCCACAGATACCATCAACAGGAAGTTGCTGTTGAGGCCGTTGTCAGTGAAGACCGGTTTGTCTTCCCGACAGCAGGACATCCCACTGAAACCACGGGTGGATAAACACACCACACCCAGAAACTGCCAATGAAACCATGCTGAACGGCCTCTCTCCCCTCTCATTTTTCCCCAACTCAGTTATAGAAAATCAGAATCTCTCATAAAATGCTTGCTTGTAAAAACGTTTGTTTTTTTTAAGATCCTTTGGTAAAAATGGACCTTTTCATTTTTTACAAATTCCCCATAAAAACACTTAATGTTTCCACATGGTGTTTACTGCATGCTTCCTGTATTTACTACACCTCGCCTGATTCCAGGTGCGTACCACGACTTGATCTCAACAAATCCAGGATCTTTCAGAGTGGAAATTTGAAGCCGAGACTCTGGACATGATCACCAAGGCTTGGCTTCCTGCTTCACGTCATTCACAAAAAAAAAAAAAACAACCCCCGTGGCATATGGCATTGGACGCTTCTTCCACATGAAATTCACAGCTCTGGGCTACTTGCTGGGATAGTAAATTGTGAATACATTTAAAAAGAAAAAAAAAAAAAAGGAGTCGCAAAAAAACCCTCCTACCAGTGCTGCTGCACCTCAAACAGAAAGAAAGAGTAAAATCACTGGTTTTGCACACTGCCTCTTCTGTCTAGGACCTAGAGAGTCACGCCGGAGTGTCGCACTCATGCAGGTGCGTTTAATTTCATGTTCATTGGGATGTTGAAAGAAAATCTGTGTGAATACAGGTGTACACGTAGTTTTGAACATTAATATTTGTTTGAGTTGACAAGCTGAAAATCCATGAGGCCTGAGGTCTTCAGCACCCACTGTCCCGTGTGTTTTACACGTTTCCCTCCTCTAACACCCCCGTCCCAAATCAATGGCTCATTAAAACAATACAAAAACAACCATGACGACATGCCGATGGTGGCCCATTCATTTGAATCTGAGAAGCATCTAAAACACGCAGGGCTGTGTGCCCCAACGACCTGGACTGAAGATCAGTGCATTTGTTTCAATTCCACTGATCAATATTCGCCGATACCGTGACGGATTAGTGATCTGTTAGGGGTGTGCCTGACGGCCCGCCAGGTAGCAGCGGATCAGTTTCGGCATCCCTCTATGGTCCTGAATGTCAGGATGTCAGCTAAAGCTGCGTATTTTTTATTAATTTACAAAACTAACTTTCTAACCTATATTAAATTATGTACCTGGTAAATGGCATCTTAAAACAGTAGATCTAGACAAAGCATGAAAACAGCCTCATCGTCATGGTTACCATAATAGCATGACTCGAACTAACTGCATATCGCTTTTAATCAAACAACTCAGCAGTGGTGCTCTCCACTTGAGAATCATTTGTCTTTGTAGAATGATGGTCCCCAAATAGTTTGGAAATTATTTTATAACCCTTTCCAGGTGTATGTGCAGCAAATATTTCTTCCCTAACAACATAATCCAAGACAATTGCTGGTGTCTTTCCTCCTTGTCACACATCAACACACAGCTTAGGTTTATTGGTTAGGGTTAGAGGCATAAGAAAGACTAAACGACCGCTGCACATCAGCACCGTGAGACCAGGACTCCAGGGGGAAATCCAGCTGCGTCCAAATCACAACGTGCTTCGTTTCAGGACAGTAACATCCAGGTTGTTGACAGGGAACACACATGGACTGAGAGAAGAGTGAAAGAAGCCGGGTTAACTGGGAAAAGCCCTCTCCAAACAGTGCTGCGCGTTTGGCATCATTCATCCATCCATTCATTCATTCATCCATCCATCCATCCATCCGCGGATAGCTCAGTGGGTTTACAAGAACAACCCACATGATCACCGTCAGGTGTCAGTGATACACATCTCAACTCAACTTTATTTATAAAGCACTTTAAACAAAACAAGGTTCACCAAAGTGCTGAATAAATAATTATGACTCCAAAAGGCTTTAAAGGCCTGATCTCTACAGGAGTGTGTTAGAATTGAAGCCTTTTCATTAGGCTTAACTAGGAAAATAAAGATAGTGATGGAGAAACCTGCTCACTATCAGGTGACACATAACACGCCATCTTTTTTGAAACAGGGGAGTGGCCTAGTGGTTACAGTGGTGGGCTTGGGCGTGGAGGACCCAGGTTCAAGCCCAGGGCTGCCCACTCATAGTGCCGCATTCGGCACGAGAGCATCACTTCATCCACCGCTCTTCTTACGCTGATTTACTCTGGAACAGGGTAAATCTGGACTAAGATCACATTACCTTTATCCATCAATCTAAGGTCCAATCTTTATGCTCCTGATCAACTAAAGTATTTCATTTTTCCAATTTTTTCTTTACTCAACGTAGGTGGACAGGAAATAGGTACAGAAAGAGGGGGAAAGACACGCAAGAGCGGGCGACAGGTGGGAATTGAACCTGCTTAACAACCAACTGAAGTCTTATCTTGCTGATGTTCTTTACAGATAAGTTATTTTTAAGGCTACACAGACATTCACTCACTACATTTTATTTTTTTGTCACACTGTGTCTGTATAAATGCTTCCATTTTCATTATTAAACACCAATTTCACAGTTGATTTTCTTTGATTCGAGTTCATCAAATGTTGAAATCACAAGATTTCATTTTCCTACTCGTCACAGTTTTGCTCCAAAGATGATGCTTCTGTAAAAGTATGTCATTGCATACTTTCACAGCTGTGTCAAAGCATGCAGTGACTTACTTTGACTCATCTCACAGGCGCTAAGAAGTTATAAATTATGTCACTTCTTGGAAGAACATGTGAGCTGCTTCCACATCTTAGAAAATAAGAATCGCCAGGTTCAACGTTGCTTCAGGATTTACATTTGAAAAAGGTTAACAGGATAAATGACAAACTCACCCACTCCCCGATACTGTTGTGAACCGTAGTCCCGACCTTCACTTCCTCCCAGAGAATGTGGTCCGGGCCCCAGTACCTGATGCTTGATCGGGTCTTTACTGCAAACACCAGTAAGATGATGAGGCCCACAACCACCAGGAATCCCAGGATAATAGCTATCACCTGCAGGAAGAACAGGGAGCGTCATCAGTCAGCGGAAAATACATCTGTCCTCACACACACTGAACCACAGAGGTTCTCAGGTGGAACCTACTCAGAGCTCGGACTTAATAAAGCTGAATATAAGGCCAGGAAGTCTCCCGAAAACAGATATTCATACCCTCTCTTTGGACTGTACATTTTAACTCCAATTAAAATATAAAAAAGTTGGACGACTTGAGAAAGGCACATTCTGAAATGGAAATTCTCACACTTACTTTGACTTTTGTGTCTCTGTAGACATATGAACATGAGATATTGTATGTTTTTTGCACACAGGTGCAGATGTGGCAAACTGAATCTTCTGACCACAGTACACGTTTCCACCTATTCTCAAACTTAGTACCACCAAAAGTCTGGACAGAGATGTGCAGCTCCTCACACTTAGAACCAGTCCCAGACCACGTGGACCTGAAGGATCTGGTCTCCCTACATGCAGTGAAACATTCCTTACACGTTTTAGATGGAGCAACCTCTGAAGACGTTCCGACTGATCACCGCGAGCCTTCTTTATAAAGATTTTATTTCGCTCGGTAAAGTTTTAAGTGTCACTTGTAAATGTAGCTCTGGATGTCAGTGTTGACAAAGGTTTCCTCGGCCAACTAGAATTCACACCATCTTCAAGGACATAAAAGGCAGTAATTTGAGAATCACTGACCCCCAACCCCTGATTTTTTCATAATTCCACCTTTGTGTGATCTGGAGGGAATTGTCAAAGAACCACTACATTTTCATATATATCCCGGTAAGTAATTAGGTGACAAGCAGCTTTTATTCATAACCTGATTTGTTGATATTGTCAGGTCAGCTGATTAAATGATGTCTTAACATCTGCACCAGCACCTGAAACATCCTCCTTTATCCCCCTACTGTTAGTCCAGTTAGCCTTGCCTACAGCCCGGGTCAAAGGTGAAACATCATTACTGTGAAGCCAACATTACTATCAGTAACGTTTTTGCGTCTCTCCATGCAGGCTGCAGAATCAGATAAAATGCAGCTCGTCTCTGCATTTGCAGCTCCTCACACTCATAACGCGTCACTGTAAAACACGTCAGACGCAGTGCTCTGCAGACCAATGTGACGTTGCATGAGTCGACGTTTACATCCAAGATACAATAAAAGTGGTTGCTGTCTGCGTGTTGACATTTAAAACGCATTTAGAAAAGAAAATCTGTAGAACATAGTGAAGGCACAAGATGCAAACACCATGGCAGGTTCAAAGCTGCTTCATGATCAACATTTGAAAGTGAAAGCCGGAACAACATCTGATAAGAGTTTAGTGGGGGACAAACATTTACATGAAAAATGTGCTTTTGAAGGGAACGTCAAACTCAAAATACATTGGTTCAAATCCAGTTTCCATGTACTCTTAAAAATAGAAACATTTACTCTCTAGAACGAGTTGATTTGCTTCAGAAATATTAAAACTGGATTCATCCTTAAAAATGAATGACTGACACTCAGCTGTTGCGCTGGCTTCTACAGAACCCCTACATTAGACAGAAACAAGCCGGTGTTGGCCAGAACGGACAGCAAATAAGACTTATGTTTCTGTATTATGCATTGGAAAAGAGTTTTACTGCAAATAGACTCTGTAAATGAGAACCTGAACGCCGCCACCGCCTATGAAACTAAAGAAAACAAAGCATGTCCCACCTCTTGGGGCTCCACCACGCAGTAATGGTAGAGGTACTGGTTGATGAAGATGCCCTGGGCCTGAGCCTGGGTCTGATACTGCGAACACAGTTGCAGCATTTGGTTGTAGTATATGGATCCTGAGGTCTGTGCAGTGGGATTGACCGCTACCAGGTACACAAAGGTGGAGATGAGCATCAGAATGGCCAAGATGGCACAGATGATGATGGCAGCCAGGTAGAAGATAGGAGACTGGGAGGCGTTTTGCCTCGAAACAACCAAGACGAATATGATGAGCACAGCTATGAAGGTGATGGCAGCTATGGCGATGATGAAGCCTTTTCCGGCTTTTGGATCCATTTGCATTCCGCCGCCGTAGCCATAACCGCTACCGCTACCACTACCACCACCACCAATGCCACCGCCGTACGAGCCGCCGTACGAGCCGCCGTACGTGCCGCCGTAACCCGGTATTAAGCTGTTTCCACCTCCCATGACGCTCATATCGTAATCCCACGCCAGCGTGGAGGCCACGCAGGCAAACACAGCAACACACATGACAATGATGATGATGGACATGATCTTCATGACACCCGGCGGTGAAGTCCAGCGATAGAAGTGAAGCATCTTCTCTCCTGGATAGTAGGAGAAGACTGGGTTGGACGTGACCTCGCTGTGCCGGGGTCTGCTGCTGTGTCTGCAACAGAAGAGCTTCAGTTAACGACTGATGGGATCTAAAACTGAACTTTCTCTATGAAGTTACTGAATTAACTTTTTCCATTGTGAAGTGATCTGAACTGCATTTCTGATTCATGAGCGTATGCGACTGGATGCGTTTACTCGTGTATGCAATGAAAAATGACAAGAAACGAGGAACTCTGCAGTCCACGTACGTGTGCCTGTGCTTTTTCCTCGCCATCCTGAAGGGTAGCTGCAATCAACCTGCCAAACACAAAAACCCAAATATCAAATGTGAAAACATGTTACACTTTCAGCTCCTGCCTTATGGCCTTTTGTAACTAGGACAAATTAAATCAATACATTTAGGAAATACAAGAGAACTCAAATTCTACAGAAGTTGGGCTGCTGCATAAATGCAGCAAAAACATCTTGTAAATATTTGCAAATTTTATTTTATTCCCAACAGCACATGAGACTTTTCAAAAGTTTAACTGAAGGAAAAACAGTGTAATTCTGATCTTGATAGCTGCAGCACGTGTTAAAAGTGTTGGAGCATAGGACAATATTTACAACTGCACAGCATCCCGTCTTCTGTTAACAACAGCTATGAATCTGGGAACTGAAGAGACCCGCTGACGGAGTCGGACAGGAATGTTGTGCCATGCCCGTCTGATATGAGACTGGATCTGATCAACAGTCCAGTTCTTTGTCATACTTTTGATTTCATGCTGCTCCACGTTTATACTTGGCTCACTGATCCAAACTGCTCGCAGGCCTGTTCAGCTGCTGGACGCTTCTACTTTGAAGTCTCAAACACATTTCTTCTCTGAACCAATCAAAGCAGGGGGGTCCAAAGTCGTTTCTCGAGGTCCGGTGTCTCGCAGGTTTCAGATGTTTCCCCTCCTTCACACCCTCACGACTGTCATTAACAGGCTTGTGCAAATGATGATTATCTAATAATTAGAATCAGGTGTGTTGATGCAGGGAAACATCTAAATCATGCAGGACACTGGCTTTTGAGGACCAACTTTGGACACCCCTGAATTAAAAAGGTTAAAAAACCATGAGTTAATGTCGTTGACGGACAGAAGTGTGTAAATATGATGCTGGTACTACTGAGGACTCAGTCAGGAGCTTCTGAATCCGTCTGATCCAGAACTTGGACTAACCAGGGAATACATCAATCACCATAACGAAGTCTGGCAGCGATGAATAGATGCTGTAATTTCACTCTCAGACATGACGTGTTACAGAAACATTAGGACAGAAACTTTAAGAAATTAATCATTTCACATCTCTAAAATTAAAGCTCGGGCAGGCTTGTGAAATTAATCAACTGCCTTTGATGTCACGTTCTAAACTACATGAGAAGTTACACATGTCAATTTCGTGGTTTTAGCAGCTCTTTCTTTTGACAAATATAAAAACTAGTCAGAAAGGTGTACTAGGAACAGGCTTTACTTCAGAGTTCAACCGGACTACAGCGATGATCACGGGACACTTCTGAACAACATTCCCTCATCTGTCACTTCATACATGAAGAGCAGGCTACATGAAAGGAAAATTATATGAAAACCACAAAAAACATAACTAGCAGCTGCATCAAGGGCTGTACGAAGTATTTATGCGATTTACTGAGCATACAGGGAGCCGGAATCCCTTATACCGGCTGTCCGGTCCTTCTGTAGCTGGTGTCAGAGCTTGGACCCTTCCTGTGGCGGTTGGACTTTGCCATAGCTGCCCTTTGTAACTGACTCTGTTCATCACTTTCATGGACAGAACTTCTAGGCACAGCCGAAGAGCGGAGGGGTTCTGTTTTGGGTTCCTCAGAATTGGGTTTCTGCTTTTTGCACATGATGTGGGTTTGTCGGCTTCATCAGCCCAAGACCTTCAACTCTCGCTGGAGCGGTTTGCAGCCGAATGAGAAGCAGCTGGGATCAGAATCAGCAAAAGGGCGTAAAAGGATGGAGTGTCCTCTCCTGGATGGGAATCAGATACTGGCCCACGCGGAGGAGTTCAAGTATCTTGGGGTCTTGTTCACAAGTGAGGGAAAGATGGAGTGGGAGATCGATAGACGGATCACTGCAACGATCTGTTGTGATGAAAAAGGAGCTGAGCCAAAAGGCGAAGCTCTCGATTTACCAGTTGGCCTGGGAGCAGCTTGGCATCCTCCCAGATGAGCTGGTTGAAGTGGCCGGGGAGAGGAAAGTCTGGGTTTCCCTGCTTGGGTTGCTGTTCCTATGAACCGATCTTGGATAAGCGGAAGAAAATGGATGGATGGATGGATGGATGGATGGATGGATGGATGGATGGATGGGTTGCCACAGTAACATGACACAGGCAGTGTGCTTAACTGTACTGTCAAAGGTTCTGTGGATTCTATCACACGGTTCTACAGGTTTGTAAAGCTGATGTTTTCTCTCAACTGAGACAAATGAGTCGTTTACTCAAAACGATATTATAGTAGGAATACATCTCTGAAGAACTAACTATACAACAGTCTCAGGGTTGGAAATAAATTACCAACATTACATTATACTCTCAATATAGCAATTCAATAAAACAGCTGAATTATTGAATTTCTCCAGATTTACTGCTGAGCCTTCAGTTTGGTTCCAGTGTGAGACGCTCAGTGACATTTAAATGCCGTTTTAGGTTGACTGGCAGAGCCGTTTGTTATCTGCAGATGTGCAGATGTGCAGGGTTCCTGTGCTCCTCATGATACAAGTTGGCCCCAACAAACATGAGCTAACTGAACCTTGACAAGCAGGTAAATTATACCTCAGACAGGAAATGTCTGTGCTGTGATGAAAGGTTCCCTTTCAAAATTGTAGGTTTATAGAGAAAGCGAGATTAAGTCATGAGGTTTTCTTCCTGAGATGCATTTTGAGAGGAAATCACCATATTCCAAGGATATACCACGTGTTGCCATGGTTATCGTGACAGCAAGGCAGTGAGAGCGAGGGCAGACGTTGTTTTTTTGTTTCATTTTTAACATCACAGAGAACTTTCTTGGAGAGAAACGGAGCAGGATAAAACAAAAGGAGAGATACTGTACAGGGAGGAGCTGAACACCAACAGCAAACCTCTGGAGATCCGCGACTGATGCGTTTAACCTGCCAGCTACAGACATCATCATCTGGTTTATATCCATGACAACAAAAGGCAACATTTTTTTAAGTTTATGAACACTTTTGCTGCGTTTGATAAAATACAAATCCACAAACCTGCAAACAGCAAGAGCTCAGTCACAGTTGCACTCCTGTCTTATTAATGCTAATATTTATTGTTGTAAAAGTGAAATAAATCTACCGAGTACAAACAACATTATGACTGACATCCAGCACTCTGCTGGTACTTGATGTGATTCCTATGGCTGACAATGACCACACATTAACTTTGATTCGTGGCAGCATTTCCTTCTCGTCTTTTCCATGTCAATAATGCAATAAACTGTCAATTTTGTTTCTACAACCAGTTTTTCAAAGCATTTTCCTGCCAGAACAACCAAAACACAACAGTAACCTCACAGCAATAATAAAAATCTAGTGTAATTAATTGTTTCCTCCCAA